>ML778131.1:1479439-1521183 GCA_009831015.1 Picea engelmannii
CAAATTAGAAGGTATGTAAGATAATTCAACAACTACAAGAGGAGATGAGTGCATTAGATACATTTGTGTGGAATAATGATTCATTGTTGTATCAAGGTATTTATGTAGGAATTACCAACTCAAATAGAAGGTTCTTTTGGAATTGCACACTTCTCCTTTAGGAGGACATTTGGGGTTCTGGAAAAATTACCACAAGATCAATAAGGCTTTTTTTTTGGAAGTTCTTAAAACTAATGTTCAAAATTTTGTGGTTGAATGTTTGGTTTTCCAATAGAATAAGGGAGAGGCAATCAAGACCTCATGTTTTCTAAAACCATTAGCCATACCAAGTTAGAATTGGGAAGAGGTCTTAATGGATTTTATTATAGGTCTACCAAAGTCCAAATGAAAAAAATGTCATCATGGTAGTGATAGATTGACTCACAAAGTATGCACATTTTTCTCTAATTATCATCCTTCTAGAACAAGTACAATAATTGCAACATTCATGGAAACAATTCAGAAGATACATGGAATCCCCAATATTATTGAAAGTGATAGAGACCCAATTTTTACTAGTAATTTTTGGACTGAATTTTTCTTGTTTGGGTATTCAATTCACTCACACCTACACTTACCATTCTTAATTCAATGAGAAAACCAATATTGTGAATAAATGTCTATAAGGGTATCTTTGTTTCTTTGCATATGATAAATACACATAAGGAGTCAAGTGGTTTCCCTTGGCATAATGGTGGTACAACATATCCTTCCATACTTTACCAAAATTTTTCTCATTTATGGAACTTTATGGATATCATACTCCATCCATTAAGTCACCCTTGAGAGGAAAAATGAAGGTTCAGGTAGTGGAGGAACACATGGAGCAACAAGAAGAGGTTCTCCAATTATTGAAGGACAACTTGGCTATATCACACAATTGGATGAAAAAAAAAAGTATATTGACATCATAATGAAATGGAATTTGAAGTAGGGGATTGGGTATTTTTGAATCTACAACCATACTAATAGGTCCCTCAAGTATCAAAACAAGGAAAATAAATTAGCACCCAAGTAATATGGTCCCTATAAGGTGTTTCCAAGGAATGAAAATATGTCTTAAAAATTAGATTTGGCTCTATATTCACATGTACATCCATTCTTCCATGTTTCTTGCTAAATAAGATCATCGAAAAGAATATTTGAGTTTAGACTACTTTACCAGAGATATATGAAGAAGGGAAAATAACACTAGAATGAGAAACAATCCTTGAAACTTGGATCATGCAATTGTGAAATCGAGCAATTAATAAATACCTCATAAAGTGGAAGAACCTAGCAATAGAAGAGGTGTTGTGGGATGATGAGTTCTTCATGCAAAAATATCCACAACTAATCAAGTGTTGAGGGGAGATTTTGTTTGAATGGGAGGGGAATGTTAAGACCTATATATTGAGTTACTACATTTCTATTGTTATATTAATGTTGTTCTTGTTATCAAATAATTTTTACTTGTGCAAAACCCAACAAAAGACCCCAAATTTTGCGTAACTATGGAAGATCCTATGACTCTCACCTTAGTAAGAAATTCCCTCGTTTTAGTGATGGAAGAGGTCCACCAAAAGGGATTATTTCCTGGTGACCTCAAGGGATCAACGTATCAATTATAGTAGACAAGCCTACTTCCCCCTCTCTTGATCACCAAAAGGTTGGTCTAGGTTGAGGCAGTAGAAGAGGTATCTAGTTGTTTGAGTACCTACCCAAAACAAGAACAATTTACAACATATATGTGATTATTCCAAGACCAAACATGCAATAAATACCCCTTTAAGACACTATACAAGATACGTTTCAATGTGTTATCATAGAAATTAATCAATGTGGACATAGACCAATCTCCCTAGCTTGGGAACCCAAAGCTAGAACAAAATAACACAAAGCATATTACTTTCCTGAGATTCATACAATCAAAATACTAATAAGTACGGACTCATACCTTTTTATCAACTATTGTCCTCGCTAATTGTAGCTCCTAACTTGATCCGAAGGTTTTTGAATGGAAACCTGCATAAGAGAACAAGCTAACCTATGAAATAAACAATAATACTCTGACAAATCTATACAAATGACCCAAGAGAAATGTAATAAAGACAATTTGAAACAAACAATATTTATAGGAAAATAAACATGTTACTGTATTAATAATAATGGAAGAGTTACAACTAGTGCCTTAGTGTCGTGAGGCTCTTTCCAACGATTCATTACTCCAATACCCACATTGCTTCCATGATTTATATCACCATCAACTAAATACTTTGACACAAGAATCTCTTAAGGCCAAAGAACAATCTTCTAGTCACAAATAAGAAGCTAAAGCTATCAACGAATCTTCACTACTAGTTATTTTCCAATAGCTATTAACCTTTTCTCATGAGAGAAGTTTCCTTTTATAGAATGAAGAGGAGGTTAGGATAAGAGTTTAGTATCTCCCCAAATCAGAAGTATGGGTGAGATCCAAAATGACCGTAGGACACCTCATATCCAAAGCTTCTCTTCTAGAAACTTCGTGAATTTATTTTTTTTCCTCCCTTTCAAACAATGTCGCACCCTGTGAAATAGCAACATGAGACATTGCCACATGCTTTTGTGGTGAAACATGTGACACTTAAGAGTGTCACATGATTTAGTGGTGCAAGATGCGCTACTTTCACAAAAAGTGGTTTTAAATACATTTCGACTTCTTTTTGGGAAAAGTCCCTTCTTCAGTGATCATGGATTTTAAGATTTGGATGATGGAAAGTAGGTGAACATTATCAGCCATGACAAAATAACGTGTAAGAAAAGGGATTTATAAATTTTTAGTAGTAAACAATGATATGACAACAATAAATCATTTATAACAACACCAACAATTAGTGCTCAAAATTGTAACAATTGACCATGGAAACTTTAGCATGCATCCAGTATAATATTATCTAATTGTTTAAGGCAATTTATGAATAAGTTAGGCCACCTTTACAAGGGTGTGTGCAACAAATAAGAGTGTTTTTATATGATGTAGAAAACCTTTATAACAAGAGAAATAAGATTAGTGAGGTTTCCAATGTTAGTGTTAGTAAAGTTAGTAGAGAGCTTGCCAATGTTAGTGTTAGTAAATTTAGTAGAGAGCTTGAGAGAGTTGAGAGGGCGAGTTTTGTATAAATTTAATGACAAAATCTGCTTACTAATATTCTGTCATACACTTAACAACCTAGAGACAATTGTCTTCTACTAACTCTGAAATGTCTAAACCCACATTCAAAAATTACCATGAGCAGAAATACACATTGATAAGCAATTTTGCAGCGGAATAAACACAATGAACAACAATCATTCAACTCAAAAAATACTCAGAAAATTTAGGCAATGCCAGTGAAAACCCCAATGTGGGGAAACCCAAAGAGAGAGAGATATTTCATTAGCTTCAGGAAAGATATATCAGTAGCAACAATACAATTTCCAGCCAAGAGAAATTCACTTACAACACACAAAACTACCCCCACAATATTCTACCTTGGAAAACGTGTCAAATCTATACTGCTGTATGATCTGCCTAGAAATTAACACCTTGAGAAATGTGCCCTCAATATGCTATACAGACTGCTCTATATGACCCTGTTGCGGCAATAAAAACCCTCCAAAATATCCTCAAAACCTGTTCCAAACTTGCCTCGATTTTTGTGCCCTCTTTCCCTTGCTGTACAGACTGTACGAACTGTAAAGATCCATACAATACAACCTCCAACAACAACAATAACAATCAGAACTCACACAAAAATATTCCCTTGGTATTTGTTCCCAATCTCTCTTGGGAAATTCACCCTCCTTGCTGCCCTCTTTCCTCTCTCAAGCTCTCTCGAAAAATCTCTCTCAAACTCTTTCTCAATGTGTCTTGCACATTACCCAATGCATTCTCTTATAACCTAAAAGTGACCCTTCACCTTATCCAAATCTAGATCTAATGTCCAAGATCTAATCTTGCCTTTACAATATCAAGGGACATGATTCATTCCGTCCAAAATAAATCACTTAAAATATTAAAGTACATTTTCACGTTATAACATAAGTGCTCTTTATGAGATAAAGTCACTTTAATATTAGAAGGTACATTTTAATAAAAGAACCACTTTATCACAACTTTATAAAAACCTATTACAAAGTCAAGTGTCTAGTAGTATAGGTACAAGGTTACTTCTGCATACAAGACACACATGCATAGTACCTCCCGAGTTAAAAAGATAACACTCCCTCTTAGCGAGGGATGTACTCGCTGCCATATCCATCATCCTGTCCCATCACACTGTACTCAATAGGAGCTCCCTATGAACCTAGAGCTATCCTCAACACTTGCACAAAACTCGAACCATAAGACATCCTCCAAACAACTACTCTAAACTCTGAGCACTTAGGAGAATCCACTCCACCCTGAGCATCGGTTCGATCACACCAGCCGAGCCTCCTGTCGATGCTCAGAAGAGACTCCATCTCTTCTCTCAGAATGCAAGAATGAATCCTTGGGCCCACTGCAGTCTCAAGATCCCCCCGCTCCTCATCTGATGCTAAATCATATCCTGAAGGTTTTCCTCACAACATGTACAACCTGTCCACCCGATCACCAATCAGAGGTTGTTCCACCAGGCGTTGATGCTTGAAAGCGCAATGATGGATACTATGCTCACAAATGATTGCCAATATTTATTATTTAACTATATTAATAATATACTAGTAGGTGGGAACCCCTTGTTTAACTTATGGCACTATGATGGAGAAGCGACACTTATATTTTGTTTGCCTATGTATTGGTTGTGACACATATTTCTACAACTCTTTTGATTCAAATCATGGTTAAATTTTTTATGGTAATATGTGATGGTTGGGTGATTAAAACAAGGAAAAATATGGTCTTGATTATCTCTCATGAAATATGATTATGTTGCCTTTTGGATGAAAGAATTGCACTCCATTTTTAATGTTGATATTGTATATTGTCCATAGCAAAGATTGGGTGATCTCGACCCTTGCTACTATTGTATGCGCATTAGTTGAGTTGCAATTTGGTTGTGTTCCTAGCAAGTTGTCATATGAAAAAAAATTGATAGAGGAAAGGGGTGGTGCACTTTGGACTATCATGCACTTTGCAAATTGTTATTTGTTAAGTTTGGATATTTGGTTGTATTAATGGTTTTGAATGTTAGTGGATGGTGAGCTGGCTAGTGGGCTTGGCTCATACTAAGGTATGAATGAATATATGAAGGAAGAAGTGATGTGCAGTAAATGCACATCACTCAAACTCCCCTCGAGCCCATTGTTGTTCCTGAGTTTGTACTTAAGGCTCAAAGCACAATGTCAGGCATCAGGAAATGAGGAAAGTTTTAATGTTTGCTTTTTCTATCTCAATTATGTGAGAAAAATTCCTTAAATTGAATTAATATTATGACAGCTCAAAGGCTGTTTTTCGTGTCTAAGTTAAATTTGAAAATATTGGATGTAATGAAAGAAAAACATAAAGCTGTTAGACAAAGCAAGGCATCTAATACAAAATAATCTTACTATGTTATAGAAGAATAGAATGGATAATGTAACCTTGAATGAAACATAAAATCTAGCAATCTAATTAACTCACAGGTCTTGTACCTACTAACAATAAATACAAGGGAAAAAATGTTTGTTATTAGATAACTAAATCAAATAAAACCACAATAGGTGTTGTACTAAATTGCGATCAAGAATTCATCAACGAGATATATAAAAAGATGCTAGAATGTGGAAAGACAGAAGAACACATAACTCAAATGGACGAAATGTGGAATCTCTGGTCTGCACTTGTATTAATCCTCAATGAGGAGAGTTTTCTCGATTACAATTGGAAAGAAGCAACCCTTGTTTATTCTTTGGAATATGGATTTATACAAAAGTTCTCAACCTCAAACGGTTGGAATTTCCCTATCTTTTAGAATAATTAAAATTTCAAAATATAGAAGCTGGAACGCTTCACTTTCATTCTTCTTGATCTTCTCGTAATTATAGCATAGGCATTTTACTTTTCTGTCTTCTAGCTTCGAAATAGATAATGTACACAGATTGTATCATTGGTTTCCAGAGGTACTACCTTTTCCCTGCTCAATACATTTGATGCATCTACCCACAAATTGAGCTACCAACCTGGAAGATTCTGTTAAGTTATTGGCCTAAAAAATGTATAATTTTTTTTCCAGCTGAGGCAATCTCTCTTATATTTGCCTATCCTCTGAAATAATGTACTGCAGTTGTAGATTAGGCTTCACTAGCCATCTATCTATTTGAGAAATATCGACCTGTTTTATCTGTGATATTTCAACTTGGGCTTCTTCCATATTTGTCTTAATGTCAAGATGATGGTTAGCTATATCAATCTGACCCAGTATTCCAGAACTATCCTCTATATCAAGGCCTAATAATTCTTTGTTAAGTGAACAAAAAAATTATTCACAAGATTCTTTCACTTCCTTAGCCATTTTCCTACCTTCAGCTATGTTTGAATCCCAAGTCTTTAGTATAATATCACCTCTAGTTTTCTTTGAAATGGACAATCCAGAATCCATATCTCTTCCTTCTTTTGCTGATGATATAGCCGCTTCTTGGAAGGTAGTCCGGGCAACGATAGACTCTCTCTTTCTTAAAACAATATTACTTAATGCTTCATCCATAACTTGAGAATGATTTTGGGCAATTTTTAATTTAGAGAGCAGGCTTTGTTGAGCTATTTCTAGTTTCTTAAGCACTTCCAATGCTTGAGCTTGAAACAATGCTATATCCACAACCATTTTCTCATTGGAATTGATTTTGTCTTGTAATTGTTTTATCAACTCATATTGCTCGATAGTCCATCTTTCGCTCACTTGCATGTTCTTGTGCATTTCATCAAGACTAGACTTGAGTAATTGGATTTCTTGCTTATCACTAACTCTAGCTTGTTCAATCCCTTTATTGACTTCATCTTTGAAATTCTTTTATGTAGTCCTTATTCGATTTTGCAACTGACTTATCACATGATTCTTCTGCTTCAGTTTTTTTTTTAGATTATCAACCGAGAATAGGTTAGCTGTTGCAAAATCTCCCAAAGAGCCTGCTACCTCTGTAGCAAAGTCTTTTTCTTCCAAATTTTGTCCATCTAATAGTACTCTGTGATTTTTTATCGTTTCACCCTCTTTCTGGTGCATTTCGTTCTTCACCACATATTTCCTTTTCTTACTGAAAAAGAAATCGGAGGGAGGTATCTCTTCAATATGGATAGGCGTGAGATCTCCTATGAGTATTACCTCTACATCAGAGTTTTCTCTGGTGAATTGCAATGGAGTGAAAACCTGAATGGGGCTACCGATTTCTATAGTTAATTGTTTTCCGGTTCCATCTGTAGTTGATTTATCTGATGAATAGAGTGACCTATCTTATCCTCACTTTATTAATGTCTCTGATTGATCTTTAGCCTGGTCATCAGATACCTCTGTCGTCAGGATATCTTTTTTCTGAGTCGAGATCTCATATTTCTCTGAGTTTTCTGGGGCTTCTTATTTGCTAGAGATTCCGTCTTCTGGATTCTGGGTCTCTATTTGTTGTGTAGCAGGGGACATTGGGTTTTCCCCTTGTAACACTTTCAAAAGACTACTTCTTTGGTGCTTTTGGAAGTTGTAAAAATCAATCATTTTATCAAGTAATAGAGCTCGAACTCAGCTCAGAACTTCTTGGTAATATATCACCCCTCGGAAAAATTCATCCTAA
Organism: Picea engelmannii; assembly: GCA_009831015.1. Taxonomy (NCBI): domain Eukaryota; kingdom Viridiplantae; phylum Streptophyta; class Pinopsida; order Pinales; family Pinaceae; genus Picea; species Picea engelmannii. The sequence continues at coordinate 1,487,216 of ML778131.1, forward strand.
GGGGATTCTTCATGTTCATACTTTTTGATATTGCAACTGGCCATATGGTTACCCACGACCTTCTGTGGGTCGTGGTTCTTAAATTCAATGTTAACCATTTTTATTTCTTCTAAGGCCGCAACCTCCACTTTAGAGTGGCCGAAATCCAATAAGGAAAATGCACCAATATGTAAGGGAAAATATGGCCATACCTTTTTCTGTACTTCTTTGAGCTCTTTGCTAATTCCCCCGAGTATAGTTTGTCATGTGACCTCGCGACACACTAGTCGATTTGGTAAAAATTGCGGTAAAACATATGGGGGAACTTAGCAACCAAAAACTCTGATATAAGAGAAGTGTTCCTCGATGTACCAGTCTTCCACTTTATCCAGGTTAGCCACCACTATGTATGAGATTCTAGGAGGTGAGTGACCAAAAATAGCAATGTGCATTGGCATCGCTACCCAATTACAAATTTCATAAAAGAAATCCTTCGCCTTGTCTTCCCAGAGTTTTGAATGATAAATATGAATTGGTTTTGCACTATCTGAAGTCCAACTCCATCCCATGAGTGGGAAAGGCGTCATGAAACAGATGGATTCCATGATATAAGATGACATATAAAATGAAGCTGATTGCCCCTTGGCTTTCTTTGTCTAGTATTTTGTAATTTCACTAGTTAGACTATCCGACAATATCTTGGCCCAATCGAAAGAATAACCTTTCGGCACTGTGTGTATAATAGGTACCCATGGTAGATATAAATGGGTTGTTTTCTCTTTTCCATAAATTTTGCACATCATCATGGCTATATACATGATCTGTGGTTCTAGCGATGAGATTGAGTATATGCCGTGAGAATTGGCTCTAAAATTTTCGGGGCGTGAGCACTAGTACTTAATCAAGTTGGAAAGATTCTTTCCATATTGATCACACTCCTTCTTGCTAAAATTCTCTAGAAAACTGACATTGTAAATGAAGTTTGATGTTAAAGACAGTTTATACATCACCTGTATGTGTTCCGGCCGAAATGACCCAACAACTACCTTCTGAGAATTGAAAATAGTTCTAGTTGGGATATCCACATGATCCAGTGCCCATTTAATCATGTCATTGTAGGGTAAAAGACTTGGCCTTGTTTCTACCTTATTCATCTCTGCCTGAGAAATAGTATTGTATTTGGTAGATAAGTCTTCCTTTTCATTGTCGCTTGAATCATCAGGGCAATTTACCAGCTCATACTATAGGATGTTGAATACATTCGTCTAGGTTTTAACCATGTTTATACTTCTGGGTGAGGTGTCGGAGATAACCTCTGAACTCTAACCTAAACTCTCACTAGTTGCTTTAGCTGCTTTTCGTGGCGGCATGGTAGTAGTTCTAAAAAACCTGTTATTTGTCACAGAAAATGCACAGGACTGAGTATCTCATTAAGCAAGCTCTACCAAAACGTGAATGTAATTTAAAATGAAAAATTCTTTCTTGCCTTAGACACCTCGATGTGCATATACCTTCACTGACAATACGTTTAATTCTTTTAATAAATATATTTGGGCATTAACACAAGATCTTATTTGAAATCATTTCCCTAGGCTGGTCATTTAATAACATTAATGGTCAATTTTCGTGATCGGAGAAGAAATTTGAAATCACCCGTATCACAATCAACATAAACTCAACGGTAAAATAAAAGTGTTTTATTTGTTAATAAATCGAGTTTATACGTTAATTAATTATGTTTTACCTTAATCCATTTCAGGGTTTTAGGTCCTGGGTTAACTTATTTCAATTCAAACTAAGATTCCCGAATCGCGAAATCACGATTGAGTAATTAATATTAATCATGTTTAACATTTATAAATAATCGTGATTAATTGATGATTTCGTGAATTCACATATCAGGGGTTTTAAGTTATCGTTTGAGGAAGGATTCTCGAAACACGAAATTGCGATAAGGTTAATTATCGTTAATCATTTTAATTGTTTAATTAACTTGATTTAATTTAAGCTAGTTTCACAATTTTGTATATCAGGACTTTGGTGTTCATTCGAGGCATGGATCCCCAAATCGCGAAGTCGCGATGTGATTAATTTGTATTAATCGCTTTTAATGATTTAATTAACATGGCTTAAAACTTATCACAGTTTCACGATTTCGCATGTTGGGACATTGAGATTCATTACATGTTGGACTGTTAGGTTTGCGAAACCCCGAGACCCGACATTTTGAAGATTGTCTTTAGTGATTTGACCTTTCAATTAGTGGGCGGCTCCATAAATTTTAAGCATTTAGGATCGTTGTATTAAATGAAATACCCCATCAATGGTGGTATCCAAGTGCGCGTTTGTCTTTATTTAAACAAGAATTAAACTTATTTAAGTCTAAAGTTTAGAAAAAATATATGTTTCAACACCCGCCACCCTAGTCATTCTTGCATTTTTTCTCTGTTAGTTGTTGCTGCTCCACCTTGACCAGTCGTGGAGGAAATATACAACCTTAGTTTTTATCCTCGCACAATAATTTACAGGTATGGGTTTTTCTTAATTTTCCATCCATGAGATTTTCTCTGCCATTAAATCAAATGTTAACAAGAAAATATGGAGTCAGGAGCAAAGGTAGAAAAACCAGTCGTATTGCTAGTTCCAGGATGAGATCAATCCTACACAAGGTTATCCTACAAGGAGTCCGTAAGGCTAGAGGGGTGATGCTCGAAGGGTTATAAGTGGGGCAATCATTATCACTTTGTTACCATAAGGGAATATTACCTATTTTCAACCAGTTGAAATCCCTATCCTACCATTAAAGCCCTATTTATTTCCAGCCCTATCCTACCATTAAAGCCCTATTTATTTCCAGCCCTATCCTACCACTCTAGTTGCTCGTGGTCTGTGTAATTCTCAAGATGTTATGATGTCTTTGGAATTGTGTATTTATGGTCGCATCCTTGGTTTCATGTGGTGGTTGTTCTGAGACTGTTGGCATTAAAAAATGGTTGCAGTGTCCTTGCTATGTGTCATTATTTGCAAGGAATTGCTGAGTAAAAGTTGTGGTTGAGCCTGCCTTGCCTATGGTTCTATATTGTGGGTTTGGCCTCCCTGTTGAAATGGGTTATCTTAGTCATCCTTACCTCTGTTTTTTATGAATACCCCACCTATAGATTGACATGGTTGGTCTCTGTGGTCAGTATACCCGCAAAATATTTCGACCCTATGGATGTTTAAGTGAAATATGACTAAAACGTTTCGTGCCTTGTCCTGGAAAAACCCTCAGTTGTTAGCCTTCTTTCTTATGACCTCACTGCCACTATTGCGTGGTGAACATTATACATATATATTGACATTTCTTACCCAGATTTTGATGGGACTAATATTAGTGATTTTTGGTTGGGCACATGTTTTTATTTGGTTACTTGTTATGCTGTGTTCAAGGAAGTGTTGGTTTCACTTGTTCTTTGGAAGTTACAGTTTGTTATACAAAGCTCATTGAGTCAATAATATTGTTGCGAATTATTGCTATAGTATCTGTGATCGATTATAATAAGGCACTTGTGGAATGAGTTGTCTATTCTACGCAACTGCCAAACCCTCTTTTTAAATTGACCCACTGTCTCTACCCTTACTTTCATTGACATATCTTGAACCCTACACATTACAATGAAAGCGTTTCTTACTCCAGTTTGAGTTGATGAGAGAAATGTTCTTGCTCGGTTACATGGGCACGAGTTTAGTTGGCCCCTTTCTTGTAAATTGTGGAAAGGAGTCTTTCCTCACCTATTCATTGGAAATTACAGTTGATGAAGCTTGTGTTCCCGATAACAAATGTTATTTTTCTTGGTTAAATCAATATGTTTATTGTTGAAAAAAAAATCACCTGTGTTCAAAATGTCTAAGGTTCGAATCAAGTAATACTTCCTAGAATGGAATCAGAAGAAGTTGCATTGAACGGTGGTTAGATTAATGATGGATATGAGTTTGTTTGGGAGCACTGTGCGTTACCCTGTTGGATTTAAAGGATTATTATTGGGGTTGATGTTATGAATCGTGGCTCAAAGAATATTGTTGTATTATGATGTTGTTCGTCATTTATGTGGTTACAATGGTTAATGTGGTTAAATAATTCTGGGCATATCAAATATTTTACTGTGTAAAATAATTTGGAGGTCAACGGACAATTTTGTTAAAGAAGGAATAAATTTGAATTATCATTTTGGAAACAAAATACTGTTTAAGTTTCGAAATTCTGGACAAAGATAAATTTTGATTGCATCAGAGGTAGCATGTTTGATTTCTTTTCACTTGAACAATATCCGTAAAGTTTCCCTATCATTCTACTATTTTTCACTAATTACATTCCGTCCACCATCCCAATTTCACTTATTGCATCCCTATTCTGTGATATACATTTTAAAAGAAAAAGTCTATGTGGAAGCAAAAGAAAGATTAAATAGCAAGGGTTGATGGCTGATATTCTTGATGTTTTTATAAATAGTTCATTGTTTGGTTAATTTTTGAACAATATTCATATATTGATGCCCTATCATTCTATCATTTTTCGCTAATTATACTCCCTCCATATTTCCCATGAACCCTATCATTCCCTGTTCACATGACAATTAATGAATGATGTGTTATGGATGGATTTGCATGTATCTCATGTCAATTTTGGAGCTAACTTTTGATTCATGTAAGCAGAGTGTCATGTATGGTTTATTAAGAGATTCATTATTGATAAACTGTTTCTACAAGATGATATTTTTTAGTAGAGGCAGTAATGGTCGAAATATCAGAGGCAAGGGAAATTGGAATCGAGGCCATAGGAGGCCTAGATTTTCTATCCATTTTTGATGCTGACTTGCAAGAATTGAACCAGATGTTCCAATATGGGTTCTTTAATTGGGTTGGCCATGGGATAATGCACCATCGACCAGAAAGAACCCCTTTCTATCCTCCTCAGAATATTCCCAACATTCTCGTTCCTCCACATGTGTCTTTGCAACCCAAAGTCCCGCAAATGACGGTTGGCAAGATATTGTCAACCGACCTGTATCTCACCATCGTGGTTGGACCAATATGTCATTACCTTTACCACCACCTATTAATCCCAATATCCAAATTTCCCATGCTATTTCACGAGTTCAGTCTTCACATGCCATTAAGACATTGAAAACTGACATTCCCCAACCTGTGCAAGAAAAACGAAAAATAATTGCCTCTCCTTCTTCTGCCTCCACTGATTCCTCAAAATCTATGTATTCCTGCCTTCATTTAAAGGATGAATTCTCCCATGTGATTAGCGAGATAAATCCACAAGGGTCCAATCAACCATGAACCACTTCAGAAAAGTCTAAGGGAAACAACAATGAAAAAAGGAAAATTGCCTCACAAAGTGGAAAATATGGTTTTTAAATTATGTTTTATATGATTCAGTTGATGAGGACAATGTTTAATGGTTTTCGTCATTTTTGGACAACAAGCCCTATTTTTGATATTTTGTGGATAATGTGGATATATATTCTTTTTGGATATGATATAAATTATTACTCATATTTAAATATCCAGTTTAAAAGATATTCAAGGGAGTTACAAGGGTGACATATGGTCAAAATGATTATCTTTTTTGTGTTGTATTTCATGATTTAAAAAGAAGATATTCACGGAAGTCACAAGGGGTCCGACCTACCTAGTTATTATTAATTAAGACCCTTAACTATATTATTATTATTTATTTCTCCTAAACTAATTAGTTAAGTTAAATCAATTTAACCAAATAAAGTAGTTGAACTACTTCAACTTATTGGGAAAGAATAAAATCTCAATGAGAAGAAGAGACAAGAGGAGAATAGAAGGAGAAAACAAGACTAAGGTTTTCTCTTTAGTTACATGAGATAGTTTCAGTTTTCATTCATTTCTGAGTTTATTCAAAGCCTAATTCTCTTATTGATAGTAGTGTCTTATTGTAGACAACAAGGTTCAATACTGAACCACACTTTTCAGACGATTGTTTTAGAGGTGTTGATTCATCCTTGATAGTTTGTGTATTCTTGTCTATTTGTGAATTAAGTTTCATGGCTGATATAAGATATCTTGCAGAGTCAAAATGGAAACAATTTGTGGCAAGCTGATCCAGATTATTAATTTTAGTTTTACTTTACTGTCAGAGTCTTTTTGTATCGTGTTCACCGGGGATCTCTAAATCAGACTTTGGTCCATGCCCTCAGAGGGGTTTTGTAAAGAGAAAAACACTGTTGGTATCTCATAATGAAATAAAATCAGATTGCTATTCTGTCTCATACATGTGTATTCATGACTTGGTTACTTTTCTCTTTTGATTTCCATGTTTACTTTATCGCAAAATATGTGTATATTCCAACAGATTTTATAAATTTTATTTTATATTGCAACATATTTTATAAATCAGCCTCAGTCCTTGTAATTAATACTTGCATATTGAGTGAATATTTTGAGGCTATAAACCCCGGGTGACATTCCCAACTATATTGTCCTAGCCAAGAAAGATCTGAAAATGATTGAGTAAGGTAATCCATACCTTTTCCTCAACATTTATTTGGCGACCATATTGGGGAAATCTTCCATATCTCTCTGGTTGATTATATTCACAATTATCTTTGAATATTTCTTCTTTTTGTTTATGATTCTTTGACTGATTTTTCCCATGACAGTATCTTCTACAAAGAAACCCAATATTAAACACGGTATTAAAGACCAAATCAACATTGCCTTGACCTTATTCAATACTATCATAGAAACTGCTAATACCCAGGATGAGCTTGAACGCTCATTGGAAGTAATTGAACAAGATATAAGTATCTGTGAACACTGGGAGGCCAGGAAAAGGAAACCTAGAAATCAATTATAGCCATATTTTCCTTTTTTCTGATCTTCTTTTTCATGTCCTCAAATCCTTGCATCTCTAGAATAAGAAGAGGATTGTCTCTTGAAGCCACTCCTATCATTGAAATAGGAAGGAGGAAATCCATTTTTTCAACCCAACAAGGTACTCTAAGGAGAACCTTGTTTGATTCGGCTAGTTAACCCTTCTCACCCTCACCCATCATTTTCAAAATGGCATTTGCACGTGGCTCTGGTGGTACTGGAGGTGCCTCATCATCTCAACCTTCAGCCTCATCGGTAATTGGTATTTTATATAGCCATCAGGTTCTTGTCCAATCTACTACCAACCCTGCTTAGATCATAAAAAAGTATGGGCTTTTTCGATTCGAGGAATATGCTACTACCACCCCGTGGCGTGTATTTTCTCCCTTGAACCTAGCACCTGCTACTCATTTGTTACCAAAATTTAAAGAGCATCTACCTAGTTTTCAGGAAATAATGCAGTCACTACAAATGAACACTTGGTAGCATTCTCTAATGCTTGCCACAATATCAGAACTAATGATAATGATACTTGCATGCGCTTATTTTTCAACTCTCTTGAAGGGAAAGTGACGACATATTTTTTTGATCTCCCTCCCAAGATTCTTTCCACTTGGGAAGAGTTAGTTTACTGGTTTAAGTCCAATTATGGGCAGTCTAAGAGCCCAACTAAACAATTACGGGAATATAATAACATTGCGTACACAAACTGTGAGACTATTAAGTCTTGTAACCTTCATTTCACCAAGCTGTATAACCAAATCCCCGAACTTATTCTCCCCCAGAACCAAACTGCTTTTATGCATTACCATAATTCTCTACCTTCCCCTTATCGACATAGGCTTGAAGAAAAATCTATTGATAATATTGGTTCAACTCTTCATACTTGTCTAGAATATGAAGAACAACTAGAAAGAACAGGTCTCCCCAAGGGGGACTCATTTAAAAAAACGTACATGTCTTCCCTCCTACAACTTGTGCAAGATATGAACAATTAGATGATAGCATACGAACGAAAGGGAAATGTCCCTTCACTTACTCCTGGGGCATCGTCTTCTTCCTCAACACATTTTAGGAATACCAATGAAAGCAACTTTCATCCCAAAGGCATTATGTCTCGCAGTTGGTGTAACTTTTGTGAGGAAAATCATGAAGAAAGCACTTGTCAGGTTAAGAAGAGTGCCAGAGATAAGATCTTTGGCAAGAAGCCCAAAACCACCATTTCTATTCTAGATTGGGTAGAACCAGAAGATGTCATGATCATAAACACTAGAAACAATTCCTATGCTTCTAAAGGAAAATATGACCCCCCTCATACTTCTTCTAGTCCAAGCTCATCTTCGCAAGCTGCTATTGTACAAGCTACCAAAACTCTCGAAAATCAAGGAGTTCCCTCCCCTCTTCCTTCTTCCAAGTATAATATTCTCAACCAATTGGATAATATCAAGGCTAATGTTTCTCTTCTAAACATGGTTGTCGTCCCTGAACAACAAAAGAATCTCAAAATTTTTATGGAACGAAAAGCTTCCACCATAGCTTTTATAGCAAGATTTGCCTCACCCTATGCAATCTTGCACAAAAGGCCTATTTTCATTTCCCTATGCAGACTTGAAGTCCCTTTTTGAAAATCCCAGAGCTAAAAACATAATTTTTCCACATATACACGCCTTGCGTATATTAAAACATGAGTATATGCATGTTGCACCACTACAGCCGGTGTACATCGGGAAATGTGGCCAAAATTAAAAAATGGTGTGGGATTTCCATGTCACGTTATGATATCTATGATCCTTGACCTTCCATATACTGGAAATGTTTCGACTCGGCCCTTCAGTTCCACTTGAAGGCTATAAATGGGCCAAATCTGAGCTTTGGAAAAGATGAGAAAAAATTCAACTTTGAGAGAAAAGTTACTCTGGAGAAATTATTCACTTTACATTGAGTCTGCATCCCTTTGTCCTTTAAGTCTAAACAAATTGTTTAGCCCCCAAGCTCTTCCCTTATTGATTGAGAACTCCTTGGTATCTCTTATATGAGCTTGAATTTGGTGGAGGATTGAAGTGGTCGAGGCCCAGCCAGAAGGAACTTAGTTTCTCGGTTCCGAACCATGCCGACACAAAAGTTTGTAACTCATTCAATTCTGCTGATTACATCTTAATATAAATACTCTTTTCTCGTCCAATTAATATCTTGAAAATATTTGAAATATTATTCCATGGGCATATTTGATATCAATGTTGATGGATTATTCTATTGAATGTGATAACATTATATATTATCACCATATGCTTGCATTGCTTGGTTGTTGAGGACTAGTTGCAGGTATACTACTTTGGGTCAAGTGCTCAACAGTGGACTTCATCGAATGTCTAGACGAGGTAGGTTTCTTATCTTGTCATGTTAGCATATTTGTTTATGTAGAATACTTGAGATTAGAGTTGATTTCTATAGTCATTTTCGTCTATTGTGGTTTACCCCTAGCCATAGAGAGATTTTCCTCATAATAGAATTGGCGACCATACTGGGGACTAAATCTTCTTTTTCGGGGTTTGGAGTGTTTTTATCCTTAGATTGCTCTCGTTCATATTTAATTTCTTGTCGTATGATTTCTTGACAACCTCTGTTCACTCTGGGTCTAAGTTTTTTAGCCTTCTCCTTAGCCTAGCTATGTTTTGTCACATATACGCGGGTGTTTTCTTGACAAACACGTACATACACATGATATACTTCTGCAAGCTGTGTACATACTTGCTTTTCCATTGAACAATTGTGTACACCAACCTTTGTTGGTTGATTGCTAGGTTTGGTGGTTTCTCGGTTGGTTTTTATGATTGCTGAGTCTTCCTGGGCCTTTGTGGTGACTGTTAAGTGTCTGTGGAATGTGAAGAAACCTGTCTTTGGTTGAATTTTTGGGTGGTGCCTTTCTCACCATATTTCCATTTTGATTGTCCTTAAACCTTGGGATAGATATTTTTCTCCTTGATATCCTACTTGCGTTGTCTCTATTTATACACAATAGAGTCTTTGTATCAAGCTGTTGATTCAGTCCTTGCATTTTCATTCTCTTATATTGAAAATACAAAAATATTAGGCATTTTAAATTGATTGGCATTTTGATCTTTCGAGTCTTTGTCATTTATCTTAGTGCATGTAGAGAAAGATTGCATTTTATTTAGAATTGTAGAATTAAATTGAAAATTGCATTTTTGAGAAGCATATCATTCATTGGAAATTGAACTTAGGACATTGCATAGTGTTCATATTCATTTATTTTACTTGCTGAGTCATAACATCACTAGTTTCACAACCACACCTTTTTGAGTAATCCACGACCATTAAAATTAATGCTATAATTTAAAATTAATTAGTAACGATTTTATTTTCTAGGGTGCACAAACTAGCTTAGGATTTAGAGCCTTGGAATAGGTTTTTGTGAGTAAACTTCTCCAAGGATATTAAATCAACATATGTGTATGACTAAGGGAGTGGAGAAATCCATTGTATAATCATTAAGATCAGGAGGCTCTGCTTACACCAGAGGTAAGCACGAGATCACATGAGGTCGGTTGAAGGGATATCCCCCTGATACCTTCTTAGAGTCAGAGATATTTCTGGGGATCTATTCGTATCTAGGGATCTTGCTAGTGCCCTTACCTCCGTGAGAGGCAGGGATTTCAAGGTTTCGAGCTTTGCTACCCTGCCCATACGGTGGACTTGACTTACAAATGTTTTCCTGTGCATCATTTATACCATGGTTGATTATTTGATTGACTTAGGTGCCACATAGGTTACTTGCAGGGGTTATTCTTCAGGTACCCTAGGTTAGATAAGGGTAAAAAAAAACATAACCTTTATTGAAGATTACCTCTCCAGGGGGATCTAACCTACTAGTTTTTAAGCCCATGAGGGCCCTTATAGCTGATTCTGTTTCCTCCATTTTTTAACAGCGGAGTCTAAGGCCCCTCTTGGGCGAGGCATACCTACTTTAGAGAGGGAGGTCCCTTTCAATCACTCTATCCTGTTTGTGTGCATATTGGCTGTTTGATTATTTTTGGTGTGCTCTTTGATTACTAGTTGGCCTTAGGATTTGTTTTTTATATCTTGAATCTTGAGTCATCATGGAGCCAGACCAACTTCCCCGTAGGTCTCGCTGCTTGTTACCGTTACCACCGAGATTTGAGTATTTTCCTTCTAAAAGGCGTAGAGTTATTAAATGTGGTACACACACCTCCACTTATCAGACTTGTGATTCTACAAGGATGAGTACTGAACTGAGTCATCAAGGTTCTGGGAGCCCTTCGACTCCCACACCTACTATAGTCAATGGTACCCCTTTGAATCCTTCAACCACAATGGTTGTAGTGTCCAGGGCACCTATCATCATCGATGATCATACTATAGTGAACACTCAACCTATTTCCACGAACCTGTTTGGGTTGCTTGGTCATTCACTAGGATATAATGTTCAATCCATCTCTGTGGCCTCTAGTCCCTTTTCCTACGGTATGCCGAACTTTACTTCGTAGTTTTAAAACTCCATCCCAACCACTGGCCCTAATTATAGCATTGGACTTGGGGGCACAACTCCTCCTTATAATCCTTTCTCATTTGGTGGCACTCAGGTCCCTCAAACAACTCCTACCGTGGGAGGCATTCCTTATTTTAACCCTGAGTATAATCCTGTTACTTCTGGATGGAGTAACCAACCTAGCATAAAATATATTGCTTATGGTCCATCCTTTACGCCCACCTCCTCTATGCTGATTCTGACCAACACGTTTGGCATGACGAATCCACCTTTATCCTATGGATTCACACCCGAAGGAGGTCAGTTTCACACCTTGGGCAACCCCCAACCTGGATCCAGTCTGACTGGGGAAGTTTTTATAACCCTCATCAGAACATTCCTACTGGAATGATGCCCAATGAACCCCTTATAAATCATCCTGTAGGAGGGTCTTATAATCCTGGACAGGGCCATGGTGCTTACCAGAACCCTGGATGGGCTGCAATTCCCCAACCACAATATTTCCACGGAGCTTGGGGCTAGATGTCGCAACCCCGTCTCCCTTTTTTGGCCATGCTCAATATGCCAGACTTGTCTAAGTTGATGAACGACCCTGTGTGGTCATGATCCTACATGGCCCCCTGTCCCCACCAAGATTCCTTCGGATATTCCAAAATTTGAAGGAAATAATGGTGAGGATCATGGTGATCATGTCACCACATTTCACCTATGGTTCTCTTCAAATTCCCTTAATGACGATTCCATTCGGTTAAGATTGTTTCAACGCACCCTCATGGGGGTTGTCATGAAATGGTATATTGAGCTACCTAGGGGGGCATATGGGAAATTTAGTCAGATGGTTTTAGTCTTCCTTAACAACTTCCAATTGTCGGTTCATTACGATGCTAGCCTAGAACTTCTGTTGACCTTACGCTAGGACAAATCCACTCATATCTCAGATCACATCTAGGAGTGGCGTAGACAAAAGATGTTGATCAAGACCTGTGTACCCCCGAAATTCATGTTAGAGTGGTTCCTTAAGTCTCTACAACCTCCTATTTCGAAGGATGTTGCTACATCCATGGTTACATATGAGGAAGAAGTGATTTTCAAATCCCAACAGTTAGATATTATATATGCTCAGTCTGGGATGTTATACGAGATTCTTCCTGACGCACCGAGGTCAAACTATGACCCTAGAAAAAATTCAGGGCCTCATGCCGATGGAATTGTAGGCTCCACCAATGTGAAATCTACAGACTCGGTGACAAGCCATTTGGAAGAGTTATCTCTAAACTAGTTTGCAGGAAGGCCAACTTCATCTGTGTCTTCCAACCCCACTCATTCAGTGGATGTACATTCCATGCAATAGTCGATCGACCCAAATGGTAACCAACAACTAGGAAGGAATAAGAAGAAATGACATAATAATAATCATAAGGGTGGGAAGAATAATAAACCCAAGGATAATGTTAATAATGAGAAGATGAATAATAATGCTGGTGAGGGAAAGAGATAAAGGTGTAAGTTGAAGTTTCCCTGTAAGCTTTGTATAGATGATCACCTTACTCATTTATGCCCCAAAATTGAAGAAGCTGTGAGGCTCTTATCTCTACTGCCCGTTGTGCTGACAAATCCTTTTCCACATAACCAACACATGGCCTCGAGCTCCTCAAATGCTGGAAATGTGGCTGGTGGGAGTCAAAACCCACTGACACAAGGCAGTGACTGTTTATACATAAATATGGTAAAATATGAGGTTAATATAACCACTCGATATCATGATTACAATTCTCCACAAATTGTACCTGGTCTAGAGTCTCCTCATCCTCCAGAGGCACCCCTATAGATTGAAAAACCAGAGCTACCACCTCGTATTCCAAAAGGAGTACTCAAGTGATCTACCCAAAATCCTAATGATAGAGCCACCCAAAATTAATCTATTTTTGAGGACCTGGGTCAAACCCCTTGTGCGATGTCGACTCTGGAGGTACTATAGATGTGTCCTTCACAGAGGAATGCCTTGCTATATGCTTTAGGAGCTCTATATCCTAGTGGCTTGAAAGTTATCAAGTTTGATGTCACAGATGTGAAGCCTCGCTTGCCTTACCATGTGGAATTCCAAATCCACGTGGGTTACTCGAAGTATACCATCAAGCGTACTGTTGTTGATGAAGGCGCTGCAACATGTGTGATGTCCTTGGTCTATTGGAAATCCCTTGTCTCTCCAACTCTATCTCAGTATCCTACCATGTTAACTACTTTTGATGATCGTTCCTTCTTCCCTCATGGTATTCTTCCTGCCTTTTCAGTCCAATTAGGTGGGAATATGGTAGAGGTGGATGTCGAGGTGGTTGATGCACCCCTCGATTATAACTTGTTACTAGGAAGCAATTGGACTTACGCTATGAATTCCATCGTATCGCCTGTATTCCATACTCTTTTTTTTCCTCACGATGGGGAGATCGTGACAATTGATCAATTGTCCTTTGTGTACGCTAGCCCTAGTGCATCTATTGGACAGTCGATCCCTGTGATTGAAAATTATCAGCCGACAAATGAGAACATCGGTGTCAGAATGTATTCATCCCGCATGGGTACCTTCAACTTCAGGGAATCGGTTCACCATATTTACGCCATGTTTAGTAGGCCCGTTTCGTCAGAGAGGTCCATTCCTTTCCGCACTTCCTATTTTAACGATCCTTGTACCCCACCTTCCTCAACTACGTCTTGTGAAGGTCAATTTCATTCTGGAATGGCCATGCCACTATCAATAACATAGATAGCGTATCAAGCTATTATTGACTTTTCCGCCGATCTCGATCCTATTACCTCACAGACAAACGAGGAGGATCATGTTCTTAAGCCTGTGTGGGCCACTTCGTCATCTTTCTCACATCACTTCCTCGATGAGACTTGGCCCTTGGATGAAGCTATCATCGAAGCCATGAATGGTTCTGACAAACCTTGGGATGATATGCATCGTCACTCTTATTTTCTCCCAAAGCTTGCTAGAATCGAACAAGATGACTTTCGATCTACTTTGAGTGAGATAGTTGGTCACGCTGTAGTTCCGCTTGATACACATGACATTTATGCCGTAGGAAATATGGCGAGTATCTCCCCTAATGTCATGATCAATATCTCTCGTACCCCTGACAAGATTGAAAATGTACATATCGATGCAGATTGTTCTCCAGAAGAAATCCCGATCTACACCAAACTCTTCAAGGAATTTTGAGATGTACTCTCTTGTTTGTATGAAGATATGCCAGGAATCGACCCTTGAATTGTTGAACATGAGATCAAAACTTACCTAGATGCTAAGCCTGTTCGACAACATATTAGAGTTGTCAATCCCCAGAAGGCCCCTGCTATTAAGGCAGGGGTAGAGAAACTATTTAATGTTGGCTTCATCTACCCGGTTCCCTTGACTGAATGGGTATCCAATCCCATTTTGGTGAATAAAAATCAAGGAACCATCCGTGTATGCATGGATTTTCGTGACCTGAACAAGGCCTGTCCTAAAGATAAATTCCCGATACCTTTCATTGATTATATCCTCAACGAGTGTGCGGGAAGTGAAGTTTTTTCTTTCATGGATGGATTTTCAGGGTATAACCAAATTCAAATTAAACCCGAGGATCAACATAAGATGACATTTATTTTTCCTTGGGGTACTTTCGCATAATGGAAGATTCCTTTCGGACTTAAAAACGTTGGAGAAACCTTCCAACGTGCTATGACCTTCACATTCCATGATCTTAAGCATATATTCAAATCTTATCTTGACGATCTTGCTGTTCACTCTTGTAAGAGAGTGGATCACCCTAAGCACCTTCAACTAGTTTTTGAAGGATGTTGTCATTATCCCATCTATTTGAACCCTCATAAATACATATTTTGTGTTAGGTCTGAATGTATTCTAGGATTTTTAGTCTCTCAGACTGGGATCATGGTAGATCCGTTAAAGGTTGAGGCAATACTTCGATTGCATCCCCTGCGCACTATTCGAAAACTTCAAGGTTTACAGGGGAAAGATAACTTTTATGTCGGTTTATAGTGAACTATGCCAATATTACTAAGGGTTTCATGCATATTTTGAATAAGGACACCCCTTTTATCTGGGATGAGTGAGCCCATGAATCCTTCAACGATTTGAAGAAAGCCTTGGTATTGACGCCTCTCCTGAAGTCTCCCGACTACCGTAGATATTAATTTCTTTATGTCGCCACATCTGAAGAGATGATTGGTATGGTTTTGGTTTAGGAGGATGATGAGCTCCGCGAGCACGTCATTTACTATTTTAGTCGAAACTTAGTTGGTACTAAGATTAAATATTCTCATCTTGGAAAGATAGCTTTGGATTCCGTTCACGTAGTCCAATGATTATGCCATTATTTATTACTTTGAAAAACTACTATGGTTTCCGATTTCAATCCATTTAAATACGTCCTTACCAGGTGTATCATAGGGGGAAATTACAATAAATGGATTTTCATTTTACAAGAATTCAATCTCGATTTCACTTATGTGAAATCCAAGAAATCACTAGTCTTTGTAGAGTTAATATCTGACTTCCCATGATTGGATGAGGATGTTATTCATGTTGATTCCTTTGCGGATGAAAACATTTTCCTTATCTCGTTGTCTGACCCTTGGTATGGAGACATTGTTCTCTATCTTCAAACTTTGAAGTTCCCTCAACATCTATCGCGAGATGACTGACGACGTATATGATACCAAGATAAGAATTACCTTATCATCAACGACACTTTGTATTGTCGAGGAATAGACAATATCTTGCATCATTGTTTAAATCACGAAGAAGCCAAGTCAGTTCTAAACGATTGCCACAGTGGGCTTGTGGTGGTCATATATCCTGTCTTGTGACAACCTAGAGAATTTTATGAGCCGATTATTTTTGGTCGTCTATATTTAAATATTGGGTTGAAGTGGTTAAGAAGTGTCACCCCTTCCAAATGTTCACCCAAAAACTGCGCTCACATCTAGCCCCTCTCCATCCAATCATTACTGTCGGACCCTTCACCAAGTGGGGGGTGGAATTTGTGGATTGCAACCCAACTTCAGCTGGGGGGCATCAACACATAATCATGGTCGTAGAGTAATTTAATAACTGGGTTGAGGCCATGCCTACAGTCAAATCCGATGGGAATACTTCCACCTTCTTCATATTCAATCAAATTATCATTGGGTTCGACATCCCGAGTGAGATTGTCACTGATCATGGCAGTAACTTTCAGAATGAAATGATGGAAGAGATAGCATCCAAACTGGGGTTTAAGCATGGTCATTCTTACCCTTACTACCCCCATGAAAATGGACAGGTAGAGGCTGTAAACAAGTCTCTCAAGACTATTCTATAGAAAACTGTTAGCCAAAACAAATTTGACTGGCATATCATGCTATATCCCGCAATTTGGGCATACCGAACCTTGATCAAGACTGCCACTGGATTTTATCCTTTCCAGTTAGTACACATTGTGGAGTCGATCTTATCTATTTAATGCAAAATCCATTCTCTTAAATTGGTAGTGGAACTCCCACTTGACACTTCCAATCTCGAACGACACCTCATGCTCCTAGAGAGCCTTGACGAGAAAAGTTGAGATGCCTCTACAACTATCGAAGTGAATAAAAGACGTGTCAAGGTCCAATATGATAAGTGTGTCTGTCCTTGGTTGTACGTTGAGGGTGACTTAGTACTGTTATATGATCAAGCAAAATAATCAATGGGGGCAGGCAAGTTTAAACCCATGTGGCACGGTCCCTATATCATGCGACTTGTCTTAGAAAAAGGAGCATATGAAGTAGAATATTACATGTTGGTTGAGCCTAGGAATGGGCTCTACTTGAAAATATATTACGCTTGAGCCTCAAGATTGGGTGTAACTCTTTGTATACTGATATAATTTAGTGTATATATATTTTCCCTTTATTTCTTGTCTTCAACTTTCTTATTGAGTTTTCCCTTGGTTGGAAGATGTCAATGGAATCTTTTGTCTACTTAAGGTTCACATACAAAGCTAGTCGTTATACACAGAACTTGGCTTCTGCTGCTTGGGTAGTTTAATCACTTGAGGGTCTATTGGTGTCTTCAGTTGGCATATGCCTAGGGCCATCCACAAACAATGTGGCTGAATATAACGTCGTTATATAACTTTTGTGTGATGCCATTTCACATGGTATTCATGCTTTGGAGGTTCGTCTGGATTCCCAATTAGTAGTATGTCAATTGAATGACAGTTACCATGTGCGTGACCCTACGTTACTATGACGATTCCTATGGGTACGCCTTTTAGAATGACAGTTTTATTTTATTACTTATCATCATATACCTAGGAGTTCTAATTATGTATCCGATGCATATGCTAATTTCGTTTTAGATTGGAATTTGTCACATAACTAAAGAAAAGAAAAAATTCTCATCAATGTATACATTGTAACATAAGTAAATCCAAAAAACCATGTTTTTATATATATTTAAAAAAATATGATGTTTATAGTACAAAATTGGGGCTAACACCTTCAATACACATATACAACCGATAATACAAAAATAACGGCATCTACGCCTGTGGCTCTGGATGCGTGTCATGATAACAAACTACGACATTTGCGAGATGCCGAAAGAGTCGCACCCAAGCTCTAGGCATGCCTACCACTTGCCGCTGCATAGCCTCCGACAGATCCTCCACGTGAACCATCAAAATCCTTTGTGTCAAATGAGACAGGTTTCCTTGCACGTTTTGAAGGACTCTCTCTGATTCTCCTCCCACCACCTCATCTCCTCGGTGCCTCTGACGATGTCATGGAATCCCGTCTGACCGTCATGGACCTATGTCTGCATCACATATGTGTCTAGTTAGTACTTAAACATCATCCAAAAATATTTTTGTTTTCCTATAGAAAAATACAAAAAACAAAATGAAATATTTAAAAAACTTTGACATACCTATTTCCCTGTAGGTGGTCCTTGGTGGTAATGGCATGTCAGGGTCCCCTCTGAATTCGATCCCTGCATAGGGGTAGTCATCCAGAGAAATGATCTGCCGTCTCCACTAGTGAAAGAAATCATCATTGTAAGGTGTGGGCAACCTACCTCCCCCTTTCCATCTCATCACCTCGGTCCACTGTACCATGGCTGGATCATGAGGTCGCCACAAAATGATCTCCACTCTAGCTCCCAAACCTAGAACCCACACGAAGAAAAAACTACATAATATGGAAACAAACCTGAAGTTTCTCTTACCACCCTATTTGCCTTCTGTCAACTGGATCTTCATGTTATCCAGTAGTGAGGTGCACCAGTCGTACACCATGGGTCTCAAGCACTCTACGGAGTATAACATAAGAAACCTCGATTCCTAGTGCAACGAGGCCAATCCTGTGATCCATGTCAAAATGAGGACAACAATATTGAGGCTTAGATTGTTTATCGCTCAGATGAGGAGTTGACTTCCGACCTTCTCAGTCCCTGCAATGCAATTAACATATATGTATTCTTATATCGTCATACCACTCCCATATCCCTAGCTTTGAGTTTGACCACCTCACCCTTACGTGACAACCCCTTCAAGAAATATATATCCTCGAATTTAATTCTTAATGGTTTCCCATCAAGGTTGAATCTCTCACTGTCTGGATCCTAGTAATCCATGAGAAACTGTAGAAAAATCACTTGGGATCCCATCCCTTTGAGAGCCCAAAAATTATACAAACCACATATTTTCAAGGCCATTTGGGCCCCTGGATCCCTTTCCACAAAAACATCTACCTCCTCATGTTCCATTTCCCTCTATTCTAGCACCATCCTGCAAGAGAAACATCACTTTTTGATTTAGAAATCATCAAAAACATTGTTTGCGGACATATACGCGGGATGTAGCATTCACAGTCACGTATAAGGCTGAGTATACACTATCTTTCTTTTAGACAACCACGTATAGTCACGTGTATACGCGACCCGATGAATGGTAGCCTGCGTACACCTAAATTGCGCCTTAAGTAACTTAAAAATTGAGACCTAAATGCAAAATGTAATCCACTAAAAATGAAGAGGAGGGGAAGAGGAATTACTTGGTCCAAACAGTCACTGATTCCCTCACTCATAGCTCCCACAATCACCAGTTGAAGATCGAAGGTAAATTGGTCAAAAATCCACTATTTGGGTAAAAAATGAAAATGGTATGGTAAATTTGGTTTTTGTTACTATTTATAGCAAATTATTACTTACTTTGCATAGTTTCGGATAATATGTTTGCCTAATGGACTAATACAATAGTGGATTGAGTTGGTTTTTGTAGTTTTGTCCATGGATTCTTGCGGTTTTCAACGTTATGTCGATTGTTCGTAACTTCAGACAAGTATTTTCGCTACCCAACGTATAGGATAGATATCCATTCCATCATGCACACTTGCATCATCCTATAACTGTCACTCATATGCATTAGGTATGAACCATTTTTTAGTGACACAAAAACTTCTATCTGCTACTAGATGTGCCATTATCAAATGGTAGAGACTTACCAAACATGGGTACCCTAGTTAGATCCTCTGCTTCATTTGGTGCCCATGCCAAGATTTTTTCCGTAGGACCGGGAGTCCCTTATAGATAATACATGACTTTATGCTGAACCTCACGTCTCACTCATAAACATGTTGACCTATACCTAGAGGACTCCCAAGCGAGTTTGATTTAAGCTCTTTTCCGATTTGTTTTCAAAAAGCGAAAAGATTGTCGAGTGAACTTGTCTCTTTCAAACTCATAAATTGGATTTGAAAGGACGTCTATTTGGTACAATTTTATCCCTTTTTCAAGCCAAGTAGACTAAGATTATGAAAAAGGACATTTTTTGGCATTAAGTTGTGATTGCATCTCATGCCCTTTCTTGTAGTATTGAGCCCATTGTCGGTTCTCGCTTTGTGTTATAAACCATTTGCCTCAGAATTTTTGCATCCTCAACTAAGAAGAGACTTGTTTATATCCTTTGAAGCTTGACACCCTATACCTAGGAGGGAACATTCCCCTGATTTTCCATCTCCCGCATGCACCTCCTTGCATTGAGCATATGTATGTTCCACTGCTGGAAATAGTTTTGCTTACTTGCGACACTCGTTCCCTCCTCTGTATCATATCATTCATTTGACTATGAAAAAACAAAAAAAGATGGGCAGTAAGGGAGTATTATCTTATATTGGCAGCAGTTGTGTTGCCTTTGAACATAGCACACAATTTGTATTTTTGGGTTTAGTATGCCTTAGGACGCTGAGCTCATTACAAAGAATTTACTCCCCTGACTGGTTACTCTTACAGACCCTATGGAGAGTTTTATTGATGCCTCCTGCATCTCATGTTTTCATCATTGAGTCTATGCTTCCCGAGTCTTCCATATATCTCATTCTCTTGTTCAAAGGATGTCTATCAACCTGTGACGGACATTCCTTAAAACTCTTGACTTTGCATGTCAACCATACCTTCAATTTGTATCAGAATGACATGAAGTTGTAGTCCTATTGCACACCCTAGTCCTACTTTCCTCATTGGTAGGTAACCTTGAACCCAACAGTCGACATTTCATCATTGGTCGTTGACTGGCTGGTTTCCCTTGTGTTTGACAACAAGACATCTATTCACACATTGGGATTCATGCAGTGTCTTGGATGCCATTAGCCTTATTGGTGGTTTCCTCTCCTTTGTCAACAATTTTCCTCATTGGCTGCTATTCAGAGGGTCTTTTTCGTGTACCTCTTGCACCTGGCACACCCGGAAGATGCACAGAGTTGTTGGTTCGCAAACATGTTCTTCGTTCGATTTCCTCCAAATCATCAAGATCCTTCTTTGTACCTCATGCTTAATGATGCGATATTCCTTAATGCTCTCCTTTCAACAAGTCTCCTTCCATCGAATTCAACTCATCTATTATGGATACGATACCTAGAGTCGTATGAGTACGCAGAGGCTTGCAGTCATTAGTGACAAGTTCTCTCTCCATCGACAGTTGGGAATACATCAATGTCTCCTGATCGATGGATTCTTCAAGTTTTCGACACCGACTCCTTTATTCACACTTGTAAGAATGTACTCGGTGACTTGATACCTACTTTCATCATCGATAGGCTATCTAACGTTTGTTAATGGTATACCTCAATGACCGGTAATCAAACAAAGTCTCATTGTGTTCGACCTCAACTCCTTTACTCACATGATGTAGACTTGCACCTTTGGTGGATTGTGTAGAAGACTTGAAGACATCATTTCATAGTCACAACTTTCCTGAGCTATTGCTATCTTTCCATTAGAACAGTACCTGTGTGACTTCAGTGATATCATGGGAGATCATATTGTACTCCATTGTATACATATATATTCATATTGATTTTGAGACTATTTCTACTGGGCCTTGTTCGTGACTATGGAAACATTTGGCATGTAACCACATTTGTATTTTCCTATTCATGGACATGGACAATTGTTTGGTATATTTTCACATGGATCTGCAATGTAATTCAAATTGACATCCATATATGCAAAGTCAGTACAGGTTGTAATGAGAAACTAGTTCTTCTAGCTGGGTCCCCATTACTCCACTTCTGGGTCTTATAATGTATTTTGGCCATCAAAAATACTCCTATGACCTCACACATTAGGGGGCATATGTTATAGAAATATTTTCCTCACCCTATGCAATCTTGCACAGAAGGCATGTTTACATTTCTCTATGCAGACTTGAAGTCCCTTTTTGCAAATCCCAGAGATAAAAACATAATTTTTCCACATCTACGTGCCCTGCCTATATTACAACATACATATACACATGTTTCACCACTACAACCCGCATACATCGGGAAATGTGCCCAAAATTAAAAAATGTTGTCGGGTTTCCATGTCACATCATGAGATCTATGATCCTTGACCTTCCATATACTGTAAACATTTTGACTCGGCCCTTCAGTTCCACTTGAAGGATATAAATGGGCCAAATCTGAGCTATGGAAAAGATGATAAAGAATTCAACTTTGAGAGCAAAGTTACTCTGGAGAAGTTATTCACTTCACATTGAGTCTGCATCCCTTTGTCCTTTAAGTCTGAACACATTGTTCAACCCCCAAGATCTTCCATTATTGATTGAGAACTCCTTGTATCTCTTATATGAGCTTGACTTCGCTGGAGGATTGAAGTGGTGGAGGCCCAACTAGAGGGAACTTAGTTTCTCGGTTCCGAACCGTGCCGACACAGAAGTTTGTAACTCATTCACTTCTGCTGATTACATATTAATATAAATACTCTTTTCTCATCCAATTAATATCTCACAAATATTCAAATTATTATTCCATGGGCGTATTTGTCATGAATGTTGATGGATTATGCTATTGAATGTGCTAAAATTATATATTATAACCATATGCTTGCGTTTCTTGGTTGTTGAGGACTAGTTGCAGGTATATTTCTTTGGGTCAAGTGCTCAACGATGGACTTCATCAAACATTTGGACGAGGTAGGCTTCTTATCTTGTCTTGTTAGCATATTTTTTTATGTAGAATACTTGAGATTAGAGTTGATTTATGTAGTCATTTCCGTCTGTTGTGGTTTACCCCTATACATAGAGAGATTTTCCTCGTAACGATAACCAATCTTTCTGAAGACGCAAAATAATAGGATTCCACTGTAAATAAAATAGGTGTAAACAAGTTTAGACACCCTGTAAAAAACCCTCCATTTTTCATTTCTGTAAAAATTATGGATATAATATCCCATTGTTTCCTAATTGACGACGGTTCGGGTCCAAGCGTAATGTCAAAAATCATCATGGAAGAGCTAGGCTTATTATGTACTAATGAAAATTCTAGAAGCATGCTCTCTTATAATAGTCTACAATAGTCAACTATAAGTGAAATCAAAGATGACTTTAGTTCTATGCGCAGATCCTGAAATAAGGACAACCCTCAATATCCAGGTAATTGACATGCCAATAAGTAACTATTCTATCATGTTAGGAATAGACTGGAAAACCTTGATAGGTGGATATATTTCACTTGACAGGACACACTTATCCGTTCCTTGGAATGGAAAGAATATTATAGTCCTAAGGGAAGGAATAATCTCACCGTACATAGAGAGCATTCCACAACCTAACGTAAACTGTGTCGAGGAAGACTTAGGAGTGTACTCCATCTTTGCGGATGAGGGTGACACTACCCTGGAACAAATTGATCTGGAATATGGTATGTGGCACATGCACTTTGATGGCTCATGATTCAACAAAGGTAATGGAGATGGCATTATCTTATACTCATCTGTAGGTAAATTTCACACCTTTTCTTATAGGTTATAATTTTCTTGCACAAACAACGTCACCGAGTTTGAAGCATTATTTCTAGGCATTGGAAATGCTTATAACTTAGGTTGTGGACACCTTACAGTTTTTGGGGACTTTGAACTTGTTGTGAACCTTGTACGTAAAATATACTCTCCTACCAATAAGTTGATGAAACGCTACACCCAAGTTGTTTGGATGCTTATCTTGAACTTATTATCATTTAACATCACTCATGTTAAAAGGGAACTTAATTCAATGGTTGACATGTTAGCTGTATTTGCAACATCTCCCACTTGACAAATTCTGCCTCAAAGACCTAATTGTACTTTTCAATCTTTATATCGCCCTCACATTCCTGATAATGTAGAGTCATGGTAGGTCTTCCCTAGTGATGAATACATTTGTGCTTTCATACAAAATGAACCATTTAAGCCCAAGGAGACTATATCCATGGAAAAAAACAAAATTTTGAAAGGCTTGACTCCTCTAGAAAGTTCATTTTCGTCAAGTGATGTAGAAAAAAAATAAATGATAAAGAAGAGGAGTAAAAAGGAAAGTGGGTGAAACCATTTCCTTGAACATTGGAACACCCAATTCCCCCAATAATGTTAATATAGGTGCCCAATGTATTGATGAAGAAAAGCTGAAATTCACTGAGCTACTTCGTGAATTTCAAGATGTTTTTTCTTGGTCATATGAGGATCTTCGTGGTTTTGATCCTTCTCTCATACATCATGCCATTCATATCAAGGAAGGGATAAAACCAATTAGGAAAAAACAAAGACCCATTAACTCCTTACTTGAAGCTACTATTAGGAAGGAGTTGGAAAAACTTTTGAAGGTTGGTATAATTTTTCCAGTCAAGTATTCTGAGTGGGTTTCCAATTTTGTCCCCATTCGGAAGACAACTGGTTAGACCCGAGCGTGCGTTGATTTTCACACATTGAATAGAGCGAGCGTAAAATACCATTTTCCTCTCCCTAACATGGAAATTATTTTGCAGCAAGTTGTAGGGTCACAAATGATGTCCTTACTTGATGGTTTCTCTGGTTATAATCAGATCAAGGTAAAAATGACTGATAAATACAAAACCACTTTCACTACACATTGGGGCACATTTTCTTATGAACGCATGCCTTTTGGATTATCTAATGTAGGTGCCACCTTCCAAAGAGATATGCAAAAAGATTTTGATGATCTGATCGGTAAGATTATCCAGGTTTATCTTGATGACTTGAATTTTTATTCAAAGAACTGATTAGATCATTTTGGTCATCTCAGAAAAGTTCTCATGTGATGCAAAAAGTTCGACATTTCTTTAAACCCTTCTAAATATATTTTTGGCATTACTAAGGGAAAACTCCTTGGACATATTGTTTCTGATTCATGAATAAGAATAGATCCCGAAATGATTGCTGCTATTATGAACCTTTCTACCCCCACTTCCAAAAGGAGGTTCAAGCCTTTATGGGCATTATCAACTTTGTCTGTAGGTTCGTTCCTGATTTTGATTTAATGGTCAGACCAATTCATAATATTATAAAGCAAGATCGCTCCTTTTCTTGGATTGAAGACGTAAACAATCATTTCATAAGGATTAAGAAGGAAATCAGTTCCACATCGGTTTTGGTGAAGACAAACTTTGAGAAATATTTTATCGTATACACTAATGTCATTGAGGAAGAAATTTCTTCTATTCTCTTAAATGTGATGACCAGAATAACAAAAAACCAGTAGCTTACATGAGTCAAAGTTTATCAGATGATGAATTCAAGTATTCTTTTATCGAAAAACATGATTTTTCTCTTGTTAAAGTTGTGGAGAAAATTTTCCACTTTATCTTAGGCAAGCACACACAGGTAAAATTCCCTTTGCATGCTGTCAAGTTTTTTCTTTCATAGACTTATCTTTCAGGGAATCTTGCACATTGGCTTGCCAAAATCTATGAGCATGATTTAACCATCATGACTTCAAAAACAATTAAGGGATGAGACTTAGCCCTTCACTTAGCTCAACATTCTGAAGAAAGTGAAGAAATTGAGAATCAAAATAATTCTCTTTCAACACTGTTTTATATTGAGAGTCAAACCCTTTCTATAGCTGAACATCCCTGGTGTAAAAATTTGGTGTATTACTTGCAATATCATAAATTCCTAGATGATTTAGATACTCATCAAAGGAGAAGGCTTTGTCTTGAATCTTACAGATATATTATTTTAGAAGACTTTTTGTTCAGGAGGTTTGTTGATGGTATATTAATTCGATGTGTGAATAATGAGGAAGCATATAAATTGTTACAGGAAACTCATGGATCTTCATATTTTGTTATTCATGTGGGTGGGCACTTTTCTTCTAAAACTATTGCTTTTAAAATCATCAGAAAAGGTTATTATTGTCCTTCAATTTTTAGAGATTCTTATAACTTCTCAAGATCTTGTGACAAGTGCCAAAAATTCACTGAGAAAGAACGTCTTTCTTCCATGCCTTTGCAACCTGTCCTCCCTGAATTTCCTTTTTCTAAATGGGGTCTAGACTTTATCGGTCCTATTAATCCTCCATCTTCAGCAGGGCAGGTTTTTATCTCGACAACCATAGATTAAATGCATTGTTATCTTTAAAGGAACAAAAAATGTTTGCCTTGGAAAATAGAAAGAGAAGACAACAAAACATGAAGAAATATTTCAACAAAAGCACAAAAGTTGTCAAATTTAAAGTAAATAACAAAGTCTTTCTTTGGGATTCAGCCCATGCTGACAGAAGAAGACATTCGAAGTTTCCAAAATTATGGCTTGGTCCTTTCAAAATCGCTTTTGTCCTGGGCACAAATTCTTATCTTCTAAAAGACTTGGAAGAGTGCTTATTTTCCTATAGTACCAACGGTTCCCACTTGAAACATTATGTGGAACCAAATTGAAAGATAAACGCTGCATTGAAGTCACTACTGTATTATAGTTTTATGTTTCACTATTTTGGTTTTGCTTTGCTGTTTTTCTTTTGTTGTCTTTCTTTTTTTTTATCAGAAATAAACCTTGGATCAATTTCACCACAATGATGCTATTTTGTAAGTATTGTTGATCAATAACAATAAAGTTACACATCTATCATGATTTCCCCCTTGTAGACATCATTGAAATTTATTTCTTCTTCCAGTATTGCTGTTAGATAGATGATTAGATTTTCATCCCTACTTTCTGCTATCCCTTTCTTCCCTCCACCTTGAGATTAAAAAGAGCATACCGAAAAAATTTCTCCTTTAAACAAGAAACACTTTTAGTGTGAACGATCGAATGTTATGCATACAGGACCAAAACCCCTCATACGTAACACTTTTCATGATCTATTCCCAAAGTCCTGGATCATTATTTTCCCTTAAACTGCCTCACTCCCCATGTTGCATAATCATTCTGGTAAATAATTCTTTGATCTATGGTTCACCTGGTTTAAAAAACTAGACATTCTGAGTTCTTAATTTGTTGGAAACATATTTCCCCGTGGAGTCACCAGTTTGTTGACGCTTGAAAGTGAAACGATGGATAATATGCTCGCAAATGATTGCCAAGATTTATTATTTAACTATATTAATAATATACTAGTAGGTGGGAGCCCCTTGTTTAACTTATGGCACTATGATGGAGAAGCGACACTCATATTTTGTGTGCCTATGTATTGGTTGCCACATATATTTCTACAACTCTTTTTCTTCAAATCATGGTTAAATTTTTTATGGTAATATGTGATGGTTGGGTTATTAAAACAAGGAACACTATGGTCTTGATTATCTCTCATGAAATATGATTATGTTGCGTTTTGGATGAAATAATTACACTCCATTTTTAATGTTGATATTGTATTTTGTCCATAGCAAAGATTGGGTGATCTCGACCCTTACTACTGTTGTATGTGCATTGGTTGAGTTGCAATTTGGTTGTGTTCCTAGCAAGTTCTCATATGAAAAAAAAATGATAGAGGCAAGGGGTGGCGCACTTTGGATGATCACACAATTTGAAAATTGTGATTTGGCAAGTTTGGATATTTGGTTGTATTAATGGTTTTGAATGTTAGTGGATGGTGAGATGGCTAGTGGGCTTGGATTGTACTAAGGTATGAATGAAGATATGAAGGAAGAAGTGACGTGCAGTAAATGCACGTCACTCAAACTACCCTCAAGCCCATCACCCTAGTCATTCTTGTATTTTTTTTTTTTCTGTTAGTTGCTGCTGCTCCGCCTTGCCCGGTCGTGGAGAAAATATACAACCTTGGTTTTTATCCTGATGCAATATTTTACAGGTATGGGGTTTTCTCACTTTTCCATTCATGATATTTTCTCTGCCCTTAAATCAAATGTTGGCTCTGGTTGCTCATTGTCTATGTAATTCTCAAGCTGTTATGATGTCTTTGGAACTGTGTATTCATGGTTGCATCCTTGGTTTCATGTGGTGTTTTTTCTAAGACTATTGGCATTAAAAAATGGTCGCAGTGTCCTTGTTGTGTGTAATTGTTTGTAGGGAATTGCTGAGTAAAAATTGTTGTTGAGCCTGCCTTTCCTATGGTTCTATATTGTGGGTTTGGCCTCCCTGTTGAAATGGGTTATCTCAATCAACCTTACCTTTGGGTTTTTTGAATACCCCACCTATAGATTGACATTGATGGTCTCTGTGGTTAGTGTACCCGCGCCATATTTCGACCCTGTGGATGTTTAAGTAAAATATGAATAAAAACTTTCGTGCCTTATCCTGGAAAAAACCTCAGTTGTTAGTCTGATTTCTTACGACCTCACTGTCATTGTTGCGTGGTGAAAATTATACATATATATTGACATTGCTTACCCATATTTTGATTGGAGAACTATTCGTGCTTTTTGGTTGGGCACAAGTTTTTATTTGGTCACTTGTTATGTTGTGTTGAAGGAAGTGTTGGTTTCACTTGATCTTTGGAAGTTACCATCTGTTATACGAAGCTCATGTAGTCGATAGAATTGTTGTGAATTATTGTTATAGTATCTGTGATCGATTATAATAAGGAACCCGTGGAATGAGTTGTCTATGCTACGCAACTGCCAAACCCTCTATTTAAATTTCCCCACCATCTCTACCCTTACTGTCATTGACATATCTCGAACTCTACACATTACAATGAAAGTGTTGCTTACTCTAGTTCGAGTTGATGAGATAACTGTTCTTTCTCGGTTACATGGGAAAGAGTTTAGTTGGTCCCTTGATTGGAAATTGCAGAAAGGAGTCTGTCCTCACCTATTCATTGAAAATTACAGTTGTTGAATCTTGTGTTTCCGATAAAAAATGTTATTTTCTTGGTTAAATCATTATGTTTATTGTTAAAAAAAAAAAGCACCCGTGTTCAAAATGTCTGAGGCTCAAATCCAGTAATACTGCCCAGAATGAAATTAGAAGACGTTGCATTGAACAATGGTTAGATTAATGATGGATATGAGTTTGTTTGTGAGCACTGTGCGTGACCCTGTTGGATTTAAAGGATTATTACTAGGGTTGATGTTATGAATCATGACTCAAAGACTATTGTCGTATTATGATGTTGTTCATCATTTCTGTGGTTACAATGGTTACTGTGGTTAAATAATTTTGGGCATATCAAATAGTTTACAGTGTAAAATAATTTGGAGGCTAGTGAGCAATTTTGTTAAAGAAGGCATAATTTTGAACTATCGTTTTGGAAACAAAATACAGTTTAAACTTCGAAATTATGGACATAGATAAATTTTTATTGCATCAGAGGTAGCATGTTTGATTTCTTTTCACTTGAACAATATCCATAAAGTTTCCCTATCATTCTACCATTTTTCACTAATTACATTCCCTCTACGATCCCGATTTCACTTATTGCATCCCTATTCTGTGATATAAATTTTAAAAGAAAAAGTCTGTGTGGAAGCGAAAGAAAGAAAACATAGCAAGGGTTGATGACTGATATTCTCGATGTTTTTGTACATAGTTCACTGTTTGGTTAATTGTTGAACAATATTTGTATATTGATCCCCTATCATTCTATCATTTTTTGCTAATTATACTCCTTCCATATTTCCCATGAAACCTATCATTCCCTGTTCACATGGAAATTAATGAATGATGTGTTATGGATGGATTTGCATGTATCTCGTGTCAATTTTGGAGCCAAATTTTGATTCATGTAAGTAGAGTGTCATGTATGGTTTATTAAGAGCTTCATTACTGACAAACTGTTTCTACAAGATGAGATTTTTTAGTAGAGGCAACAATAGTTGAAATAACATAGGCAGGGGAAATTTGAATCGAGGCCATAAGAGGCCTAGATTTTCTATTCATTTTGGCGATGACCCACAAGAATTGAACCAACCGTTCCAAGATGGGTTCTTTAATTGGGTTGGCCATGGGATAATGCACCCTTGACCAGAAAGACCCCCTTTCCATCCTCCTCAGAATATTCCTGGCATTCCCATTCCTCCACATGTGTCTTTGCAGCCCAAAGTCCCCGCAAATGATGGTTGGAAAGATATTTTCAACCAACCTGTCTCTCACCATCATGGTTGACCCACTATGTCATTACCTTTACCACCACCTGTTAATCCCAATGTCTAAATTTCCCATGTTGTTTCACCAGTTCAGTCTTCACACGCCAGTAAGAGATTGAAAACTGATATTCCCCAACCTGTGCAAGACAAAGGAAAATAAACTTCCTCCCCTTCCTCTCCCTCCACTGATTCCTCAAAATCTGTGTCTTCCCGCCTTCATTTAAAGGATGACCGCTCCCATCCGATTAGTGAGATACAACCACAAGGGTCCTATCAACCACGGGCCACTTCAAAAAAGTCTAAGGGAAATAAAAGTGAAAAATGAAAAATTGCCTCACAAAGTGGCAAATATGATTTTTAAATTATGTTTTATATGATTCAGTTGATGATGACAATGTTTAATAGTTTTTATCATTTTTGGACAACAAGCCCTATTTTTGATATTTTTTGGATAATGTGGATATATATTCTTTTTGGATATGATATAAATTATTGCTGATATTTAAATATCCAGTTTAAAAGATATTCAAGGGAGTTACAAGGGTGGCATATGGTCAAAATGATTATTTTTTGTGTGTTATATTTCATAATTTAAAAAGAATATATTCACGGGAGTCACAAGGGGTCCCACCTACCTAGTTATTATTAATTAAGACCCTTAACTATATTATTATTATTATTTATTTCTCCTAAACTAATTAACTAAATTAAGTAGTTGAATTACTTCAACTTATTGGGAAAGAATAAAAGCTCAATGAGAAAAAGAGACAAGAGGAGAATAGAAGGAGAAAAAAAGACTAAGGTTTGCTCTTTAGTTACATGAGATAGTTTCAGTTTTCATTCATTTCTAAGTTTATTCAAAGCCTAATTATCTTCTTGACAATAGGGTCTTATTGTCGACATCAAGGTTCAATACTGAGCCACACTTTTCAGACGCCTGTTTTAGAGGTGTTGATCCATCCTTGATAATCTGTGTATTCTTGTCTATTTGTGATTTAAGTTTCAAGGCTGATAAAGGATATCTTGCAGAATAAAAATGGAAGCAGTTTGTGGCAAGTTGATCCATATTATTAATTTCATTTTTAATTTATTGTAAGAGTCCTTTTGTATGGTGTTAATCGAATATCTCTAAATCAGACTTTGGTCCATGCCCTCGTAGGGGTTTTGTAAAGAGAAAAACAATTTTGGTATCTCAGAATGAAATAAAATTAGATTTCTATTCTGTCTCATACATGTGTATTCATGACTTGTTTACTTTTGTCTTTTGATATCCATGTTTACTTTATCACAAAATATCTGTACATTTTTATATTGCAACATATTTTATAAATCAACCCCAGTGCTTGTAATTAATACATGTGGATTGAGTGAATAGTTTGAGCCTATAAACCCCGGGCGACATTCCCAAGTATCTTGTCCTAGCCATGCAAGATCTGAAAATGATTGAGTAAGGTAATCCATACCTTTTCCTCAACACTGGGTCCACTCCCTCCCTGTAAATAAATACATGTCCCCTCTTGAACAATGTACAATATCCATCATTCTCCAAGAGAACTCCATCAAAGCTCCAAGAATCCTCCATACTCAAGTCATAATATAACCCTTCCAACTTCAGGTACATTCATGCCATACCTCCTTCACTCTCCACCAGTCAGTCAAGACCTATATCTGTGATAATAAGGAATTCTCAACAGATTCTCGTCATGTGACAAGAGGCTCCACTATCAACAATCCATCTGAAATCACCCCCAAATCATCCACTACCGACACTAGATACTAGAGTAACCAAAGAAAATTCCTTATCATATTTGGAAGAAAATTCCTCCATGGTTTTTGTAGCAGCTGTCTCAAGCCCCTCCTATTCATTCCTCTTCTTCTTCTTCTTCTCATGACACTCAGAAGCAAGGTGCCCAACTGGTTTCAAAAATATCATTTGACTTTACTCAATTCCCTCCCATAATTTCCTTTCTTCTTGTTCTTTGTAGCAAGAGAAACATTCTCCTCATCTTTGTTTTCTTTCTTTCCACTGCTATGATATCCCTCTCAGATCTCATCTTGAGTGAAATTTTCCCATAGTTTGCTCCAATCTGGAATATGCTCGTGACCCACCACACACTTCATGAAGAATTCTCATTCCTTGGTGAAGCCTTTCAAGGCTATCCTCACCAACTCTAAATCTGATATTACCTCACCAAATGCAGCCAACTCATCTTTCACTTGAGCTACCTGGGTAAGATAAGAATACACACTCTCCCCCTTACCCATCTTGGTATCATGCAACTTATCCTTCAAGGCCATCTTCCGGTTTTCATTCTTCACCTTAAATACATTTTTAAGTGCTTCCCACATCTCTTGGGATGTCTTCTTCTCAGCCAAGTGTGGGATAAGGTGGTACTTCACCCCATCCAGAACAATCCTCTGAGCTTTGGCCTCCTTTACTTCTTGCAAATCCAAAGCAACGAGATATTCTGTGGGAGACACAACAACAGAACTCCAAATCTTGTTCTCCTTGAGAACAACTGACATCTTGACCTTCCATTGCAAATAGTTGGAAATTCCGTCCAACCGATCCTAAAATCTAATGCATGCAACCATATTCCCTATCACTATTCAAAGGAAAAAAACAATAGATTTCCCCCTTCAACCCTTGCTCAAAAACCTCACTACTCACTATCACTAAGAGCCCAAGCTCTAATACCATGTAGAAGTTTAATGACTAATATTCTGTCATACACTTAGCAACCTAGAGATAATTGTCTTCTACTAACTCTGAAATGTCTAAACCCACATTCATAAATTACCATAAGCAAAAATATAGATTGCTAAGCAATTTTGCAAATAAACGCAATGAACAACAATCATTCAACTTAGAAAACACTCAGAAAATTTAGACAATGTCAGGGAAAACTCCAATGTGGGGAAACCCAAAGAGAGAGAGAGAGAGATAGAGATAGAGAGATATTTTATTAGCTCCAGGAAAGATATATCAACAACACCAATACAATTTCCAGCCAAGAGAAATTCACTTACAACACCCAAAACTTCCCCCAAAATATTCTACCTTGGAAAACATGCCAAATTCATACTACTGTACGACTTGCCCAAAAAGAAATACCTTGAGAAATGTTCCCTCAATATGCTGTACAAACTGCTATGTATGGCCCTACTTCAACAAGAAAAACCCTCCAAAATAGCATCGAAAATCGTGCCAAACTTGCCTCAATTTTTGTGCCCTCTTTCCCTTGTTGTATAGACTGTACGGATCCATACAATATGGTCTCCAACAACAACAATAAAATTCAGCACTCACATAGAAATATTCCCTTGGGATTTGTGCCCAATATCTCTTTGGAAATGTGCCCTCCTTGCTGCCCTCTTTCCTCTCTCAAGAACTCTCGAAAAATCTCTCTCAAACTCTTTCTCAATGTGTTTTGCACACTACCCAATGCATTCTCTTATAATATGAAAGTGACCCTTCACCTTCTCCAACCCTAGAACTAATGGCCAAGATAGTATGTTTGTTTCATTGTTGTTACTTTCATAGATAATATAGTAGCATATATGTTTACTTAAATTGACATTTATCAAAAATTCAACCAACAAAATGGAGGATGCACATGTTGTGTTTGACAAAATGTTTGAGAGATTAAAATTGTAAGGTATGTAATTTTCACACTGAACAAGACATACACATTTCCACTTAGATATCTTTGTGTGGAGTTTT
>ML778131.1:1537167-1580546 GCA_009831015.1 Picea engelmannii
TTTTGAATATATTTTTTAAATGTGTTTTTCTGGCCATTTAAAAAAAATTTATTTGCGAAGATTTTGTTCTTTCTATTTATTTATTTTTCAATGTAAATTTTAAAAAAAAGTTTGTAAATAAATTTTCAAGTGACCATTTGGGGTCCAACTTTGGGTTGTTTATTTGCATAGGGATTTGTTGTCAATGTCACAATTTTAATTAGGTCATAAAGAGCTATGATTTTCACGTTTAAGAATTTTTTTTTTGTTTTACGTAGCATCACTTTTTGATTTAGGTGCCAATTTTAAGGTTTTTCCGAGCTACTGTCTGAGTTTCGAAGGCCATGTTTGAAAAATGTTGTAATTTTGACCCCGTTTAAAAAAATGGTGCTACGGGTAGCACCACTTGTTGATTTGGGGGTTGATTTTCATGTTTTTTATGCAAAAAAATGGGTTTTAAGGGCTAGAGTTCTTGTTTTGAGGTCACAGTTCTCGTTAAGTCGGTAACTTTGTTTTAATCCAATAATTTAACCTCCCATAACTTTACAAGTCATGTTTAACCACCCCTTTTAACATTAAACAAGAAGAGAAATAAATCAACTCAACCTTTATTCATAGGTGACATATAACTCTTGATGACTCCATGGATACCCTTCTTGATGATCACCCACTTCAACACTTTGTTAATGAAATACATCATAATAATAAAGGATGACTATATATTCAAGAATTGTGAAACTGTTGGAGATTCCACAATCTACCTTATTAGACTTAAAAATGCACACACAAAAGTTGTCGTTGGTGAAAAAAAACCTAAAACTTCAAACACTTCTTAAAAAAATAAATGACATTCATATCTAGGTCATTGAAATAACCCCTCCCATNTTGGAGATTCCACAATCTACCTTATTAGACTTAAAAATGCACACACAAAAGTTGTCGTTGGTGAAAAAAAACCTAAAACTTCAAACACTTCTTAAAAAAATAAATGACATTCATATCTAGGTCATTGAAATAACCCCTCCCATTATTGAAAATAAAGTTATTCATCCCACTAAAATTAAAGAAGAAGCTCTTGCATCAAACTTTGAAATTGACATGTAATGTAATAACACAAGATTAACAATAATATCATTGAAGATCACTATCATGAACTTAAATGAAAATACCTTAGTGGAACCACCTATCAAAATGTTAAAAGAGAGATACACCCAAATGAAAAACTTGAAACCAAAAAGGTCCCTTAAAAACACACCCTGCCTTAGTTACAAACAAAACATCTTACAACAAAGTTGAATAAGAATAACCCAAAACTTATAAAAAAAGTCTTCCTCCAACCCTTCCACTAGACTCATCCTCTCGAGGGCAAGGAGAAATTCCATAATTTGGAAACATGTCTTCCTGGCCTTGCTAGTCTAGGTTTTTGAACTCATATTTCCCTAAAGAAACTTATGGTATGATCGACTTAGTTGAATTGGACACTACCCTACCCATCCATTCAAATGGTTCAATAACCCCTTACCCTATTTTTGGATTGGATTTATGTACATGACCCAATCAAAAGGATCCTCTTGCTTCCTTGATTAATCTCCTCCCCCCCCTACTTGAGTGGATTTTTGTTCTACTACAATTCCTAGTGTGAAACCCTACTCCATTATATGATCTCTATCCTCCTACAACAACAATATGTCTATATGGTGGATATTCTCCACTCTTGC
Source organism: Picea engelmannii (assembly GCA_009831015.1). Lineage (NCBI taxonomy): Eukaryota > Viridiplantae > Streptophyta > Pinopsida > Pinales > Pinaceae > Picea > Picea engelmannii. The sequence continues at coordinate 1,538,865 of ML778131.1, forward strand.
CTTGATTAGAAGAATTTTCTTATTAGTGTCTTGATTGAGTATTTCCATGAGCACTCATGAGCTTAGGGTCCCTCCATTTCCTTGAAACTTTCCAATATATATTCTTAGGTAGAACCTAATGTCGACATTTCCACTGCATTCTTTATCCAAATCCATCATGAAATCACAATTACAAAAAGGCCAATTTTGATCCAAGGTCTTCCCTCAACATCATTGTTGTGCATGTTTGTCTTTCCCTATATTTTTCAAACTTCACCCCTACCAACTAGACTTGCTAAGGGTTCAAAATTTTTGATACCAACCCCCCCTCGGGGATACAATATTATCCCTTAATCACCCATTATCTTGGACTCAAACTGTTACTACAATTATTTATACACAAAGAGGAATAATCTTTAACCCCAAATATTTTAAGCAACGAGAATCTTATCCTTTATTTTTTTATCCCTTCCAATGCTTAATAGATATGCAACTAATATGGATCTATCTTAGTTTTTAATTACAAATTTCAACATTATGTAAACATTTTAGTATTTAACTCATACTTCTTGTTTGACGTTGTATGTATAAATCATGTGCCCCAAAAGAATGGATGATGTTAATGATTGTATGCAATGACAAGTGGTGGTGTGAGACTAATATTTAATTAGGTTGAGAGGATTTACATGTATGGTTCTTTTTATCCCCAACTCCTAGGGATAACTAAGGAGATGATGTCTCGAGGCCCTTATTTTGCAAACACGGAGTATCAAGAGAAAACTTGACCAACAATGTCCACTTGCACAGATAGAGGCCCGACTCGCCACCACAGTTCTGGGTTCATCACGACGATATCCACCACATCAGCTGGCTTCCGGAAGACATTGGGTCTTTATCCATGAGGTACAATCCATGTATCATGGTGAGTGTCATTTCAATATTTGAGGCATTTGATTTTGTTACATCTATTACTGCTTTTTATTATGGAATGTCTGCTTGGAAATTATGCTCTTTGTCTTGTTTCACTTTGGTGGTTGACATTGTTCCCTAGTAAGTGGGTCACTCTTGGGGATAGGTATACTACTGGGAGGTATTCTTGACACATCATCATGCCATTCCCGACCATATTTGTCACTTTCCACACTTCATCTCCTCATCTCCTTACCTTTTGGGATTTTTGGGTGTACTGACCCAAGAAGGGGGTGTCCCTCATTTCATGGGAAGAAGGGGTTGAAGGCCCAGAGGCTTGTAGCTGGAAAAAGATAAAATCCAATCATGAAACTTCTAGATTCTTACCCAGGGATCCCGAGGACATTAAAATATCTATCATAAGAAACTGATGGGACCTGTGAAAAATAACTAATACAAAATTCCAACCAAGAAGGAGCATGTGTGGGAACTGTTTTTAATGCGTAGGTAGAAACCCCATGTTGACGATAAAAATCGCAATGAGGATTTTGCCCGCAAAGTATTGATAAAGCCTATTATTTAAACTATGCTAACAATATATAATACTAGTAGGTGGGACCCCCTTGTAGACTGGAGGATCAGAGATGGTCTTATCACACATTTTATGCTGCCATTTTGATGCTACTTACAAGGTTCTACATGATTGATGATGAAGTATTGGTTTTGTTTGTGACATAATGGCAGATGGATAATGCATTTTATGTGTTAATTCCATTACTCTAAGCTCTAAATTCCATATTGTGAATGGATTATATTCACTGTTATCACATTTGATATTGTAGCCATAATTCATTACCTGTTACACCAACACAAGACACATGTTAGTAACAACAAGAAATAAGAGCAATGGAAAGGAACTATACTATACTATGTTATACTATGTGCAAATGAAATTAAAAGGAGTTATTGTTAGTCCTAACTAACAATGTTAGTGGCTATACGATTTCTATTGAGTTATATTGGGCGCATTTGATATATGTTATAATATGGTTTTGGAAATGGTTAATATGGATTGGGGTGGCACAATTGGAAAGAAATGCGTGCAAGTTTTGATGCATGGAATTAATGACATGGATTAATCGTATGGTTTTGGCTGGCTGTCGTGTACTACAAAATTGAATGAATGAAGTATGGAAGCGACATGCAGTAAATGCACGTCACTCCATACTTCTTCCACTGGCCGTCACCCTAGCATGGTTATTGTTCATTTGGTTTTTCTGTGGTTAAGCTCCGAGATTCAGGCGTGGAAGGAAATGCTTGACCAACTCACATTTTTAAGGCCATTACTTATAGGTATGGTTCTTTTCGCCCATCCATGAATTCACTCTATGTATGAAATAAACGTTGGCTCAGTAATGTGTTGGTCCATGTTTTATTGATATTGGAAATTGTGTAAACGCGCGGTATTTTCTCTGGAATGATTGTGTGTGTTATTCATCGATGGTTGAAGTTGTGTTTTCATTGGCTGTTCTGTGTGGTGGAAACTATGATGTCTCTCTATTGTCTTTATGGGTATTTTGTTGGAGGGTTTCACTCTATTGAGCCTTGTTGTCTGCCTCCTCATAGTTATGGTAACCATATCCAGTGATATTCGGTGCTATGGGGTTGATGTGTATGTTTTGAACCACCTCTTTTTCATTGTATATCTTTTTCACCTGGTAGTGGGCTTGTTTTGTGGTATTGGCATCAACACACTTAGTTATTGGGTTGCCATTATGCCAAGAAGTATGCTTTAGGGTTGTTGGTAGTACCTGGAGTCTGCACTTCTATCGGAATTGTTATAAATGGTTCGACTCTTGAAGGGCATGAGGGTTATGCCTCTACGTGTTCTTGGTATTGGTTACTCTCTAGTAAGAAATCTATGCTCCTCTGCATCATGGTCTACCCTACCTGGTGTTGAAATGTCACCCTATTTTACAAGGCTAAGGGTTATGAGGCTTGTGGTTCCATCATGCTTGTCTCGAAGGGTTCTCACCTACTTTTGATATGGTCAGCTCCAGTCTCCCTGTGTTTGGTGATCGAGCGAACCATTGATTATTTCTTGTGTTTGTGGGTACAGAGCCTGATTTTGATAAACCCAAACAGTTACACTCTTGCTAAGTATCTTGTTGGCTGAGTGGTTTCGAAAGTAGCTTTGATATTCATCTCATCTCTGTTTGATCGAGTTTTTGGAGAGTTGTAATTGGAAATGATAATTGATATATAGTCGTTGCCTCCTTTTGTTATGACAGTTGAATCGATAACTCAACATTGTTTAATTAGTTGATTGAGAGTAAACGTAAATGTACAGTCACAAAAATGTCTCTTTTCATTATGCGTTGGTCTCTGTGTTCCTACAATGTGTTATAAATTGAAGTTGGTGGTTGTTGTGTGTTTAATTTGCCCCGATATGGATTATTGCAATTTGAAGACTTGATGACTCTGACTAGGTTGTCTACTGTGTATGATTTATGGAGACATCATGCATTGTTTTGTTTTATTGAACCATCAGAGATGAGCACATGGTTTTGGTAGTATGGTTTCATTGAAAATTTAATTGTTAGTATTGTCAGAGGAATGGAATCGAGCATGTTTTAAAAGAGTTTGTTCAACTCAAAAAATACCTGTGTCTATGTTTGATTTAAGGATTTAGAAATTATGGGCAGTGGTTGATATTTTTATATGTTGAACATAGTTGAAGCAATATGATTGTGTGTTCCTTTGATTTTGTTTTAAATATAAAAGGGAAGGAAATGAAAAGAAACATAATTCTATTAATAGGAAGTTTGAAAGGCACAGTGTTTCTCAGTATGATGACACAATGTTAATAAAAAGAGTTGAAGATTTAAATGTGGGACAATGAACAAGTTTAACACACAATGATTGTTTAATTGGTCACAATAATTGTTTGATTGGTGTTGGATCGTGTGCATTCAATACATAACCATTTTATGGATTACTTAATTGATTTTATGAACAATATTCATTTTTTTCCCTACCATTTTTCCACTTTTCATACATTACAATTCCCCTTGCCTTCCCATATTGACTATCCACTCCTTTTTCTTAAAATTTAATTATAGTTAAGATAAATTCTGTATTATAACAGTTAAAGAGATCTCAAGGATGAATTACAGTGATATATTCTTTTGGTTTACGATACAGTGGATTGTTTGATGTCTGTGAGCAGTAATCATGATCTTTTCCCCCTCATTTTAGCATTTTTCGCTCAATACAACCCCTCACATATCCCAGATTCCTTGTTCACCCCTTGCTCATTGACAACTATTAAACTATTTGTATGGATTGGATTGCATGAGTCTGATAAATTGTCGAGACAAATTTTATTTCATATTTAAAAGAGTTGTCATGTATGGTTGTTAAAGAAACTATTTTCTAATCAATAATGCATACAAGAATGATCTTTTTTCAGCAGAGGTAGCCATGGCCGGGGTAACCGAAGAAGAGGAAATTGGAACACGGGCCCTAGAAGGCCAAGATTATCTATACACTTTGATGCAGACTCACAAGAGTTAGGCCAACTATTTCAAGCTGGGTGCATTGGGCAAGGAGTGGTCCAACCTAGGCCTGAAAGGCCTCCCTTCCAACCTGATGCAGGAGCATATCTATAAAATCAAGGAACAACGTAGGTGGAAGCAAACTCGACACTTCATGCATGGAAAGAACCAAACCGACTCTTAACTAGCTTGGTAGCAGTGTGGAGATTTTTTTAACTTATCGTTAATTAAATTAGTTGTATGTAAAGTCGGGCCACCGTTTGAAATGACAGAGCAATTGTAAATAATTACACGACTATAAAATATTACAGGTGTAGGATATTAGCCCTTATTAGTCATTAGGTTGCATTTAATTAAGCTGAGTAGGTAACTGCTAGAGTAGAAGGTGATAGAACTTAAATAGAAGGAAGAAGAGTGGGGAGTGCTCTCGGTCCTTAGACAAGTATTTTAGTTTTTTTATCTGTAAGAAGATAGAAGGTGTAATCATGTGTTTTTGAAATGAATAGAACATAGGATAATTCATCCAATTGTACAGTGTTGATACTGTTTTACAATTTTACTGTTGTTATGAATTTTGTGAATGTATGAAGTTCATGGTGAATGAATAATTGAATAAGTTTCAAGTGTTTCTCTTCTGTAAGTTATGAAAGGAGTGCATATCGAATGCAAGGAGTGCATGTGTGGGGGAGTCTTTCGACTCAAAGTTCAGAAGAGATATCATGGAAATTTTGTATGCAGAGTGTGCATATTAAGCATAAGGAGTGCATATGCGAAGTCTTTAACTTGGATAAAACGTTGGAGAAATAATATGGGTTTTATCGTAATATGGTGAAGAGGCTAGTTGCAAGGAGTGCACAGGACCATAAATTGATTAAGTGTCAAAGAAATCCCTTTGAGGAATTCAAAGTTCGAAGGGAGAACAATTACAGAGGATTTAGCGAGAGAGATCCTTTGTAAGAAGAAATTTTGAAAGTTGGACAAGATTAAGGGTTAATATCCATGCGGGAGGAATTGAACCATTTTAGACCGTTAGATCTTGGAGAAGTTGTGCAATGATTAGTCACGAGGATATTTTGAAATTTTGTGAATCGAAAGATTGGAAGTGAAAATCTTCGATACAAGAAGTCACAAAGTGGATCTCGACCATTGGTTATGGGAGAGATAAGGACCGTCGATTATCCAGAGAGAATTCAAAATTCACGAGTCGGGAGAAAGGAGGTGATATATCACCCAACTTCGTGAAGTGCGAATTCCTGAAGCGCTCGAAGGGTTGAGCCCCAGGTTTTAGATGGAGGTCACATAGATAGAAGTTAAGGGAAGGAGCTAGCGTTCGCTAGGCTATATTCAGAGTTTGGAAGGTCAGAGAGTCGGGTTGACTCATAATGGAATACCCAAGGTCGCAAAGTGTGAAGCACCTTTTGGTTAGGCTTGTGGTCACCACTGGTGGTCACGTAGAGAGGAATCTTTCACCTGGTGCTAGTTCACTCAGGTGGATTTTCGTAAAAGGACCTGTGGTTTTAGTCATTGAATATTCAAGTGGAGATCCGAAGGGCCATTTAGGATCATAGTCTTGAAAGATCCTAGACTGAGAGGTCACACAACCCTTGTAGAGAAGGGGATATGCACCAAGTGGTATCAGAGCTTGAAAGAAAAACTCGAAGTTGTATTATGTGTGTTAGGTATAGTTGAAATAATGCCACCAAGGATAAGCGTAGATCCACCTATAGTAAATCATGCTATAGGAAGAGAATTGAGAGAACTTAGTCCAAGGTTGGAAGCAATGGAAGAAATGCAAAGGAGAACATATGCCACTGGAGACATTAGTGATGCAGAGAGTGAAGAAATATAAGTTGAAGAAGCTACAGGGGAATATGTGGGTGACAAACGCTTCTTGAAAGCTGTTATGAAGTTGGGAGCCAGAGAAAAGATAGACGTCCCAATGTATGAAGGTAAATTGGACGCCGAAGAGCTATTGGACTGGATAAGGTCCATGTACAAGTATTTTGACTATGAAGATGTTTATGGAGGAAAGAAGGTGAGACATGCTGTCACCATATTAAAGGGACATGAAACACTGTGGTGGGACGAACTACAGGAAGAGAGGAGGAGCAAAGGGAAATAGAAGATAAATAATTGGGAGAGAATGGTGGAAAAATTGAAAGCTAAATTCATACCTAAGGATTACCAGATAAACATGTTCAGAAAGTTGCAGAACCCGAGGCAAAGGGTATGACAGTGAAAGAGTACATAGAAGAATTTTATAGACTGAATATTAGGACTGGACAAAGGGAGAAGGATGATGAAATTTTTTCCAAGTATATAAATGGTTTGAGGTATGAAATTCAGGATGATATTATCATGATGACCATAAAGACAGTGGAATATTCTTATCAGTTTGCATCGAAGGTAGAAGGAAACCAGAGTGAGCGAAACAAAAGCAGAGGCTCAAACAAAGGTAAGGGGATTGTCTATGATAAGGCACCGAAAACTAAGGATGAGAATGAGAAATCATATGGTCACTTTGAAAGGGGAGGAAATTCCCAAAGAATACTGTTTGGTAGGAGAAATTATTTTCCTCGAGGAAGAGGAAGAAGTAGAGGAGGTGGAGTTAAATGTTATGCCTGTGGAAAGACATGACACATGTATTGGGAATGTCCCAAGAGGAAGAAAGAAGGAGGAGGAGAAGCACACATTTCTGAAGCCCAGAAGAATGTGGAAGCAGAGGGAGTAGAAGGGGGAAAAAACTTTATGATGAGGAAAGTTCTTCTAAATCCAGAGAAAGAAATAGAGGATTCGGTTCAACAAAAGAGGTTGTTCAGGACTTCTTGTAAAACAAAGGACAAAGTTTGCAACATGATTATAGACAGTGGGAGTAATGATAATTTAGTATCTACAGAAATGGTGGAGAAGCTGGAGCTGGAGACAACTGCATACCCAAGCCTGTATAAAGTATCATGGTTGCAGAAAGGACATCAAGTAATGGTAAGTCAAAAATGTAAGGTTGAATTTAAAATAGGAGGTTATAAAGATGAAATTCTGTGTGATGTAATTCCTATGGATATTTTCCATATTTTGTTGGGGAGACCATGGCAGTTTGATAGGAACTTCATTCATGATGGGAGAAAGAATACTTACACCCTGGAGAAAAATGGTATAACTCGCATGTTAGCGCCAATAGAAGAGAAGAAAGAAAAGGAAGAAGCTAGAACCAAAATACTTCTCATGAGTGGGAAGGAAATCTTAAAGGAAATCAAGAAAGATCAAGAAATGCAATTAGTTGTAGTGAGGAAGCCGAGAGTTATCCTTACCAATACTTATATGGATGATTTACCTAAAGAAATCCAGGAATTGTTAGAGAATTTTGCTTACATAGTAGTGGATGAGTTGCCTCACTCATTACCACCCATTAGGAGTATTATCCATCATATTGAATTGATTCCAGGAGCCAGTTTGCAAAATAAAGAAGCGTATAGGTTGACACCTCGAGAGAATGAAGAAGTTAAGAATCAAGTTCAAGAGTTGTTGGATAAAGGTTTAGTCAGGGAAAGTCTAAGTCCATGTACAATACCGACTGTATTGAGTCCAAATAAATACGAGGGATGGAGAATGTGTACAGATTCCAGAGTCATCAACAATATTACCATTAGGTATAGGTTTCCTTTACCCAGGATGGATGATTTGATGGATTTTTTGAGTGGAGCAAGCTATTTTTAAAATAAAGACTTGAAGAGTGGATATCATCAGAGAAAAATGAGAGAGGGAGATGAATGGAAGACATCTTTCAAGACAAATGAAGGTTTGTTTGAATGGCTAGTCATGCCATTTGGATTGAAAAATGCTTCAAGAACATTTATGAGGTTGATGAACGAGGTACTGAAGGAGTTCATAGGTAAATTTGTCATTGTATATCTGGATGATATATTAGTTTTCAGCAAAACAAAGGAAGAACATTTAAATCACTTGACATTAGTGATGAGGAGGTTGCAACAGGAAAAGTTGTTATTAAACTTGAAGAAAAGTTCCTTTATGAAGACAAAACTCATATATTTGGGTTTTGTGATTTCTTAAAATGAATTGAAGATGGATCCAGAGAAGGTTAGAGCAATCAAAGAATGGCCATCACCAAGGAGCATATTTGAGGTGAGAAGTTTCCATGGGTTAGCAAGTTTTTATAGAAATTTTATCAAAAATTTTAGTGGTGTATGTGCACCCATAATGGACACCGTGAAAAAGAAACATAAGTATTTTAATTGGACAGAGGAGGTTGATAAAATTTTCAGAGTATTGAAAAAGAAGATAATAGAACAACCAATTATGGTTTTACCAGATTTTGGAAAAACATTTCAGGTGAGATGTGATGCAAGTGGAATAGCCATTGGAGCAGTCTTGAGTCAAGATAATAGGCCAGTTGCTTATTTCAGTGAGAAGTTGAATGACACCAAGGAGAAATATTCTACATATGAAAAGGAGTTTTATGCAGTGATTCAAGCTTTGATGAAATGGATACATTATTTAATTCCAAAAGAGTTTGTCTTGTATAGTGATAATCAATCTTTGTAATTTATTACTAGGAAAGAGAAGTTGAATCAGATGCATGCTAAGTGGGTAGAATTCATGCAGAATTTTACCTTTGTCATTAAACATATTTATGGAAGTGCTAATAAATTTTCATATGCTTTGAGTAGGAGGATTTTGGTTATACATGAATTCCAAGTGAAGAACTTAGGGTTTGAGCACCTTAAGGAAATGTATCAGGAAGATCCAGATTTTAAGGAGGCCTATGAAGCATATGGAAATCCTTTGTTGAGGGATAAAAACTCATGCGAAAAATATTTGATCCAAGATGGATTGTTGTTTAAAGGAAGTCAATTGTGTATACCAAGATGCTCAATGAGAGATAATTTGTTGAAAGAAAAACATAATGGAGGTCTAGTCGGACATTTTGGTCATGACAAAACATTTGCGCAGTTGAATAGTTTGTATTATTGACTAGGTATGAGGAAATATGTGAAGAAATTTGCAGACTGATGTAAGATTTGTCAACATACAAAAGGGAAGAGACAAAACACTAGTTTGTATCAGCCATTGCCTATTCCAGAAAGGCCTTGGGATGCAATTAGTATGGATTTTGTATTGGGATTACCTAGAACCCAGAAAGGAAATGATTCCATATTTGTCGTGGTTGATAGATTTTAAAAAATGGCACATTTCATACCATGCCAGAAAACAAATGATGCTACACACATAACCAATTTGTTTATCAGATAAGTTGTGAGATTACATGGATTTCCCAGAAGTATAATCTCAGACAGGGACACTAAGTTTGTAGGACACTTTTGGAGGACTCTACGGAAGAGGATGGGAACTAATTTATCTTTTAGCTCAACATATCACCCTTAGACAGACATACATATTGAAGTGGTGAATAAAAGTATGGGAAATTTGTTAAGGAGTTTAGTCACTAAACAAGGTTGTCAGTGGGATCAGATTCTGGCACATGCAAAATTTGCATTTAACAATTCAGTTAACATGAGCATTGGAAAAAGTCCATTTGAGATAGTATATGGAAGACAACCAAGAGGGGTTGAAAAATTGAGAGAATTGAATCAAGATGAATTCAGGAGCGTTGGAGCAGAAGATTTTGCTACATAAATGCAAAGACTTCATGATCAAGTTAGGAGGCAGATACAGGATAATAGTCAAAAGTATAAGGATATGGTTGATCAGAAAAGAATGGAAGTTCAATTTGAAGTGGGAGATGAAGATTTATCTCATTTGAGAAATGAAAGGTTTCCAAGAGGAACATATAATAAGTTAAATATGAAGAAGATAGGACCATGCAATATCCTTAGAAAATTTGTAGAAAATGAGATCGAGTTGCCAAAAAATGTTGGGATATCATCGATATTCAACATTGCAGACTTGTATCCTTATAACATAGATGACACAGGAGAATTATATGATTAGGAAGAGATTCAGTGGGAAGAACATATGCCCATAGTAGAAAGATGCATCCTGAATATTTAGTGAACAGAGAGTTGGAAGGAAAACCAAAAGAAAGATGCATCCTGAATATTTAGTGAAGTGGAAGGATCACCCAGTGGAAGATTCAAGTTGGGTAACTAAACCTGATATTTTGAAGCATGGAAAAATAGTGCGAGAGCTCATGGACAAGAGTCCATTGTAAGTTTTAAACTTGTGAATTAAAGCAATGTATATAGATTCTTAAGCAAAACATAATTTAATCAATGGCTCATACACAGAGTACACACAGATTTTATACTGGAAACCCTCAACTGGGAAAACCTTTCTTATATTAATATCTCAAATTTCACCATTCACCATACAATATATACAATTTTTTTAGGTATTCCGTAGATACCAAAACCCTAATCCCTTAATAGGGGATTAATTTAGTAAACCGCTAAAAATAGAAAAATACGCTAAAAATAGCAAAAACCGCCCAAAAAAAATATTTCGGTGCACTACCCTAGGCTACCGCCCGGTGTCAAATGCTGCGTGTAACTAGGGGGGCATACCTACCCCCCCCCCGAGACCCCCCTAGGAAATTTCCCGGTGCACACGACACAAAGAGCACTACTAGAGGGATCATCATACGCAGTTGTCGAATCTGACGCGCCCACACACACACATGCAAAGAATATAACACATACCAACATTCTCCCACTTGTTGTTTTATTTGCATCCAGGGGTCCAGGGGATTATATAGTCAAAAATCCAGGGCAACAATGCCCATTGTTACTCTACACCAGGAGAACTTTTCTATGCTCATAGACTTTGTCAATGAATCTGCAACATTCTTCAAAGTGTCAACCTTTTCCAGCAACACCTTCTCTTCCTCAACCATGTCTCTCACAAAGTGATATTGAACATCAATATGCTTTGTCTTCGAATGATAAGCTGGGTTCTTTTCCAGGAAGATTGCACTTTGACTGTCACAATCTAATCTCACTACTTGTTGTACCAACCCAATACCTGGACACAATCTTTGTAACCATACTGCTTCCTTGCTTGCATGAGTGGCTTCCATGTATTCAACTTTTGTAGTTGAGAGTGCCACTACAACCTGTCTTTTGATCATCCAATTGATTTCTCCTCCAAATAGGTTAAACACATACCCACTTGTAGATCTTCTGCGATCTAGATCTCCAACCCAGCTTGCATCAACAAATCCATGTATGTCCACCACTCTGTCCAATCCTAGTCTTCCTTGGTAGCACAATCCATAATTGGTAGTGCCATGAAGATACCTAAAGACCCTCTTTATTGCTGTCCAATGCTCCTTCCCTAGTTTTGACATATACCTTCTCAAAACTCCCATTGCATGTGCAATGTCTGGTCTAGTATAGACCATTGCATACATCAAACTGCCAGCTGCACTGGCATACATAACATGGGACATGTCCTCTTCTTCTTCCTGTGTCTTGGGACACTGATCTACGGATAAATTTACACCTATAGGAATAGGAACCTTGATCGGTTTACTTCCATGCATACTAAACCTCTGCAATATCATCTCAACATATTTTCTCTAATTCAACTAGAGTTTCCTATTTGCACGATCTCTTTTAATATGCATTCCCAGAATGAATTTAGTAGCACCGAGATCCTTCATGTCAAATTTGGAGGATAGCTGTGATTTCACCTCCTTGATAACATCCATGTTATTTCCTACCAACAACATGTCATCAACATACAACACTACATAAATGAAGTGATTACCATCCTGCTTGGAATATACACAATGATCAACCCTGCTTCTTACAAATCCCAATCCAAGGATGTATATGTCAAACTTTTGGTACCACATCCTAGGTGATTGCTTCAGACCATATAGTGACTTCTTTAGCTTACAAACCAACTCTTTCTTTCCCTTCACTACAAAGCCTTCTGGTTGCTTCATGTAGATTTCTTCTTCTAGATCCCCATGTAGGAATGTTGTCTTCACATCCATCTGTTCCACTTCAATATCAAAAGCAACAACAATAGATAAAAGAAATCTAGTAGAAGTTAAATTAGCAACATGAGAAAAAATATCACCAAAGTCAATTCCCTCTACCTAGGAATAGCCTTTTGCTACTAACCGAGCTTTGTTTTTCTCCACTTTACCTTATGCATTGAACTTCTTCTTAAACAACCATTTTATACCAATAGATTTTCTTCCATCTGACAACTCAACTATATCCCATGCCTCATTCTTATCCAAGGCATCCATTTCTTCAACCATGTCCTTCTTCCAGAGTTTACTATCCTCTGAATTCACTGCTTCCCTGACAGTTCTGGGATCATCATCAGTAATAGATAAAGCAAAATTAGAATGAAAATCGAGTGGACTATACCTTTCTGGTTTCCTTGTATCTCTCATTGATCTCCTCAATACTGGGGTATGAGGTTCTTATTCTTCTTCTTCTGCTTCCTCTTCTTCATATGATTTAGATTTTGCATCATCCAACTCAAGATCTATTTTCTCAGGTTCGTTTTTCATTGGTAGGAATTCCTATTTGGACACATCTTTTACCTCTTTGAAAACAACATCTTGACTGTAAACAATCTTCTTGGTTTATGGGTTCCAAATCTTATAACCTTTCACACCATCTTTATAACCAATAAAGATACACTTTTCAGCCCTTTTATCCAGCTTACTCCTATTTTCCTTTGGAACATGTACATAAGCATCACAACCAAACACTCTAATATGTTGAAGAGAGGATTTATTTCCAGACCATACCTCGTGTGGAATTTTATCATCCAATGTTGATGAAGGTGATCGATTGACTAGGTAACATGTTGTACCCACTGCCTCTGCCCATAATTCTTGTCCTAACCTGACACTGCTGAGCATGCTCCTTGATTTTTCCATCAGTGTCCCGTTCATCCTTTCTGCAACTCCATTCTACTGAGGAGTGTATGGAGTATTCTTCTTCCTTGCTATACCACACTTCTTACATAATTCTTCGAATTCATTTCCGCAGAATTCTCCACCATTATCTGTTCTCAATACCTTTATTTTCTTCTCTGTCTGATTTTCTACCAGAGCCTTAAACTCTTTAAATTTATCAAATACCTCAAATTTATTTCTAAGAAAATAAATCCATGTGTTCCTTGAAAAATCATCTATGAATGAAACATAATACACAGATTTACCTAGGGGTGTAATAGGAACATGTCCAAACACATCACTGTGTATCAACTCTAAGATCCCCTTTGCTCTTGTAGCACCAGATGGGAATCTTACTTGATTATGTTTAACATATATGAAATGTTCACAGAAATCAAAATCCAGAGTGCAATTAGACATACCTTCAACCATACCTTTACCGTGTAGTGTTCAAAGGCCCTTTTCTCCAATATGCCCCAGTCTTTGATGCCACAACATGGTCTTATTTTCTGGGACAATATTGGTCTTGTATCCTTCATTTCTCTACTCAGGGACAACATAACTATTACACCCATTAGTATAAGTGCTTCCCAATAACTTGTACAGAGTTCCACATCGAAATCCCCTCATCAACACCATTGCTCCTCGTACCATCTTGCAAGTGTTCTTTCCAAATATAGTATCCGCTCCTGCATTATCCAACTTTCTTACAGATATTAGGCTCATGGAAAGTTTTGTAATGCGAAGAACCCCGGGGAGAGTTCTAATCCTTCCATCTTTTAGCAACAACTTAACCCTTCCACGTCCCATGATTTTTGCTGTCGAGTCATCTCCTAGGAATAAATCACCACCATTATATTTTTCATATTCAGAGAACCACTCCCTGTGAGGAGTCATATGGTATGATGCACCTGAGTCGATCAACCATACATCGCAGTCTACATGTGTACCTGTAGATGCCAACTAAAAATCACCTCCTTCTTCAGTGGAGGTTTTCGCCTCTGTGGAAGAGGTACTATCATATCCCTTTGGTTTTTCAACCTTCTTAGACTTGCAATCTTTCTTATAATGCCCTATTTTACCACACTTCCATCATTTCCTCAAAGATTTTCCTGGAGACTTAGATATACCTGTAGATTTAGGTCTCCCCCCGAAGGCTTACCAGGATTCCTGTCTTGGGTACAACCTCTTACAAATAAAGCATCTATGCTATGACTATCCATGCTTTTCTGCCTCATCTCTTCAGATAACAAGGATGAAACTACATCCTCATACTTCAATGTAGATTGAGTGGTACTACCAATTGCTACAAGAAGATTATCCCAAGAGTCTGGAAAAGAACATAAAAAAGTAATACACTTATCTTCTTCTGCAATTGTAATATTAACAGAGACAAGTTGACTGACCAAAGTATTAAAGGAATTTATATGTTCTGTCACAGAATCTCCATCTTGCGTCCTAAGATGATACAACTTCTTTTGAAGAAACAACTTATTTACAAATTCCCCAACTTATCCCATAGTTCCTTCGCTGTAGATTCTCCCAAGACATTCAACAACACCGAATCTACCAAGTAGAGTCGAATATTACTCCTTGCTCTTCTGTCCATCTTATCCCAATATTCCTTCGACATACCAGCAGGTGGTGTACTAGTAGTTTGTGTACTAGTAGGTTGTGTACTAGTAGCCTGTGTGCTAGTAGACGATGTACCAATAGGCTGTGTACCAGGCTCCATAAAAATCCATTGTTCTTTGTCTATAAGAAGGTCCTCCATATTGAGCTTCCATAGCTCAAATTTTTTACCGTTGAACTTCTCTATCTCGATTCTAGAAGAGCTCGACATTCCTCCTTCTACACTCGAATAACCACTGCAAAAGCTCCCACTAAACCCAGGTTTATCACAGACCCAAGATCAACTTGATCTATCAAGACCGAGACAAACCCTCAACAACACAGTCGTCCCTCTGAATCCAAAAACGAGCTCTGATACGACATGTAAGTTTTAAACCTGTGAAGTAAAGCAATGCGTATAGATTCTTAAGAAAAACATAATTTAATCAATGGCTCATACACATAGTACACAGAGATTTTATACCGGAAACCCTCAACCGGGAAAACCTTTCTTATATTCATATCTGGAATTTCACCATTCACCATACAATATATACAATGTTTTTAGGTATTCTCTAGATACCAAAACCCTAATCCCTTAATCCAGGATTAATTTAGTAAACCGCTAAAAATAGAAAAATCCGCAGTTGTCGAATCTGACGCACCCATACACACACATGCAAAGAATATAACACATACCCAACATCCATGAATATTTTGGCCAGAGGAGTATGATGTAGGATTATCGCTATCAAATCAAGAAACAATAGAGGTGGAAGTGAACTCGACACTTCATGCATTGAAAGAACCAAACCGACTCTTAACCAGCTTGGTAGCAGTGTGGAGATTTTTTGAATTTATCGTTAATTAAATTAGTTGTATGTAAAGTCGGGCCACCATTTGAAATGACAGAGAAATTGTAAATCCTTACATGACTGTAAAATATTACAGGTGTAGGATATTAACCCTTATTAGTCATTAGGTTTCATTTAATTAAGCTGAGTATGTAACCTCTAGAGTAGAAGGTGATAGAACTTAGATAGAAGGAAGAAGAGCGGGGAGTGCTCTCGGTCCTTAGACAAGTATTTTAATTTTTTTGTCTGTAAGAAGATAGCAGCTGTAATCATGTGTTTCTGAAATGAATAGAACAGAGGAGAATTCATCCAATTGTACATTGTTGATACTGTTTTACAGTTTTACCGTTGTTATGAATTTTGTGAATGTATGAAGTTCATGGTGAATGAATAATTGAATAAGTTTCAAGTGTTTCTCTTCTGTAAGTTATAAAAGGAGTGCATACCGAACGCAAGGAGTGTGTGTGTGGGGGAGTCTTTCGACTCGAAGCTCAAAAGAGATAGCGTGGAACTTTTGTATGCAGAGTGTGCATATTAAGCGCAAAGAGTGCGTATGAAAAGTCTTTGACTTGGAGAAAACGTTGGAGAAATAATATGGGTTTTCTCGTAATACGGTGAAGAGGTCAGTTGCAAGGAGTGCACAGGAACAAAAATTGATTAAGTGTCAAAGAAATCCCTTTGAGGAATTCAAAGTTCGAAGGGAGAAAAAGTACAAAGGATTTAGCGGGAGAGATCCTTCAGAAGAAGAAATTTTGAAAGCTAGACAAGATTAAGGGTTAAGATCCATGCAAGAGGAACTGAACCATTTTAGACAGTTAGATCTTGGAGAAGTCATGCACTGATTAGTCACGAGGATCTTTTAGAATTTCGCGAATCGAAAGATTGGAAGTGAAAATCTCTTATACAAGAAGTCACAAAGTGGATCTCGACCGTTGGTTGCGGGAGAATTAAGGGTCATCGATTATCCAGGGATAATTCAAAATTCGTGATTATGGAGAAAGGAGGTGAGCTATCACCCAAATTCATGAAACACGAAGTCTCAAAGAACTCGAAGGGTTGAGCCTTAAGTTTTAGCTAGAGGTCACATAGACAAAAATTAAGGGAAGGATCTAGCGTTCACTAGGCTTTATTCGGAGTTCAGAAGGTCGGAGAGTCGGGTTGACTCACAACAGAATACCTGAGGTTGCAAAGTGCGAAGCACCTTTTTATTAGGCTTGTGGTCACCATCAGTGGTCATGTAGAGGGGAAGCTTGCGCCTGGTGCTATTTCACTCAGGTGGAGTTTCGTAAAAGGACCTGTGGTTTTAGTCATTGAATATTCTAGTGGATATTCGAAGGGTCGTTTCGGCTCAGAGTCTTGAAAGATCCTAGACCAGGAGGTCGCACAACCCTTGGAGAGAAGGGGGTATGCACCATAAGCCCCACAAGTCTCTAGTATCCTAGTGCCTCCTCATGTCTCACTGCACCCTGAAGTCCCTGAAAACGATGGATGGCAGGAGATTGTCCACCCGACAGTCTCCCAACATTGTGGCTGGCCTAACTTGTCTCTACCTTCTCCTCCACCTATTAATAAAATTTTCCAAGCCACCTCTGTCCACTCACCAGTACAATCTTCTCATGATAGAAAAAGGTTAAAAATCAAGGCCCACCATGCTCCTGACAAAGGAAAAGCCACTACTGCCCCCTCCTCACCCTTAAATTACTCTGCCAAATCCGTGTCCTCCCACATGCATTTGAGAGATGACTTCTCTCATGTGATCAGTGAGATTAGGCCTAAATGCTCCACACAACCTAAGGAAAATTTAGATATATCAAAAGGTGACAACAAAAACAAAGGGAAGATTGCCTCCCAGAGTGACAAATATGGATTTTAAGTTTTTATTTATTAATTGTTGAGAACAATTGACTTCTAAAATTTTGGACAACACACTATTTTTTGGATATATGGGTAATATATTTTTGAGAAATAATTTCAATTATCATTGATATAAATTGTCAAAATATGAAAGTGATGATGGGAGTCACAAGGAAGGATGTTTTGTTGATTAACTAGTTGTGTTATGATTGTTAAAGAACTAAAGGGAGTCACAAGGGGTCCCACCTACTAGTTATTATTTATTTAAAACCCTTATTATGATTTTATTACTTTTCCCCCTTAACTAAAAAAATGGTTGAGTTTTAGTTAACTTAACTAAAGAAGTATTTCAACTACTTCAACCAATTATAATTTGCTTAAAGGAAAAAGGAAAAGGAGGAACAAGAGGAGAATAGAAAGAGAAGCATACTAAGGTTTTCTCTTTGAGTTTTGTTGAGATAATTCTATTTTCATTCATTCCTTAATTCATTAGAAGCCTAATTATTTTTTATGATAGAAGGGTCCTATTGTAGACAACAAAATTCAGGGCTGAATTACATCATTCAGACACTTGTTTTTTAGAGGTGTTGATCTATTTTTGATAGTCTGTGTAGACTTGTTTGTTTGTGAATTAGATTTCATGACTGACAAAGGATATTGTGCAGAGTCAAGTGGGAAACAATATGTGGAAATATGATCCATATTTTAAAGTTCATTTTTTACTTTCTGTCAGAAGTCCTTTTGTATGTTTCATCGAGGACATCCAAGTTTGACTTTGGTCCAAAACTTCCTCAAGAAATTTTGTAAAGAGAACGATTCTTTTGATGAATTGGAATGAAATAAACGATTGCATTATGTCTCATTTGTCTTGATTATTGACTTGGTGTCTTTACTTCTATCTCTATATTTATTTCAACATTTGTTATGTTAAAAAAATTATTTAAATAATGAATTTTTCAACAAGTTTTTATTTATAAAAAACAAGCCTAAGCACTCGTAAACAATATTTGTGATTTAGGATACCAATTTTGATGGCTATAAACATAGGGTGATATTCCCGTCTATCTTGATTTATCCAAGCAAGATCTGAAAATGTTTGAGTAAGATCATTCCATATCTTTTCCTCAACACCCCACACATGTTTTAAACTCGGGGAAGCATGATGTGACCAAGGTAGAGTCAAGGTGGTCACTATTTTTCATCCTTAGGTAGAATCCCCACCTTGGCTTCAACCTAGAAACATCTTAAAATAATAAAAGGAAATAAATGGGCTTGGAAAAAGGTTGCATTGAAAATGAAGGTGCAACAAACTCTCTACAAAGGCACCCATAAATGAGACACTACAACCCCCTGTATGTCATGAACCCCATGCCCAAAATTCTTTCCCCCATCCATTTCACCTCATCCACATGACTTATAAAGAGGTACCCTAGGGAAACACACCTAAAATTGATGTATGATTCACCCAATAGGTCTCTCTTTTCAACCCTCCCATACCTAAACTTGGAAAATTACATAAGGTCTTTGAGAACTTGTTTATTTTGATGAGGTAGTTTGGATGTACATCCTTATATGGCTATTTTATTGATTTGATTTAATCATCATGATTCATTTGAATTGAGATCCTTGGAGGGCATATTCATTGTCTTTGCAAGACCTAGTTGGTGGATAGATTTGGAAGAAAAATCCCAGCTTGGGCTTCCTTGGGGCTTGAAATCCCACAGGTTGGATACCAGATCCCACACACTAGATGATGATGATATTCCTTTGGATTCCTATATGAAACCTTGGAGGATGTCACCTATCCTCTATAATCCAAATGACTTGCCTTTGGAGGCTGAAATGTCATCTTTAAGGGCTTGACATCACCCTAGGGCTAGAGTTTGGTGGTGATTAGAGACACTTGGCACGTTTTGAGGGAGGGAGCCCTTGGATAATGGAGGATAGGATTACCTTGAAGAAATTTGGCCTTTGGAGGCATAATGCACTCATCTCCAACCCATCGAATTGACCTAAAAGTTCCAAAACATTGCCCCAAGAGGGTGACATCATGTTCCTAGGGTTTATCTTATGTCCAAATTATGAATTAAAAAAGGTTATTTTGGAAAAGGGGAAAGAGTAAGGGTTTTTGTCCCTTTATCTCGTGTATTACCCTTTGAATGTGGACACACTATGTTTTAAAGGATTTGTATAAATATATATCATCTTTATTTCATTTTCATCATAGCTCTCCCATTGTGAGAAGACTACATTGGATGGAATTTGCACCCTCCTTGGGAAATTCTCTTTATTTGTCTTGGTTACATTATATTACTATGGTTTGTGTTTTATATTGGTGGAAGAAGTGATGTTCACTCTCTCTTGGAGTATATTTCTTGCTTTATGGTGGATATTGTTTGGTTAAAGAAGGAGTTTATCTTGTTTTGTTCTTGGACTAGGTAAGGAAACTATCTTGTTGCTTATTTTTCTTGGTACAAGTCTAATAATGATAATATTATTGGGGAGTATAAGTGAATGCAACCCCACTAAGACCGTCATTTTGTCTTGAATTATTTCATTGCATAAGGGAATACTAGGAGGAGTAAAAGGGTTTACACCCTCCTAAGGTTTTTTCCTAGTTAATTTTAGCTTTCCTTGGTGAGTAAAAGGGTTTACACCCCCAAGGAGATATCTATATTAACTCGTTAATTTTAAAGACTCCAT
This sequence comes from Picea engelmannii, assembly GCA_009831015.1. Taxonomy (NCBI): domain Eukaryota; kingdom Viridiplantae; phylum Streptophyta; class Pinopsida; order Pinales; family Pinaceae; genus Picea; species Picea engelmannii. Next base: position 1,559,231 of record ML778131.1, read on the forward strand.
AAACCAATAGATAAAGGAACTAGTCTCTTGCATTGGAGAAACAAAATCATTGCAATGGGATATGTAAAAACACAAGATATTGGAATAGTTTGAGTTGGAAACTTTTCTGCATGTTAAGATATTGTCAAGGTCACTAAGGTATATTGATTGGATTGTTATTGTTAGAGATATAAATAATTAAAATATACAACCATTAGGTCTGCAAAAAATCATTCTTTTACTTACACATAACTCGCATTTCAACCGTCAAAATTTTCTAGTAATTTACCCCTATAATCTACTAGTCCTAACAATTTTTTTGGGTGGATTCTTTGTGATTTTTTGTGGCTGATTTTTCTGCTGTAACAACTTGTTTGATACATACATAAGGATGAATAATATATATGAAGCACTTGTTTATTACAACCTTGTTTCAAGTCTTGTGCTTTTATGCTAGAGTTATACTAGTGTTTTTGCTAGCTTATCTCTTGCACCATTTACGTGACTTTTAGCAACTTTTTCAGCAACTCTAATAATCATTTGTTCATTGATATATATCTTTGTTGACTACCGAAAATAGGGACAAAAATATTAACTTGTTTTTCCACCTAAAATATATCTTTTATACTTGGTTCTTATTGTGTATCGGGAAGGTACAAACAATTTCTGCAGGTACTCAAAGACTTGGACACCTTAAACCATTTCCGAGACATGTCATCAAATCAATATTCCACTTAGAAACTTGACCTATAGGGACATCCATTCATAAGTATCACTTTCCATCTCATTTCCCCCTAGGGTCACCCAGGATTCCCCCCTTTAGGTGATCACTTCACCTCTAAAGTAATGGGAGTACCTATTTGAGGTGATAGTGGGTAGGTATTCTCCTAGTTGTTGTCATCTTGTGGTTTGGGTCGAGATTTTCCCAACCTACAATTTGTACTATAACAATTCCTATTGTTTGTATATGGGGATACACCTTGCAACATTTAAAGAAAACAAATGATATTACAATGAGTTTTTGAGAGTGTAATTTTTACCCCATTGGGGGTTTTCTCCACTATAAACCTCAGTGTTATTTTTTTCTACATGTTGGTTTACCTTGTGGGCTCGTGTATGCATTTAATATGAAAAAAAATTCAACATTATTTAACATGGTATGAAAGCTAACTATCATCAAACCAACTTTTTCCACCTAAGAACATTATGTGATTTTAAACAAAGACATCTCAAACCAACATTAACCACACTTAATACACTAGATGCATGATTTATAGGCCCATTTGCACAAATCAAATTATTGTCAAGATGAATCTTACCCATCTTGAGGGTCACGTGCCCATTCCTTTGCATACTCACATGAACATGCTAAAATTCCTTTGATACCCACATGACCTCTGTAAATCCATGGTTTGTGCATTTTCACAATGCATTAATGCTCAAAGTCACCCAAATTTACTAGGAAATAACTACAAGTAAGGTCTTAGGGTCCCTTCTTATTAATGGAAGGGTCCTTAGCCCTTTTTGTGTCTTATCAAGCATACATAAGAACATGGGTGCCCATACCCTAGCCTTGAGCATTCACACTTGAACCAATTAATATTCCAACTCAGCTTTATCCCATAAATACATGCCTCCTCCCACACATTTCATATAACTTCTTGGTATTAGAGTTATGATGTTGATATTTCAAAGGGTGAGAAACCGATTACTTCCACTCACATCTCTTGAGTTTCCTTACAATTATGTTGTTCATTTATTCCTCCAAAATTCCATTACACATTGCATAAGGGGAATTTTATGTTTCTATTGAGCCCCAATCCAACATTGAGAGGCCTAATTTCTTATAAATTTTGAACTTTTTCAGTTTTAGGCATTCTTAGGAAACCATGCAATTGTTTCCTAGTTTCTCATGCAATTTAGGTAAGCTTCTCTTAAATAAACACACAATTCAGTTTTCTCCTATTAATCATGTCATTGTGGTTTGTTAATCATGCATAGATAATGACAATATTGATTCCATAGCCAGTGGGGCCCTTGTTAAAATTCATTTTTAGTATCCTTTTATTCTTCTAAAAGTTGGCTTTAGCAAGTTGTTTTTTGTCATGAATTATTAAATATTTTTTTTCTTGTTTAATATCATTTAATTTATTAAATATTAATGAATTAAGTTGATAAAGAATAAACTCATTCCTTTCAACAATTTATTGATTTTAGTTTTGGCTTTAAAAAAAAAAATCATTTAGCATTTTACTTTCATGATTTCAATTTCATGTTGTTCTCACCACTTCTGCACACAATGAAGGACTTAAAGAGAATTCCACATCAAATTATGCTCATCACCTTGCACTCATTAATGATATCGGTGAATAAATGTTAGGATCCAACCCTAACCCCTCTTATTTAGTTATTAGTTAGCATGATATATATTTTCCATGTAATAAAGGCTGACATTAGTCAATAAGGCCTATTAAATAAATGTGAACAAGTCAATGTAAGAAGACCTAATAGAAGCGTTCACTTCTAGAAGGATCTTCCTATAGAATGTTATTTAGAATATAGAATTAGTATAAATAAGAGTAGGAGGTATGAGAAAGTGGGTCTTGAGAAATTATTGTAATAGAGCTCTACTTTGGTGGAGGTTTCCCCCTAGAAGAGGCAAGTGAACATTGATTTCTTGAATAAAGGTATTATTTCTAGTATTTCTTTCTCAATATTTTGTTGCCCCCTTAATAATTGCTAAATATTACATCTAGTACCTTACCACTGGTATCATAGCTCTTTCATGGGAAATAATTGTGGGTTAAATTTTTTCAGGGTAGAGACGTATTTCAACGTCTTTAAGCTACAATGATCTATCGTTCAACACATAAATCCATGGTCGGGGAAGCATACCCGCAGGGAATACAAGAGGTTTTTAAGCTCACATTGTTGTACACCCTTGTAACCCCTGTTGGTACCCCTTCAAGTGTTAGAGCATCATAAAACACCAGTATACAGACTGGCCTAGATATCTTGAAACCCTCCATAGATCAATCAATCAACCACTTGACTTCTATAGTGCCTCTAAGAAAAACACTCGACAAGATACTCTCTAGTACCTGGGTAATCGAGTAGTATGACTAAGGGTACGATCGAGCCTCCTTAGTTGGTGCTTTGATATATTGGGCTAAGTATTACTGTTCGACCCCGCATGTATATCAAAGAGCTATAACATAGGGAAAACCCTTGTACATAGAAACCCTTCACACCTTAACCAAGAAGGAACATACCAGACCAGGTGCAAACATGATTTTCTGGCCGTGCAACCTTGCCTCCCGCATTCTGGTTTTTAATTGACTACACATTTGTTATTGCTAATAATTTGGGCATTTTGACACTGCAGAAATATTCAGATCAGAGTATTATCCTGCAGGAGTTCAAAAAACAAATCTGGGGCCTGCGCGCACCCTTATTTGAGATCTATCCCATTGGATTCATCTTTTCATCCCGATCATAGTGATACCCATCATTTTTTACACCTTTGTTTCTTGTGGTTTCGACCCCCTTCCCAACATCTTTATTTGGGACCTATACCATTGGATTCCTCTCTTTTTCCTGATTGCAGTGGTACCTGTTATCCCCTAACCTAGGGATAACTAAGGAGATTATGTATTGAGGCCCACAGGTCCTAGAAATGGAGTATCGAGAGCCACATCAACTTACACATGGCCCTATAGGGCCCATCCTTTCATTCTTCAGTGCCTCCACTTTGTCAGCAGCAACAACATCCATCACCTCGACCTGGTCCTGTAGCAGAGATGGATCTTTCTCCATGAGGTAATGAGTCTGAGTATCATGGTATGTGTCACTCTGATCCTCAAAACCTTTGAATATGTGTATTTAATTCTTTTTGTTTCTAACGGGTGCTTGGATCTTATGATTTTCCACTTGACCACACCTGGGGGGAATGCCATGATGAACTAGTAAGATGGTACCCATAGGGTTTGAGTTGCCACTGGGGGGATTCATGAAAGGCCATCATCCACTCCCACCATACTTACCACTTTTCATATTTTTCCCACTCATACATCCCATTACATTGGTCCAGGCATTGGGTTGGCCAAATATCTAAGGGTTGTACCTTACCTTGTGGGAAGAAGGGGCTAAAGGCCCATAGGGTAAAAGTAGATGGAAAAATATAAAATCCAAATTAATGAAACCTTGATATGCTTCGCCCAGGGATCCTCGAGAAAGAAATAAAAAAATTCTTAGCAAGAAACAAAGGGACCCATAAAAATAATAAAACAAGACCTAGTTAGAGGATATGGGGTCTCATCACGATCTAACCTATTAGGTCCATGGGCATGTAGCGGTATGACACTACCAAAATTTTGTCACCACACCAGGGTAGTGGCTCTTGGTGGCATAGACAAGAGAAATAGGGTCTCATCACGAGACAACATTCTCATCTCTGTGAAATAATTGTGGGTAACATTTCCACCACCGGTCACCACGCTAGGGAAGTGTCCCCTAACTATCCTCTTGAAAGAAAAAGAAATAGGAATAGATATAAAATGCATGGATGGGCTTGGAAACATTTTCATCCATGACAGGTGAAACTCACCCTCTTCAGAGGCACCCACAGGTAATCCATACATTTCCCTTTTATCATTGCACCCCTTGCCCAAACATCCCTTATCACCTCATCCACTCACATGGCCTAGATTTGACTTCTCCCAAAAAAATCCCACATCCAATGAGCATTATCCCAATAGGAAGTCCCAACATTTCCTCCAAACTTGGCTTGTAGATTAGTATAATGTCTTTAAGCACTTTTACGGGTAAAGGGGGTTTTATGCACATGTTTAATAAAATTGATGATTAGATGTGATTGAAATTGCTATGATCCCTGTGACTTATGATCCCATGTAGGGCGTATATGTTGATGTTGCAGTGCCACACCTGATGGACAGGTACCCTGATGCATAGGTACACATGGGGAGAGGATTAGTTCAGACCTCCATGGGGATAAAATCCCACCATATGGACGTTGAGACCCCAACAGGGGGCATAGATAGATCAGAGGATTACATCACAGAGAGAGGAGGGCGTTTGACTAGGAGAATCCTGACAGGACTAGACCTAGGGGGGTTGTTCCCTTTCCATCATGATGTAGGCCTTGGAAGTCCCATGACGTCACCCAGGTCATCCATGACGCCATCCAACATTTTGGTAGGTTTTGGAGGCAGTTGTTTGCCAAGTGCAACGTGTGGCAGGCTCTTGAGGCCCAAGAAGGCCTAATATTTTCATCTAGGAGGCCATGTTTCCCAAAAATGGCCTAACATCACCCTAAAGGGGCATGATGTCACCTTATCAGCTTGATTTAGGGTTTAATTACGACATTTAATGTAAAAACTGGTTATTATTTGTAACTGGCCATGTCGACCTTTTTGACCTAATTTTGGTCTTTGGTATTGTATAAATAAGAGGAAGTTGCCTCTTATTTTTCATGATCTTTCACTCACACTTTTGAGGTCTGAAATTTTCACCCTATTTAGGGTTTCATGACTGAAATTTAGTGCGCACTTTTTGAAGGAAGGCTTTTCTTGGTGGAAAGTTTACAACTAGGTGATGTGCTAGATTATTCTTTGTGAATGTAAGTAAAATTATGCAATTATTCTTTCTTTTGAATGGTTATGTATCTTTACTTTGAATTTTTCTAAAGATTATGAAATTGCTAGCTTAAATCCATAGGATATTAAGAACATGTTATTGTCCTTATCTCAATTTCTATCCACCTACTAGATTGTGCCAAGGTGTTGTTTTTCTTGAAGCCTTTGCTAAGGGCCTTGCCATTGCAACACCCTAGAACTTGTTGCTTCATCTTAGCCGTCACTTGCTTCATTATTTGAGTTAAAGAGGGGGGAAAATATACTAAGGCCTAGGGTTACCTACACCTTAGTATTAATTTTCCCCTAAGGTTTGGTGGTTGAAGCCTTGGCTTACCAACACTTCATCCATCAACCCCTCTTGTCTTTGTCTCTCCCATTATCATCCTACTCCTTCAACATTTACAACAACTTTATTGACTCCATTTTCCATAAGAAATCACTAGTCTAAGACCCTTATTGAGTTCTTGATCGAACAAACCTTCAAAACCTATTCTTCAAACAACCTACTAACACTTCCTAACCCTAGAATAACTTGATCTACTAAAGTAAGTTACAACCATTTAATGCATCATTAAAAGCTCATAAAGCAATTGTAAATGTTGAATTATAGCTTGTCTTATGTTCTTATATCAAATGTTAGTGATATGAATTCAATGGTTAATGGTTTTTAGTCATTTCAAAGCTTGACTTAAGACATTTTATGTGAACATTTCTCTATAAACATTGTTGTTATAAGATTTTTGTTTACTTCATTATATTCAACAAGCTTTCTTTATTTAGGAAAGTCAATGGTTTTATGAAGTGATAACCAGCAAGAGCTCTTGCATATATATAGTTTTCATGTTGCTTTGTTTCGGGCAAGTACACTTCTAGCATGTCATTTCTTAATTGGTTATTTAACTGGACTTTTTGATTAGTGGTGACTTGTGAGAGGGGACCTTTTACCTAGCTACTTTCCCTTTGCCTTCTCAAAACCCCAGGTCATTGGGGACGTCTCCCCTGGGCCTACCACCCTAAATAGAAATAGACTTCCTATTGAGGTGATAGTGATAGGATTAGTCTCCCGTTTCTCCAATTTGAATTCCATTTTCCTTTTCTTCTATCAAAGTACAAATTGCGCGATAATAGTACCTATTGATTTTCATATTATTTTTTTTCCATGGACCCGACCCCCGTTCTTGACACCCTAATTTTCCACCTATCCCACCAGACTCCTTATATTTTGTTGATCATTGTGGTATCATTCTACCTAAGCCTCCAAAATGGCCCCTATCACCCGCTCTTATAACCTGGAAGAGTTGGATACAAAGGTAACCCATATGTCCAAAAACATGTCCCAACGCATGAACTCCCTCGACTAGAACTTGAACACCCTCACCAAGAACCTGAACACACTCACCCAATAAGTCCATGAACTTGTGCTGCACATCAAGGGTAAGCACCAATAGTACCATTATGATTCTCCTCACTCTCTCCATTATGGGAATACTCATCTTTCCCACTCCCCTTGGGGTTCTCCAAATTCCTATAATAAGGTGCCCAAAGTTGAGATGCATAAATTTGATGGATTAGACCCGACCTGGTGGGTATCCCAAATGGAACACTACTTCTCTCTCCATGATATTCAAAATGATGAGAAAAAACTCCATGTGGGGGTTTTATACTTGGATCAAGAATGATGGAAATGGTGGAAATGACATAAGAAATGCTATCCAGGACAACACATTTAGACCATGTTCACCAAAGCAGTCTGTGCCCGTTTTGATAGGGAATCTCATTTTTTTGCACAACTCAAAAATATGAAACAAATAGGGTCAGTAGAAGACTTCATTAACACATTTGAAAAGTTAGCTATCATAACTGAGGGCTTATCTGATGAGTTCTATCTTGAATATTTCATCAGTGGCTTAAAGGACGCCATTCAGGCTCATGTTTGCATGCATCATATGGTTACCTGGTTGCAGACATGCAAATTAACATTGGAGGTTGAGACCATTCTTTATTCCTAACTCCTTCATTCTGCAATTCCAAACCACCCTCGTCTAGAGGATACCCCTACTCTGAACGAAACTTTGAAAGTCCAATAGGTATCTCCAACATAAATAGTTGAATGCTGAAAGAAAAGAATTTTCTATTTTTGCGATGAAAAGTATTCAGCAGGCCTTAAATGTTGTGAACACAAGTTCTTCCAAATTGATGGGTCAACATCCACCTCTGTTGGGGACAACCTTTTAGGTGAGGCCACAGACTCAAAGGACACACAACCAACTTCCCCCATCTTGATCTAGTCACATCTTGTGTGGAAACAAAGGAACCTATCATATATCTCCATGCCATCATCGGTATTTTTTATCCATAGACATTAAAAATCAAGGGCTACATCACACATATGATGGTTGTGGTGTTGATTGACAATGGTAGCACCCATAATTTTATTCATCGCAAGGTCACTGAGGATGTGAATTTTTTTGTTAGATTGTTTTCTAATTTTTAAATTATCATAGTTAATGGTGGTACAATGAAATGTGGGGGCCGTTGTGAGAATGTTAAACTCCAAATGGGCGATTATAACCTGAAAAGTCACATGTTTTCCATTGCCATGGGAAGTTGTGATATTGTCTTGGGTGTTGAATGGATTTTCACTCTAGGACAAATTACCATGGATTATTAGGAGTTATATATGAGCTTTACTCAATATTATCACACCTATACCCTCGAAGGCCTACAAGTTGGCTCCACAAAAATGATTAGTTCTCACCAAATGGAGAAACTCCTGAAGAAAGGCCACCATGGTGTGATTTCTCAACTTAATGCTATCCAGGTAAGTGATCAATCATCTCCAATGATCCATCTTGATCTACAACTGGTCTTAGACAAACACCATAGGGTTTTTGAGACACCCACAAACTTACCTCCCTTAAGGGGTGAGCATGATCACAACATCCCTGTCCTTCTAGAAAATTAGCCCCCCAATGTACGCCCCTATTAGTATCCATTTGCTAAAAAAAATGAAATAGAAAAAATAGTGTATGAATTGCTGGAGGCCAATGTTATTCTCCCAAGTACCAACCCATATTCATCCGTTGTTGTGATGGTCTTAGAAAAAGAAGGTTCTTGGCGCATGTATCCATATTTTCGCACCCTTAATAAATTGACCATTAAGGATAAGTTTCCAATTCTCGTCATTGACGATATATTGGATGAACTCTAGGGAACCTGCTTCTTCACAAAATTATATCTTCGCTCAGACTATCATGAGATTCAAATGAATGAAGTAGATATTCCAAAGACTACTTTCCAAACTCATGAAGGCCATTATGAATTCTTTATAATTCCTTCTAGAATTTTCAATTCTCTATATACCTTCCAAAGTCTCATGAATAAACTATTGAAGCCCTACCTTCAAAAGTTTGTTCTGGTCTTCTTTGATGACATCCTTATTTACAAATGCACTTGGGATTCCCATCTATACCATGTGGACAAAGTACTCTAATTGTTACAGGACAATCAATTTTTTGTCAAAAAGGCCAAGTGTTCTTTTGGGGTGAGCAAGGTCGAATACTTGGGACACATTGTGGGTCGTGATGGGGTCATAATGGACTCCAAAAATATTCAAGCTATGTAGGATTGGATGAGACCCATGACTTTGAATAGCCTTTGGGGTTTCCTGGGCCTCACGGGATATTACATGAAATTTTTCCACCATTATGGAAAAATTAACTAGCCATTGATGAACCTTTTAAGAAGAATGAATTTCATTGGACACCAAAATCCAAGCAGGATTTCACATATTTAAAGCAATCCATGTGCACTACCCCTGTCTTAGCCACCCCTGATTTCAACAAAACTTTTGTTGTGGAATCTAGTGCTTCAGGCACTGGTATGTAAATGTGTTGAACCTGCACATAATAGATCTAGCTAAACAATAATACACACATTTGCAGAGAGAATTGAAAAGGAAGAAGCAAGAGAGAAAGAATGGAAGAATTCTCATTAACTGTATTCCACACTCAAAGAGTGAATAATTTACAATATATATAGGATAAATGAGTAACTAATGAGCCATAGTGGTGGTCTAGATTGATCTGGACACACATCAATAGTTAAAAGAGTAAACTACCACCTAGTCTAGTCTCTCAGGCAATTACGGGAGTGAATTGCCACCTAGCTGAGTTAACTAGTCAACTAGTCTTCAGTTAACTGACTGAACACATAGTAGTGAGTTGGTGATGATCCCAATGTTGCATGCTGACAAAACTAATGCAACATCTAAACTCAACTCAACTAGTCAAACTGAAGTGTCAACTGAAAGAGAATATTCTCCAGGTGGAATATTCTCCCCTAAAATATAGGAGACTGGATAATGACTAATTATGACTAATAAACAAGGAATAACCTTAGGAAAAATAAATCCTAGGTGTGTGTGAAGTAACTCCAACACCCCCCCTGAACATCACTATGGTGAAAATAAAGAATGGGTCTCGTCTACGAGGCCATGTTAGGTACCCAAATACAAAAGATACACTGAAATAAACGAGGAAAGAGGGAAAACCTCATGGGAACAACCCCCCCCCTCAAATTATAATGCATAAAATAAAAAATGAGAAGGAACAAAAACAGTTGCTAAGCAACCCTGTCCTTCACTCCAAGAAGACCTCGCAACTGTGCAAGTTTGTGCTCGTTGAAGATTTTGTTGAAGATGTAGATGTCTGCACGGATCTGATGAAGTATATGCACCATTGATATTTCTACACATATCCACTTTATCTTCTTGTAATGAATAATATCCAAATAAATTTTGGATGAAACTTTGAAAACCGTGCGGCTGTTTCTGGAAAAACGCTGAAATTTTGTTGATTTTGAAAAGATCATAACTTCAGTTCCCAGACTCCGTTTCATACGATTTTTTTTTTAGAAATTGGATATTTTCTCGAGCGGAATTAAAATATCCAATTTTTTTCTTCAAATTATTATCAGAAAATATCATAATTGAGTCTGATGTGCGCGGCTCCCTTTTTGTCTCCTGAGATGCATGCATTGCGCATGGAAAAGTGTTTGCATGTGACCCCTGAGATGCATGCCATATATCTTCCACATGAATTTCAGAAAACAAATCTGAAATGCAATAGACATCATCTTAAATTGATGGGATACAAATTTGTGCAATTTTTTTTGTAGAAGACTCTTCATAATAAGAGACTTGATCTTCCAGTGGCTTTTCTACATTCTCTATCTTGTCAACATTTTGCATGCATTCTTCCTTATTCAAAAATAAAACCTCCAATCTACTCCATAAATCATTTGGAGTGAATTCTTGTGAGTCATCATATACTTGATGGAGAATTTCGGGAGAAATAAAATAGAGGATACATCCTATGGCCATATCTTGTCTATTGAGAAAGTCATTTTTCTCATTGACAGAATCAGGCTCTACTTCCATTGCCATAGTTATTTGGTACAAGCCTTTGCATCTGAGCATAAGCAGAATTTTTGGCTTCCATTCCAAATAGTTATGAGGCGTGAGAAGTATTTCTGGCGAATAATCCATCTTTTTGTTGTCTTCAATCTTTTGTACTTGCAAAATATTTTTGGTGTAGCTTTTGCTTAGTAGTCCGTCGGCTCTGATACCATGTAAATGTGTTGAACCTACACAAAATAGATCTAGATAAAAAATAATACAGACATTTGCAGAGAGAATTGAAAAGGAAGAAGAAGGAGAGAAAGAATGGAAGAATTCTCATTAACTGTATTCCACACTCAAAGAGTGAATAATTTACAATATATATAGGATAGATGAGTAACTAATGAGCCATAGTGGTGGTGTATATTGATATGGAAACACACCAGTAGTTACAAGAGTAAACTACCACCTAGTCTAGTCTCTCAGGCAGTTACGAGAGTGAATTGCCACCTAGCTGAGTTAACTAGTCAACTAGTCTTCGGTTAACTGACTGAACAAAGAGTAGTGAGTTGGTGATGATCCAAATGTTGCATGGTGACAAAACCAATGCAACATCTAAACTCAACTCAACTAGTCAAATTGAAGTGTCAACTACAAGAGAATATTCTCCAGGTGGAATATTCTCCCCTAAAATATAGGAGATTGGATAATGACTAATTATGACTAATAAACAAGGAATAACCTTAGGAAAAATAAATCCTAGGTGTGTGTGAAGTAACTCCAACATGGTATTGGTGCAGTTCTAACACAATAAGGTAAACCTCTTGATTTACTAGCCAGGCTTTGAGTGGCTGCAATTTGGAAAAATATACATATGAAAAGGAAATTATGGCCATTCTCCATGCTGTGCACACTTGTAGACGATATCTTTTGGGCCACTGTTTTCAAATCAAAACAAATAACCATATTCTGAAGTATTTCCTAGAACAAAGGTTATCCTCCCGAGAATAGAACAAGTGGCTGACCAAAATTTTGGGCTATGATTATGAGATCATATATAAAAAATGAAATGATAATGAAGTGGAAGATGTGTTGTCAAGACAATTTGAGGATGGATGTCCCCTCTTTGCATTATCATTACCAATTCCTAATTGGATTGAGGAAGTTCGATAAGAGTGGCTCACCCACCCAACTATATCATAGGTAATTCAATGCCTCTAGGAGGATCCTAACCCACCCACCGACTACACCTGGAAAGACAATATCCTTCAATATAAGGAGCACTTGGTTATGTCTTTGACTTTAATACTCAATCCTAGGATCTTAAATGGGTTTCATTCATCTACCATCGATGGTCACTCAGGATTCCAAAAGACATATTCTTGTTCTTATCATTCTTTTTTCTCGGAATGCATGAAGAAGGACATCCTTACCTTTGTCACATAACATGATATTTTCCACTGCAATAAAGGCGAAACCTTCAAGACCCAGGAGATATCCAACCATTACCTATTCCAATTTCTATTTGGAGGGACATCTCCATGGAATTTATTATGGGCCTTCCAAGAGAGGGCAACAAGTTAGTCATCATGGACGTGGTAGACCACCTCTCAAAGTATGCACATTTTTGTGCTTTACCACACCCTTTTATGCCCACTATGGTAGTGTAGGTTTTCATTGATCATATTTTCAAACTGCATGGCATGCCAACATCCATTGTGTTCGATCATGACCCAAATTTCACCAACACATTTTGGCAATAATTGTTTAAATTTCAGGGCACATAGTTGAACATGAGCACAACATACCACCCCCAGACAGGTGGCCAAACATAAGTTGTGAATAAATGTTTGGAAACCTACTTGCATTGTTTTCGTAGGAAAAACAACATCAGTGGGTGCAATGGTTACCCTTGGAAGAATGGTGTTACAACACTTCTATCATACAACAACCAAAATGACACCATATGAAACGATGTATGGCTAACAATCACCTACATAAACTTCATATATTCCAAGCAAATGAAATGTCTAGGCTATTGATAAGTTGTTGCAAGGTAGAGAAACTACCCTCACGGCTTTGAAGGATAACCTCCACATGGCCCAAAATCATATGAAGCAACAAGTTGACCAACAACGTTTCGAACAAGTTTTCCAAGAAGGTGATCATGTGTTTATCCGACTCCAACCTTACAATCAAACCTTCCTCAAATCCCATGGCCACCATAATATGGTACCAAAATTTTGTGGCCCCTATTAGATTATCAAATGTATTGGTCCAGTTTCCTACAGATTGGAACTTCCAGCTGCCTCCAAAATACATCCAGTGTTCCATGTTTCCTGTTTGAAGAAAGTGGTGGGTCAGAATTGCAGGGTTCAAACCATCCTTCCTGAATTAGATGAAGAAGGATCCATTTGGCTAAAACCAAAATCCATCCTCAATGTGTGCACATGTCACTTACATGGATGAACTATCAAAGAAGTATTGATCAAGTGGAAGGACACATCTCCAGAGGATGAAACTTGGGAATCAACATCCATATTGCAATAGTTTCCACATCTTCAGCCTTGAGGACAAGGCTACTTTTGAAGGGGGAGGGAAAGTTAGGATCTGATCCTAACCCCTCTTAGTTGTATATTAGTTATCATGATATATATTTTCCATGTAATAAAGGCTGACACCTGTTAATAAGGCCTATTAAATAAATGTGAACAAGTCAATGTAAGAAGACCTAATATAAGCTTTCACTTCTAGAAGCATCTTCCTCTAGAATTTTCTTTAGAAGATATAATTAGTATAAATAAGAGTAGGAGGTATGAGAAATTGGGTCTTGAGAAATTATTGTAATATATCTCTGCTCTGTTGGGGGTTTCCTCCTTGAGGAGGAAAGTGAACATTGCTTTCTTGAATAAAGGTATTATTTCTGGTATTGCTCTCTCAATATTTTGTTGTCCCCTTGATAATTGCTAAATATTCCAGTTTATGCATAATATATTACATTTGGTACCTTACAATAAAAAATGGTTGGAAGTTTTAAATACCTCCTTCACCACTTATTTAAAGAAAACATGCTTGGTTCATGTATCAAATCCAATACTTTTAAAATCAACACACAATATTAATCTAATCCGTTAAAATACTCCCTTATGACCAAAATAATTTATAACTTAGGTTAGGGATGTTGGGTTAGGCATACAAACAAAACCCCATGGATTTGTCTCATTAAAACATACTTATTTCGTAGGGTACTTAAAATCATTTCTAGTGGATGTGTTTGCTAGGATAAAGGACACACTCTCTCTTGTGTGTTAATTCTTAGGTTAAGAAAAATAATTTAACAAAGCCACCTAACTCTTTTAAGTTATGTGTTTCCCCTTAACAGTTGAAAGTTGATAACACATTTTAGATGATATATGAATAAGTATCCTAGTGACTAAATATTATGTTTATCAATGATTGGTTGTTGTGGGATTCTAGAGACACTTGAGATAGATAGTTGTTACCATGTTGGACCTTTCCCCCAAGAGTGCTTCACTATAACTATTTCTATCACACCTTCACTTTTGTTTTGTGGTGGATTTCATCACCATTTTGTGAGACAAATGGTATGCCAAGTTACCCAACCATTTTTTTCTTGAGCCTTGATAGTGTCATTAGAGGTGCAATTTTTTTTCACTTCCTACCATAGTCAAAACTTGTCTCTAGAACCACATTTTATGAACATTGGAAAATGCACTTGAAAACCACATTGTTCACCACATAAGAAATGTTTTCCTTCAGATACATGGTGGTCCCCACAGATGGAATTAGAAAACACATTCACCTTCCTTGCATGTTAACTTGTATTATATTTTTCAACCCAATTCAACCAAAGTTGGGCCTCCCACTAGATCCAGATTGACCATCAACCACCACTTAAAGGGAGTAAGTTGAAGAAAACATACCAAGCACACATGGGAAACAATATTAGTTTTGGGGGCACTTACAATATCCACCAAAACCACTCTTGAAATAGGAAAAAAAGAAACACTCATACTTGGACAAACCATCCTTGCACATTTTGCAAGCTATAACATTAATACCCTGATTTGACTAGGGAATAGCCCAAGTTATTTTTTTAGAGTGCACTCATCAACACCATCAAATTAGTGGTGTTCCTTCTACTAAATCATGATACTTTCTCTCTTATAATGAACCTATCATTTCACTAGGTGAAGTTATATGATCCTTGACCTCTAGAGCTACCTCTCATGAGGGTAACCCATTATCCCACCTAATCTACTTCATAGATGGGGCCCAATCATACAGAATTTGGGGCACCCATTACACCTCTAGTGACATGATGTTCACAACCTATCCTTGAAAAAAATATAAGTGACCACCCCCAACAATCACATGCCATCACTTTTGATTGGGACCTACATATTAAATCATGCCTCTCATTTAAAGTATGCATCATCATTTAAAAATTCATGCATCTTGGAAATAATTGGGTTCTCCCCCTCTCATTCAAACAATGACCAATTTATAAGGATTTGATGGTATACTTTGTATCCTCGTGGCGATTTTTCCTAATATCCTCATTAAGTTAGGAAGTAATATTGTCTTGATCAATGTCACTGCCATAATTGATTGGTGGACTAAAATATCCTCCTTTGAGGTGATTACATATATTCCATCAATGTTGTGGTGTCTTCACTCTTTTTGGTCAAGACATTACCTTACTAGGGATGGATCATCACCATTTATCACCTCTCAAACTATGATCTCCTCTCACATATTTCACATGATGGAATCTCACCTTCTATTAGTCACATTGAGATGATCAAACATGTATCCACCTCCAATAGTTTTACAACATCCACTCCCATTGAGTAGAATCCCATGGATCTAAAACATCCTCCTCACCACTTTTTCTTAGAGGATGGTTGATTTTATCCACCCTTGGTGGCATCCACACCCATTTCTTCTCCCATTTTCAAAAGTAACCTTGCCTCCTTGACCAAATTATTCCCTAATGAGGTATAATTATTTGAGGCTATAAATTCTTTCACTAGTCATAGTGATAACCTCCACATACATTCCTTGTAAAATCCCCACTATAATACCCAGTTTAATTTGTGCATGATGAAGATATGAAATGTGGCTATGTCCAAGCGATGTAATATGTGATTTGTAATTCTGATTTTTAATAAATAAAATGTGGTGCCAGCTATTGGGGGACATGGAAAGATATGGGGGCTAATTTTTCCACAAGAGAATGGAGTGTCTAAGAGGGGTCCAAGGGGGAAATTATTTATGGGTATTAGTCCAAACCCACATTCTTGAATTTTCATATCATTGTGTAAAAAACCTTATATTTTATTGTTGAGTGTTCCCAAATCCAATCATTAAAA
The DNA here is from genome assembly GCA_009831015.1 of Picea engelmannii. Taxonomy (NCBI): domain Eukaryota; kingdom Viridiplantae; phylum Streptophyta; class Pinopsida; order Pinales; family Pinaceae; genus Picea; species Picea engelmannii. Next base: position 1,575,661 of record ML778131.1, read on the forward strand.
CATGTAAGAGGATGGGTGTGACTATTACACGTAAACATTTCACACTTGAGTGCCGCACCCTAAGTGTCACAATTGTCGCAAAGTGACGTATGCACCTTGTTAAGTGTCACATGCACTATCTCAAGTTTCATATACAAATTACCAAGTGTTGAATTGAATTTTCTAAGTGTCGCAACCTATTGACACCATGAAATACATTTGTCACAACCCCTAAGTCAGTTTGGAATAAAAAACTAACCATTTGGAGCTCGAAACCATACCTTTTTCTTGGAAAAGTTAACCATTTTTGGGCATTTTAGAAGGGTGGCGCTCCCCTACTCATGCTAAGGGGGAATCAACACTCCCCCTTCCATGTTAAGGGGGCTCCAGTGGCGCTCTATCTCTCACTAGCGGGGGGGGGGCACCAATATTGTTAGAGGAAAATATGGGATCTTCATTCTTTTCCTAAGGGCCAACTATCTTGGGATGAGTTTGGTTGTGATCGACTCCTATGCTATGGATCTATATTAGGATATAATCCCAACTTAATAAGCCATATCCTCAACCATTTCCATAATTATCTCATGGTGGTTAAGTTGCTCAAGCCTATATATTGAAGGTATTTCCAAGGTGAAGGGAGGGATATTTAAGATTTCAAACGTTTGATCTTGGGAGAAGCATCAACATTTTGATTTCAAAGTTCATGCAAAGGATGGATGAGGAGAGCTTGGATAATATTGCCGAATCATCAATCATGCTTTGTGCTGATGATTAAAATTGTAACGATGAAATTTGCCCGCAAAGTATTGCTAAAGCGTTATTATTTAACTATGCTAATAATATAATACTAGTAGGTGGGACCCCCTTGTATACTAGAGGCGCAAGGATAGACATATTATACATGTTTTGTTGTTGTTTTTGATGTTGCCTACACAATCCTACATTTTTGATGATGCAGTATTGGTTTCATTTGACATGATAATAGGTGGATGATGCATTTTTGTGGAATGATTTTTGCGATACAAAACAATTTTATGGTTATGAGGAGCATATTATTTACAGTTGCTATGATTTAACCTTGTCACTAATCCTTATGATCGATTACCTAGCCACATATACGCAAGAGATATTTTAATGGTAGCATGGTCAAAACAAAGAAAAAAACCTATGAAAAGATCCTAAAGTATAACAAAGGGAAAGAAGATATATGTTTGAGCTATGATAAAGGACTATATGCAAGTTTGAATGGAAAATTTAAGGGATATTAGTGTTAGTCCTAACTATTATGCTATTGTTGGTTAGTGAACAAGGCGAATTTCATGAGATTTGAATGGAGGTGCATATGGCATATTTAATATGTATTATGGCATGGAGTTATGGCAAGGGTTAACGTGTAAATTATATTGGGTGGCGCACTATGAAATGGATATTGTCTCAGATTTCATGATGGTTTGGCATTGAATACACATTGGTTATACAATTTAATTGTTGGTGAATGTGATGTTTATTGTGTTGTCTCGTACTTTGAATTGAATGGTCCAGGTGATGAAAGCGACGTGCATTTATTTCATGTCACTCCATACTTTCCCTATCGCCTGTCACCCTAACATTTTTTCATTGTTGCATTTTTTGCTCTATTCATTGTGAAGCTTCGCATTTTCAGGCTCTTGGAAGAAAGAAGGCTCGACCAACTTGCCATTTAAGCATATTGCCACATGTATGATTATTTTTCTCTCCATCCATGATGTATTCTCTGTTGTATGAACCAAATGATGGCTCAATGATGCTTGGATTCTGTATGTTATTGAGAATTTCATCTGTGTAGATATGTGTTATGGCTCTCTGTGATGACTATAAATGTTTAGGATTGCAAGTAAAGAAATGGGTATTTTAAGTTGCGCATTGGTTGTTTGCTTGGTCATTTTAGTATTATGATGGGTCTCTCTGGAATAATAAGTGAACGGTAGTACAATATGGCTATGCGTTGATGATGGAGGGTTTTTTTCTATTTATTACTGTTAGTTAACTGGTTCCCTCACAGTCATGGTGGTAACCCTCACCCAGTCGCAGAGGAATTGCTAACAGTTGTTGTGTTCTTTCTTCAAAACCCGAGTCATGGCCGTTGGCCCGTTCTTACTGTCTTTTCACCAAAGTATCTGAAGATCCAGTCTTGGTTGGCCCTAACATTAATACATGCATGTATGGTTTTGGATTGATACAAGTTGTATCTGAGCATTCTGTCAAAAGGACGAGTGTGTCCTCACTGATGTTGTTGTCATGTTGTTCAGCTCTTAAGTATTGGAAAGGGATGTTATATCTCTGTGTTTTTTTTATAACTTCCACTGTTAAATTAACCTTCGCCTCTCCTCTGCAAGTGTTAAACACACCATGTGCATTGGGTTATTTTACTTTTCTTGTATTTTCTCTCCTCGGGTGTCAATCATTGGTTCCATCCAGGACTTGGAGTAATAAGTAAGGCTGTGTGGCTCACTGTTGTGTCTTTTTCGAAAGGTATTTTTGCATGTGGTTGATATAAGTCTCAGAAGACCATCAATTCTCTTTTTTGTTGTTTAAAAGAAGAACAATCTCTTTTTGCTTCCCTGCATTTGATTTTGACAGAGCCTAATGTAGACTCTATTGTCTTTGCTCACCTTGGGCACCTTCTAAGGCTGTCTAGTATTGGGTATCAGTGAAATGGTTATGGAGGTCTTTAAAAAACACGCTCTATCATTGAGTCTTTGTATCATCCTTGTATGGTTAAATTGTTGAATAAGAATGAAACAGGCACTTGCACACAATGGAGGGTTGTCTTCCTATTCGTTATGGTTTCGCTCACTGTGTTTTAACCAACGTGGTCTTGATTTCATATGGAAACACCTATGTGGTTTTTTCTAAGCCCGATCAAGGTTCTTCCAAGTTTAAAAATGAGGCCTGTGTGTAGTTTGGTTATGTTCGCTTCATATATTATATTGGAATCATCGCTCAGATTTCCAATGGTTTTAAAAGAAAGTTATACCCACAGAGATAATGCTTGGGGTTTATGTTTTGGTTGACTGTTGTTTCATTTCAATATTTTGTGATTGATATGATGAAGACTATGTATAATCGAGCATATTTTGAAGTCTGTTCACGTTTGAAAAGATACCTATGAATATTTTAATTGGGTCCGATTGTTGATTGGTAAACAATGGATGTTGATTATTATCGTAGTGCATTATGGATTATCAGGGATAGATGTCAAGCAAACTGCTATGCATTTTTTGATTATTTTTAAAAGAAAAAAAAGAAAGAAGGGATCAACGTTTTATTAAATGTGACTGTTGAATGGAAAGGTTTTCTTTTTTTATAAGTTATGATTGCACAGACGATTATGAATTAAGGAATTCTAGGAAATTTAATTATTGGAACAACAAGTAGTTTGGTATACAATTGAAAAACAATGAATGTTGGTGCTTTTTGGATTGATTTTAATACAGAGTTATGATTATTGATTTTTTTTTTTTTTTTATGAACAATATCCATTAAATCCCTTATCATTTTATCAATTTTTCTCTTATTACGAATCCCCTCACAATCCCAGATTCACTTTGCACGCCCTGTTCTTAAAATTAAATTAAAATTAAATGGAAAATTTGTATTACAACAATTAAAAGATGACACAGAGATGGGTCACAGTTGATATCATTTTGTTATTAACACAGTTGATTGTTTAATGATTTTTTGAGCAGTAATCATGGTCTTACTCCCTTTCATTTTATCACCTTTCCTCTCAATAAAACCTCCTCAGATATCCCATAACCCTTATTCACTCCCTGCTCATTGACAAGTATTAAATGAATTTTATGGATTGGATTGCATGGGTCTGATGTGATTGCTGAGCCAAACTTTGTTTCATATTAAAGAGATTTCATGTATGGTTTTTTTAAGAAGATAGTTTCTAATAAACACTGCATACAGGATGAGATTCTTCAACAGAGGAATCCATGGCTGAAATAACAAGGGAAGTGGGAATTGGAACAAAGGGCCTAGAAGTCCAAGATTCTCGATACATTTTGATGTAGATCCACAAGAGTTAAATCCACTCCTCCAAGCTGGATTTTTCAATTGAATTGGACAAGGGGTAGTCCAACCTAGGCCAGAAAGGCCTCCCTTCCAACCCCAGCATGTCCCTGGTATCCTTGTCCCCCCTCATGTTTCATTGCAACCTGAGGTCCTTGAGAATGACAGATGGTAGGAAATTGTTCACCCAACAGTCTCCCAACATCGTGGCTGGCCCAATTTGTCCCTTCCTGCTCCTCCTCCACCGGTTAATCCAAATGTCCAAATTTCTTCTGCACACTCACCTGTACAGTCTTCCCACACAAGCAAAAGACTCAAAATAGAAGCCCACCACACGCATGATAAAGGAAAAGTTGTTTCTGCCCTCTCCTCTCCCTCAAGTGATTCAACCAAATCTGTTTCATCCTGCATGCACTTGAAAGATGAATGTTCTCATGTCATCAGTGAGATCAAGCCTAAAGGCTCCACACAACCTAAGGCTAATTCAGGAAGGTCAAAGGGAGACAACAACAACAAAGGGAAAATTGCCTCCCAAAGTGGAAAATATGGTTTTTAAGTATATATTATTATTGATTGTTGAGAACAGTTGACTGTTGAAGTTTTTGGACAACATACTTTTTTTTTCGATATTTTGGATATGGTTTAAAATATCATTGATATTTAAATTTCAAATTATGATAATGATGATGGGAGCCACAAGGAGTCATGTGTTTGATTGATTGACTAGTTATGTTTATTTTTGTTAAGAAACTAAAGGGAGTCACAAGGGGTCCCACCTACTAGTTATTATTTATTAAAAGACCCTTATTATTATTATTATATTAATTCTTCCCCTAACTAAAAGTTAG
>ML778131.1:1580813-1599531 GCA_009831015.1 Picea engelmannii
TACCTCAACTAATTTGGGATGCATAAAAGCAAAATGAAGAGGAAGAACAAGAGGAGAATAGAAGGAGAAAGCATACTAAGGTTTTCTCTTGAGTTTTATTGAGATAGTTCAGTTTTCATTCATTCTTCAATTTATTAAAATCCTAATTCTCTTTTATGACAATAGGGTCCTATTGTAGACAACAAGATTCAAGATGAATTACATCATTCAGACACTTGTTTTCAGAGGTATTGATCTATCTTTGATAGTCTATGTAGACTTGTCTGTTTATGAATTAAATTTCATGATTGATAAAGGATATTGTCCAGAGTCGAGTGGGAAACAATCTGTGGCAAGTTGATCCTGCTTTTAAAGTTCAGTTTTTTACTTTCTGTCAGAAGTCCTTTTGTATGTTTTTCATCAGGGACATCTAAGTTTGACTTTGGTCCAAACTCCCTCAGGGGTTTTTGTAAAGAGAACGATTCTTTTGATTTCTTGGAATGAAATAAGCGATTTCTATTCTATCTCATATATGTTAATACGTGACTTGTTTTTTTTCTTTTGTCTCCACACTTACTTTTACATCTGTTATATTCAGAAAATTATATAAAAATGTCAAATTTTACAACAATATTCTATTTAAAAAAACAATCAGCCTAAGCCCTTGTAACTAATGCTTGTGTATTAGGAAACAAAATTTGAGGCTATAAACATTGGGTAATATTACCGCTATCTTTCCTTAGCCAAACAAGATCTGAAAATGTTTGAGTAAGATTATTTCATATATTTTCCTAAACATTTATCTGCCGACCATACTGGGGAGATCTTCCATATCTGTCTGGTTTTTTTTTATGCTTGATTATCATTGAATATATTTACATTTATGATATTGATCCTTTGATTGTTTCATTTCTTAATGTCTGTACCTGTTGCAAGGCAGCCCAATATTGAGCCTGGTCTTCAAGATCAGAGTAGCATTTCTTTAAACTTATTTAATACCATCTTAGATACCGCTAATACTCGGGTTGAGATTAATCTCTCATGGGAAGCAATTGAACAAGACATAAGTGCCCAAGAACATTGGGAAGCTAGGCAAATAAAGCCTAGGAATCAGCCATAGCTTTCTGTTTTCCTACAATTTTGATCTTCTTTTCATGTCCTTAGACCCTCGTATTTCTAGGAGAAGAAGAGGTTTATCATCGGAAATTAATCCTATTGCTGAAATAGGAATAAGGAACGTTATGTTGTTGTTGGCCCTCGACTAAGTTTTGTGGAAACGATGGTCATGTTTGACCAATTTTGGGACTTCGACAGGCTGGTCGAAGACAGATCACCAGGCGAAGTGGAGATCGTGGGATCTCACCCCCTTTTTCCGACCTTTTTGGGTTTAGAGTTTATGTAACGGGTATGGGATGTCGGCCCATGGGTTTACCCATGCTTTTGACCCTTTTGTAATGTATAAATAGAAAGCTAGGTGATGTAAGTAGGGGGTGCTAAGGGTGATATCATGCTAAGTGCAAACAATGTAAGTAGTTGATCTATGTGATTGTAAAGGCTTTGTGCATACTGTGTGTTGAGAACTTGCAGAGCTAAGTGCAAGTGATTGTAAAGAGGCTTTGTGCTGTGCTAAGATCGGGGAAGGAGGATCTGGTGAGGTACGTGCAGATCTCCTATCCTATGCAGATTTGGTTTTGTGGCTCTGTGCATGAGAGAAGATTGAAAGAAGATAATATCCTGGGGGTGAACCACATATATCCTGTGTTATGGTTGCTTTGTGTGATTGATGTGATTTGTGTTTGGTGTTGTCATCTTTCTATATGTTATATGCATCTGATATAGTATCTTAGTGCTTAGTAATATGAATTAATTCTAGATATGATCTATTTCTATGTGCTAAGTGCTTGGATGTGTTAGATCTTGTTGAATACTGTGCTGCTATGTAATTAGGGTTTTACCTGTGATGTGAATAAGGGTTAAATGATAATGAATGTTAATTGCTAAGTGATATGTTAAGTATTGTAATCGCAGATCTGTGTCCCAGCTAGGTTGTAGACACTTGAGTCCTGCAACCCCCCCTGGGTGAGACTTCATCTACTTCACATGTGTTGCCGAAAGGGTCGGTAGTTAGGGTTTTGTTGGTGCATTGTTGAAGTGTTGAACCCTGGGTATACCCCTATTCCAACAAATGGTTCCGTTGTTGGGACTTAAAACTATGATTGTTGGGAAATAAAGAAAATAAGAAAGCCTTGTGCTTAGACATGCTGCTGTGGTGCGTGGTAATCTACTTGACTTGCAAAGCTATGTGCTAAGAAAAGAAGCTCGATCTGAAGAAAATAGGTAATATCTTAAAGCTTTGTGCTCTGATAAAGGTAAGATCAGTGAAAATTTTTGTTTCGAAAGAATGGATCTAGATATGTTTGATAGATTTGTACCTAGTCTGAAAACTAGGTCACAACTAGAAGAAAGAAGATATGATATGAATAGATCTGATAGAACTAGTGAAATATATGTTATTCCTATGCATAGAAATAACTGTTGGGCTAACAAGTGGATGTAGGATCCTAGAAATAATTTTTCATATCCACCACTGTGATCCCAGTGCACAATACATGAAAGGTTAGGGATAGTTCGAGAGAGAGAGAGAGGATTTACTCTTTGTTATAATTGTAGAAGACTAGGACATATTGATAAGGAATGACCTAGTCGAGGTCCTATTTTCTTTTGTTGTAAGGCTACTGGACATGAAGTTTTAGATTTCCCTAGAATGATTGCTAAATTTGAAAAGATGAACATGAGACAAGAAGACCACGAGGAAGGTCAAGAGACTAAGAATATGCTCAAGAATCAGAAAGAATCAGAGACTATATTATTGAAAATGAAAGAAACACTGAATGATCACAGAGACATCAATTTATCATAAATCTTAAAAGAGAAAGAGTGCATAGAAACAAGAATAGGAGACTTCGACATAGACTGTGTATTGGATGCAGAAACACAGGTGAACATTATGACAAAAAGAACATGGGAAATTTTGGGAAAGCCTGATATGGTTCCTTCACTGGGAGGAATATGATTGTTTAAAGGAAAGATGATAACCCTATGTGGAAGACTTACCCATGTAGTTATGAGTGCTCATGGAGCATCGACAGAAGAAGAATTTGAGGTCATTAAGTTTGCTAAGAACAACACTCCTTTTGAACTTTTGTTAGGAAAGACCTAGATTGAAAGAGATCACATCCGAAGGAAAGAAGAAGAAGAAGCTATAAAACAGAAAAAGAAAGACTTAAATGATTTCATGGCTAGGAGAATAGCGTGCTTAATCGAATAACAAGTGGACAATTCGAAGCAACTGAGGACCAGATACCTAGCTGTCAAAGTTAAAAGAACACAGGAAGACTTTAAGAACTTATCCATGCAGGAGAATGGAGAACCTACTCCAGAAACAACAAGAAAATAAGTATTATCCTCAAATATTGTGAAATATCCTCAACAGTGAGAAGTTACTATGATAAGAGCAAGAAAGAATCAAAATGGAAAGAGGAACCCAATGACTCAGATCACAGGAAAGAAAGCAGGAAGCTCAGTAAGAAGAAAACAAAGCTAGAAAAATTGCAGGAGGTTCCAGAGAAGACAGAAATCTTGAAGAACTTGAACCTTGCCGGAATAGAAGAACAACAACGATTGACACTTTGACACGGCGAAGCTATATGACCATTGGAGGCATCTCGACCGTTAGAATGATGCTCCATAATGGATAGAAACACAGTTATTGCCAGAACGTTTTCCATTGGACCGTTGGGACCGCGCCATAACAGATGGAATTGCATTGATTGAGGCATTCCTTCCCATTGGAGGAGTCCGTTATGATGTTGCCTATTTATCCCATCGAGCGTTGCACCGAGAAATTTTTTTCCAATTGTGTTTATCTGAGCCCACAAAGAACTAGTTGCTTTCGCACAGTGCTTATTGAGAGCTCGCTACCCGTTCTTTTACATTGATTGTTTTCTCACCGACCTGACATATCTGATCTCAAGCGTGCATGTAAGACAACATTAGGGAAGTAGAAAAGTTTGTCGAAGAGATCCTAATATACCTCATGGATGAAAAGGTGATGTCTGCGGGCATACAAGATTCATTGACATGAGGATTGGAAGCATCCTCATCGATTGCGCAACGTCGGTCTAGCTGACCCACTGCTGAGAAATGTAGCAAGCCTCGTGATGATTTGGCGAATGAGAATCTCACCCCATATATCCTACCCAACTATATCCCACCTCTGGTTTGTGTGGTTAGTCATGACAGTGTCCCAAGGGACTTCGACTACACCTTGATCACTGTGTACCTCCCGAAGGGGATACACGCAGTTGGACTACAATTGGGACAAATTATGACGTTGAAGTTTAATGAATTCAACTTGGGAGATCGAAAGAACTATGCCATGCTCACCCCACATAAGTATTTGACCAAGACAAAGGGGATGAAGTCGAATATCACCCCCCAGTCGTGGACCATGAACATCGCGAGGTCCACCATCCTAAACGTAATGAAGATCCCCACTTTGGAAGGCATCAGGAGGTTAACGCGTGCGTTAAAATCCTGTTGTCTTGCTTCCATGGCAGTTATTTGTGGCTGGACAGACACATCACTATAGATATGGCGTTGATCCATTAGATCACCAGATTAAGCATGCAAGGACTAGACCCACAAGACTTTTATCCAGGGAAGGCTACAGATCGTGCCCTGGTGCAGAGAATCAAAGACACCTATGGTGATGTGGAGAAGGGGAAGCAAGGCCAGAAGGTAGCTTCCATCCAGAACGACGTAGTGCACCTAGATTTTCAGTTGATCATTGGTAAGCTCGTTAGAAAGAATAAGACAACGCAGGTCATGGGGTTCGTTGTCGACCTCACAGAAAAATGCGTTGAGGGGATGCAAATGAACTGGGTGAGCTACCTCGTCAACCAGTTAGAGAAATATTTTCATGAAGCTCAGGATCAGGGCTATGAGTTTCATTTTAGTTGGTTGTTGATTCTCATCACCTTCACTGCTTTGGAGATGTCTAAAGGAGCAACCTTCCCTGAAATTGAGCCGTCCAAACCACTAGTTGCGAAGTTCACTACGCTATGGTATTCGAGCGACAAAGAGTAGCAGAACTAGAATTACAAACAGTGCCAAGAACTCCACAGGAAGTGCGAGACCAATGGGAGGAAACTGTCGGGAGCGCAATCTAGAGAATCAAGGCATTGGCCTTAGAATGAAAACAACTCAGCAATCGAAGTGCACAGACTTACGAGCACCTTGCAGAGGACCCTAAACTAAGGAAACTGGAGTCACAACTCCAGGAAGAGAAGCAACAAGCAGCAACAGTGCAAGCACAGTTGAAGCTATTGTCACCGGTGGAGAGGATGAAAAGGTCACAGGAACATTGCATGGTTCAACAACAGGTCCATGCCATCCAGAGTAAAGTCATGGAAGTGACCTAGGGGCTCCATCCAGTGAAAGATGAAGCTTGCACACTCTTTGAGGAGATTGAAGGACAAGGTGCAGAACTAGAACAAGTGGTCACCTCAGTTGAACAACGATTGGAAGGACCTGTCACTGAGAAGGTCATTTAGGAGTTTTCTGAGCAGGAGGCTCTGGATAAACAACAGGTCAAAGTAGCTCGAGCCAAGCTCGAGGCCTTCAAGGTAGAGTTACCCAGATTAGAGTGACTCGGGACGAGTCACAAGTGAGTGTTGGGAGCTTGTTGGCCCTTGACCAGGTTTTGTGGAAACGATGGTCATGTTTGACCAATTTTGGGACTTCAATAGGCTGGTTGAAGATGAAGCGATAGGAGAAGTGGAGATCGTGGGATCTCTCCCCCTTTTGTGGGCCTTTTTGGGTTTAGAGTTTATGTAACGGGTATGGGATGTCGACCCATGGGTTTACCCATGCTTTGGCCCCTTTTGTAATGTATAAATAGAAATCTAGGTGATGTAAGTAGGGGGTGCTAAGGGTGATATTATGCTAAGTGCAAGCAATGTAAGTAGTTGATCTATGTGATTGTAAAGGCTTTGTGCATATTGTGTGTTGAGAACTTGCAAAGCTAAGTGCAATTGATTGTAAAGAGGCTTTGTGCTATGCTAAGCTCGGGGAAGGAGGATCTAGCGAGGTATGCGCAGATCTCCTGTCCTATACGGAGTTGGTTTTGTGTCTCTGTGCATGAGAGAATATTGAAAGAAGATAATAAAGAAGACAAAGAGTTGGTGGATGTAGCCTCGCGCGGGGGGTGAACCACATATATCTTGTGTTATGGTTGCTTTGTGTGATTGATGTGATTTATCCTTAGTGATGTCATTTTTCTGTATGTTAAATGCATCTGATACACTAGCTTAGTACTTAGTAATATGAATGAATGTTAGATATGATCTCTTTCTATGTGCTAAGTGATTGGATGTATTAGATCTTGTTGATTACTGCACTGCTCTGTAATTAGGGTTTTACTTGTGATGTGAATAAGGGTTAAATGCTAATGAATGTTAACTGCTAATTGCTCTGTTAAGTATTGTAATCACAGATCTGTGTCCCAGCTAGGTTGTAGACACTTGAGTCCTGCAACCCCCCTGCCTCTACCTCGGGTGAGACTTCATCTGCTTCGCAGGTGTTGCTGAAAGGGCCAGTAGTTAGGGTTTTTTTGGTGCATTGTTGAAGCGTTGAACCCTGGGTTTTCCCCTGTGCCAACAATTGTCAACCCAAAAAAGTACTCTAAGGAGAACTTCGTTTGATTCATCTAGTTCGTCTTTCTCTCCCTTACCTATCATTCACAAGATGACATCTAGTGGTGGCTCTGGTGGCACTGGATGTGCTTATTCATCTCAATATTCAAATTCGTCAGTGATTGGTAGCTTATATAGTCACCAAGTCCCTGTCCAATCTACTAACCTTGCCAAATTAATTAAAAACTATGGTTTTTTTTAGTTTGAAGATGATGCTACAACTACCCCGTGGCATGTTTCCTCCCCTCTTAACCTTGCACCTGGTACTCGTCCACTTCCTAAATTCAAAGAACATATCCCTAGGTTTTTAGGGAATAACATTGTCACTATGAATGAACACTTGGTGGAATTTTCTAATTCATGTCACAACATAGGAGCCAATGACAATGATACTTGTATGCGCTTATTTGTGAATTCCCTTGAAGGGAAGGCTGTGGATGATTTATTTGATCTCCCTCCTAATATTTTATCTACTTGGGAGGAGTTATTCTATTGGTTCAAATATATCTATGGGAAATCCAAAAGCCCAGTCAATAAGTTATGGGAGTACAACAACATCTCCTATAAGGAGGGTGAGACTATCAAGTCCTTCAACTTGCGTTTCACCAAATCGTACAACCAAATCCCTGAGATCATTCACCCTCAGAACCAAGCCACTTTCATGCATTATTATAATGCATTACCTTCCCCCTACCATCATAGGCTTGAAGAAAAGTCCATTGATAACCTTGGTTCCGCTCTGCACACTTGTTTAGAGTATGAAAAACAACTTGAAAGAATAGGTCTTCCTAAGGGAGACTTAGTTAAAAAAACATACATGTCCGCCCTCTTACAACTTGTACAATACATGAATAATCGAATGATAGTGTATGAGTAGAAAGTAAATTCCCCCTTTCTTACCCGTAGATCTTCATCTTCTTCTGCATCCCCCTTTAGAAATCCAAATGAAAATAATTTTCATCCTAAAGCTATCATGCCTCGTATTTGGTGTAACTTTTGTGAGGAACACCATGAGGAAAGTACATGTGAGGTAAAGAAGAGTGCCAGAGATAAAATATTTGGTAAGAGACCCGAAACTACTATTGATGTCCTAGAATTTGTAGAGCCAGAGGATGTCATGATAATAAATACTATGAATAAATCCTATGCTCCCAAAAGCAAACATGATCCTCCCCGCACTTCTTCTAGCCCAAGCTCATCTTCAACAGTTGCTATTGTCCAAGTTCCTAAGGCTCCTGGTAGTCAAGGAACTACCTCCCCTCTTCCCTATTCCAAATACAACATTCTAAATCAGTTGGCCAACATCAAAGCAGATGCTACCCTCTTGGACATGGTTTTCGTCCCTGAACAACAAAAGAATCTAAAAAATTCCATGGAAGGAAAATATTCCATTGCATCCAACCTCTCCGAAGAGGTAGATGAAGAGGATTCGTTTATAAATAAAGTAGGTGTACATAACTTTAGAAACCCTGTAAAAAACCCCCCATTTTATATTTCTGTAAATATTATGGATAAGATTGCCCATTGCTGTCTCATTGACGGCGGTTCGGGCCCAAGTTTATTGTCGAAAATTATTATGGAAGAGCTAGGCTTATATTGTATAAATGAGAATGCCAAAAACATGCTCTCTTATAATAGTTTACAACAAACAATCATAGGTGAAATCAAGGATGTGACCTTGGTTTTGTGCGCGCATCCTGAAATAAGGACAACCCTTAATATTCAGGTACTATATATGCCAGTGAGTAATTGCTCGATCATCTCAGGAAGAGAATCACAAGCTCGAACAAGTGGATACCTTTCACTTGACAGGACACACTTGTCCATTCATCAGAATGGTAAAAACATCATAGTCCTAAGACAAGGGAGAATCTCACCTTACATAGAAAGCATCCCAAAGCCTAATGTGAATTACATTGAGGAAGACCTAGGAGTGTATTCCATCTTTGCATATGAGGAAAACACTACCTTGGAACAAATCGACTTAGACGATGGGATGTGGCACTTCGATGGTTCATGCTCCAATGAAGGAAACAAAGCTGGTATTATATTGTACTCTCATGTGGGTAAGATTCACAACTTTTCCTATATGTTAGAGTTTGCTTGCACAAACAATGTCACTGAATTTGAAGCGTTACTGCTAGGCATTGAAAATGCCTATAATCTGGGTTGTGTTCACCTTACAGTTTTTGGGGGTTCCGAACTTGTTGTAAACCTTGTCCATAAGATATACTCTCCTAGAAACAAGTCAATGAAACATTACACCCAAATTGTTTGGGAACTTATCTTGAACTCACTATCTTTCAACATCACTCATGTTAAAAGGGAATTGAACTCAATGGATGACAAGTTAGCTATTTTTGTAGCCTCTCCTACTCAGAAAATTTTTCCACAAAGACCTTATTGTACCTTTCAATCTATGTATCGCCCACACATCCCTGAAAACATAGAGTCATGGCAAGTCTTTCCTAGTGATGAGAGCATCTGTGCTTTCATTCAAAATGAACCTTATAAGCCTAAAGGCTTGAATCCTATGGAAAGTTCATTTTCATCGAGTGATGTAGGCAACAAAGAAAAACATAAATTAGAGGATTCAAAAAGGAATGTGGGTGAAACCATTTCCTTGAACATTGGAACACCCGAGTCTCCAAAGAATGTTAAAATAGGTGCCCAATGTTCTGATGAAGAAAAATTGAAGTTCGCCAAGCTGCTTGGTGAATTTCAAGATGTTTTTGCTTGGTCTTATGAGGATATTTTGATCCTGCTCTTATACATCATGCCATTCCTATCAAGGAGGGAGTAAAACCAATTAGGAAAAAACAAAGACCCATTAACCCTGCACTAGAAGCAACTATTCGAAAGGAGTTGGAAAAAATCTTGAAGGATGGGATCATTTTCTCGGTTAAGTATTCTGAGTGGGTTTCCAATTTGGTTCCCATTTAGAAAACAACTGGTCAAATAAGATTATGTGTATATTTTTGTGCATTGAATAGGGCTAGTATAAAAGATCACTTTCCTCTCCCTAATATGGAAATGATTTTTTAGCAAGCTGCAGGGTCAAAAATGATGTCCTTACTAGACAGTTTTTTCTGGTTACAATCAAATCAAGGTAAAAGGACATAAAAATAAAAAACCACTTTTATTACTCGTTGGGGCACTTTTTCTTATGAACATATGCCTTTTGGATTATCAAATGCAGGTGCCACTTTTCAAATAGCTATGCAAATATATTTTTACGATTTGATCGGAAATATTATTCAGATCTATCTTGATGACTTAACTATGTATTCTAAAAATCGATCAGATCATTTTGGTCATTTTAAAAGAGTTCTCATGCGATGCAGGAAATTTGTCATTTCACTAAATCCTTCTAAGTATATTTTTGGCATTACCAAGGGAAAGCTCCTTGGCCACATTGTCTCTGATTCAAGAATTAGCATTGATCCTAAAAGGATTTCCGCTATCCTAAATCTGCCAGCTCCCACTTCCAAGAAGGAGGTTCAAGCTTTCATGGGTGTTATTAACTTTGTCCGTAGTTTTGATCCTAATTTTTCTGTAATTCTCACGCCAATTCATAATATTCTTAAGCAAGATCATTCCTTTTCTTGGACAAATGATGTCGAAAATGATTTTGTAGGGATCAAGAAAGAAATCAGTTCCACACTGGTTTTGGAGAAGCTGGATTTTGAGAAAGAATTTATTATATATACTAATGCCACAGAGGAAGAAGTTTTTGCTCTCCTCATGCAAGGTGATGACCAAGGTAATGAAAAACCGGTGGCTTACATGAGTCAAATATTGTTTGATGATGAGTTTAAATATTCTTTTATTGAAAAGCATGCTTTCGCTCTTGTTAAAGATGTTGAAATTTTTTTCCACTTCATCTTAGGTAAGCACATGTTGGTAAAATTCCCTTTACCCGCTAACAAGTTTTTGCTCTCACAAACTTATCTTTCAGGGAAGATTGCACATTGGCTTGCCAATATCCAAGAGCATGATTTAACTATCGTGACTTCTAACACCATCAAGGGATGTGACTTAGCCCTTCACTTAGCTCAACATGCTGAAACTAGTGAAGAAATTGATGAACAATATAGTTCTCTAACAACATTGTTCTACATTGATAATCAAATCCTTCCTGTGTCTGAACATCCTTGGTATACAAATTTGGTTTACTATTTGAAAAATCAAAGATGTACAGATAACTTAGACACCCATCAAAGAAGAAGTCTTTGTCTCGAATCTACTAGATACGCCATTATAGGAGACTTCTTGTTTAGAAGATCTTCTGATGGTATGTTGCTTTGATGTGTAAACAATGAGGAAGCACATAAACTGTTGCAAGAAACTCAAGGTTCTTAAAATTATATTATTCATGTAGGAGGTCATTTTTCTACTAAAACCATTGCTTTTAAGATGATCATAAAAGGATACTATTGGCCTTCAATCTTTTGTGATTCTTATGTTTTTTCGATATCTTGTGACAAGTGCTAGAAATTTGCTGGGAAATAATGCCTTTTAGCCATGCCTTTACAGCGTTTCCTCTCGGACTTTCCTTTTTCAAAATGAGGTTTGGACTTTATTGGTCCTATTAATCCTCTATCTTCAACAAGAAAAGTCTTTATATTGACAACCACATACTATTTTACAAAATGGGTTGAAGTTGTCCCGCTTAAACATTCGCAGGATGAGCAGGTGATTTATTTCCTTGAAAATAATATTTTTTCTAGATTTAGTCTTCCTTTGGAAATTATTATAGACAATGGTCCCGCTTTTATTTATGCTAAGCTGACCCAATTTTTAGCTAAGTTGGGGGTTAAACATTTTACTGCATCAGCTTATTACCCCCAAGGAAATAGGCATGTCAAGTCTACTAATAAGAATGTGGTAATAATTATTAAAAGGATCATCGAAGATAAGCCTCGTCAATGGCACACTCTCCTCACTTACGTCCTTTGGGCAGATAGAACTACCACCAAGGTGAGCACTGGTTGCACTTCTTTCCATCTTGTTTATGGTCAAGAATCCATTCAGCCTACTGAGATGGAAATTTCCTCTTTAAGGTTAATGCTATAGGTTGAAGAATTAAATTATTCTAATGTTTCTCAAAGAATGAATGCACTTTTGGATTTAGAGGAGAAAATGACGTTTTCCTTGGGTAATATAAAAACAAGACAACAAACTGTTAAAAAATATTTCAACAAGAGTGTCAAAGATGTCAAATTTAAATTCAATGAGAAGACTTTTGTGGGATTCAACTCATGTTGATAGAGGAAGACACTCAAAGTTTCAAAGATTATGACTGGGTCCTTTTAAGATCGCTTTTGTCTTGGGTGCAAACTCTTATATTCTAAAGGACTTACAAGAGCGATTTTTTTCCTACAACACTAACGGTTCCCACTTAAAACATTACGTGGAACCAACTTGAAGAGTTTAACGTTGTTTGGAGTATTTATGTACATTAGTAGTTTTCATTTCTTCTTTTACATTAGCATTTTTCATTCCCGCTTTTACATTAGTTAGTTTTCCATTTTTGCTATTTCATTTTTTTTCATTTCATTTCTGCTTATTTCAATTTTGTTGTTTCATTTCTGCGATGACATTTCTTTCTTTTTGTTCTTTTCGACTTCATTTTTTGTCAAATAAAATGTTGGATCAGTTTTTCCACACTAACGCTTCTTCAAAGTATTGTTAATCAATGGAAATCAAGATTACATAGCTGTCATGATGTTCACCTTGAAGGCATCGTTAAAAGTGTTATCTGCTTTCATTGTTGTTTTATGAGATAGTTGGTTTTATCCAGCTTCTTCTTTCCTTTTCTTCATCCATTTCAAGATTCAAAAGAGCAAGTTCAGAAAATTTGTCTCCTTGAAGTCAAGAACAATTTTTAGTTGAATGATTATTCTTACAGGGATAAACCCCCACATACCTGACACTTTCCATGAGTTATTCCCAAATTCCAGGTCATTTTTCCATTAAATCCGCTCACTTCCCCCTGTTGCATAATCATTTTGATTTATACCTTCTTGATATGATGTTACTTGGTCTGTGAAACTAGACATTCTGAGTTCTTAATCTGTTGGAAACAAATTTCCCTGTGGAGTCGCCAGTTTGTTGACGATTAAAATCATAAAAATGAAATCTACCCACAAAGTATTGCTAAAGCGTTATTATTTAACTATGCTAATAATATAATACTATCAGGTGGGACCCCCTTGTAGACTAGAGGTGCAAGGATAGACATATTATACATGTTTTGCTGCTATTTTTGATGCTGCCTACACAGTCCTACATTTTTGATGATGCAGTCTTGGTTTCATTTGACATGATAATAGGTGGATGATGCATTTTTGTGGAATGTTTTTTGCGATACAAAACAGTTTTATGGTTATGAGGAGCATGTTATTGATAGTTGCTATGATTTAACCTTGTCACTAATCCTTATTATCGATTACCTAGCCACATATATGCAAGAGATATTTTAATGGTAGCATGGTCAAAACAAAGAAAAAAACCTATGAAAAGATCCTAAAGTATAACAAAGGGAAATAAGTTATATGCTTGAGCTATGATGAAGGACTATATGCAAGTTTGAATGGAAAAGTTAAGGGATATTAGTGTTAGTCCTAACTATTATGCTATTGTTGGTTAGTGGACTAGGCGAATTTCATGAAATTTGAATGAAGGCGCATATGGCATGTTCAATATGTATTATGGCAAGGGTTAACGTGTAAATCATATTGGGTGGCACACTATGCAATGGATATTGTCTCATATTTCACAATGGTTTGGCATTGAATACACATTGGTTATATGGCTTAATTGTTGGTGAATGTGATGTTTATTGTGATGTCTTGTACTTCGAATTGAATGGACCAGGTGATGGAAGTGACGTGCATTTACTGAACGTCACTCCATACTTTCCCTATCGCCCGTCATCCTAGCATTGTTCCATTGTTTCATTTTTCGCTCTGTTGGTTGTGAAGATTGTTAAGGTCCTAACCCGCACATAGGTAGATCAATGTATTCAGATGTAATAAAGGTCAATATTAATAAGGCCTTTCAATAAAATAGAATAAGGCGGATGTAAGGAGACCTAATAGAAGCTTCCACTTCTAGAAGGATCTTCCTCTAGATGCTTCTCTTAATAGACATATTTAGTATAAATAAGGGTCGAGGGTATGAAAACCCTAGCTTGGAGATTATTGTAACAGAGCGCTGCTCGATTGGAGGTTTCCCCCTCGAAGAGGCCTGCGAACATTGCTTTCTAAATCAAAGTGCTATTTATATTTCTATTCTTATATCATTTATGTGTTATTGTGAAGATTATGATGGATATTTTACTGTTATTCTGCCATTTCTAGCAATTTATTTTTGTTCTGCATATTTTTATATATCTGGTATCTTGCAAGTGGTATCAGAGCACCTTCCTTGGCAGAAATTGTGGGTATTTTTTTTTCAGGGTAGAGACGTATTCCAACGTCTTTAAGCCACAGAGATCTATCGTTATGTGAATAAACCCGCGGTTGAGGGATTCATACACGCAGGAAATACAAGTGGTTCTTAAGCGCACATATGTTTGCCACCCTTGTAACCCCTGTTGGTACCCCTTCGAGTGGTAGCGCATCAGACAACACCTGTGTATGGATTAGCCTATATTTCCTGAAGCCCTCTTTAGATAAACCTATCGGCCGTTAGATTGCTATAGTGTCACCGAGAACAACACTTGGAAAGATACTCTCTAGTACCTGGGTAGTCGGGTAGTACGGCTAAGGGTATGATCTATCCTCCTTAGTTAGTACCTTGAGATATTGGGCCGAGTACTACTGTTGGACCCCGCACATATATCATAGAGCTATAGCACATGGAAAACTCTTGTTTGTAGAAACCTTGAATACCCAACCCTTGGGGAACATAAACATAAACATAAAAAAATTAAACCGGCGAGATCTATTGCCGCACATCTGTGTTCGGGTTGCCAAGTAAATACACATTTCTTTATGGAAAAAATTTCACCATTATTTGAGACCTATTCCATTAGATTCATCTATTCTCCCTTATCACATTCATCCATATCATTTTTCTGCAAAAATTTCTGACCCCACCCGCTCCCTTTTCAGTTCACCCATCCTCATGGCCCATACCCGTAGCCAAGAACTAGAGTCTCGCTTCAACACCTTGCAATCTGGTTTCCTCGAGACCCAACAAGAAGTGAAACAACGCAGTGCTACTATTGCCTCCCGTGATGCATCCATAAATACCACCATAAATTCATCCATCAATGTAGATGTGCAGTCCGCAATGGTGGAAGTCAAACACGAACTAACCACCCAGCTTGAATCTGTCTTTGCATCACTCTGCACCAAACTCAAGATCCCTACCAATGACTCTTTTCCTGATGCACATACAAAGACTGAAGGTGAAACTTCTTCCCATTCCTTTCATCCCCATCACTTTCAACGAGACATATGCCTTCCGCGGGTGGATGTAACCAAATTTGATGGCTTGGACCCCACTGGTTGGGTCACCCAAATGGAACATTATTTCTCTCTCTACAACATTACAGATGAATAGGCCAAACTCCGGTATGGTGTTCTCCATTTATATCAAGAACGTTGGCAATGGTGGCAATGGAGAAAAACTTCCCGTCAAGGGTATATCGCTTGGACCCAATTTGTGACTGAGCTTTATGAACTCTTTGACACTGACACCAACCATTTTGGCCGTTTGAAAAAATTGAAGCAATCAGGCACAGTAGAAGACTTCATAGCTGCATTTAAGCGCTTAGATTTTCGAACAGAGGGCATGACTGATGCTTTCTTTCGAGAGTGTTTTATCAGTGGCCTCAAGGAGGAGATTCGGTCCCATGTCCTCATGGCTCGACCTACGACTTGGGTGGAGGATACTAAAAAATATAAAGAAGCAAAACAAATTGTTTCCTCTCAAAACTGTAAGCCTTCCTTTATCCCTTGCCCTAAACCAATAAACCCCACTACTCCCTCCGCCCCATTAAAGATCCAAAAATTGACCAGGGCTGAAATGGATGAACGCCAACTCAAAGGCCTCTGTTATAATTGTGATGACAAATATTTCCTAGGCCACAAATGTAAGGAACAAAAAATTTTTATGGCCATCTCTGAGGATATTCCGGAAGAGGATGTTGATACTCCTCTTGTGCCCGAGTCACTAGAAATCACCGACATAAACCCTCCCTCTGACCCTCCCGAAGTGGAACCGATCATTTCCCTCAATGCTCTCACCGGATTCTCTGCCCCCCAAACCCTCAAGTTAATCGGTTACATCAAGCACCGAAAGGTCATCATTCTAGTTGATAGTGGCAACACCCACAATTTTATTCATTTCTGCATTGCCCAAGAAACCCATTGCTACATCCATGCTGTCAACAATTTCCAAATCATGATTTCCAATGGTGGTTCTATGAAATGTGGTGGGCGCTGTGAAAATGTGTGTCTCCAAATCGGTGACTACCACCTAAAATCCCATATGTTTTCTATTGACATGGGTGGTTGCGACATTGTGTTGGGTGCAGACTGGCTAAGGAATTTGGGTCCCATTCTCATGGATTTTCATAACTTAACCATGCAATTCGACCAAGGAGGCCACCAATATAAATTCCAAGGCATCACTGCTAGTTCACCTGAGGTCATCAATTCTCATCGCATGGAAAAACTGCTCAAAAAGGGTCATTCTGGTGTCATTGCCCAACTCCACGCCATACAAGCCACAGAGACACCCCCAGTGCCCCAAGACCTACAAGCCCTCCTTTCTAAACATCAAACGGTATTTTCCACTCCCCAAGGACTCCCTCCTTCCCGTGGTGTCCATGATCATTCCATTCCCCTTGTCCCAGGAAGCCTTCCCCCCAATATACGTCCATATCGCCACCCCTTTTCACAAAAAAATGAAATTGAAAAAATGGTCCAGGAACTCCTTATTTCCGGCGTCATCCGTCCTAGTACGAGCCCTTACTCCTCTCCGATCATCATGGTACTGAAGAAAGAAGGTTCTTGGAGAATGTGTCCTGACTTCTGTGCTCTCAACAAACTGACCATCAAAGAAAAATTTCCCATTCCTGTCATTGATGACCTCCTGGATGAATTGAGTGGCGCCAAATTCTTTACCAAACTTGATCTTCACTCGAGCTATCACCAGATACGTATGAAAGAGGCCGACATTCCCAAGATCGCCTTTCACACTCATGAGGGCCACTATGAGTTTTTGGTCATTCCCTTTGGTTTGTGTAACGCCACCTCCACCTTCTAGAGCCTCATGAACCATGTATTTCGCCCTTTTCTCCGTCATTTTGTCTTAGTTTTCTTTGATGATATCCTCATCTATAGAAAAACCTGGACATACCATATTACTCACGTGGATCAAGTTCTCTGCCTACTCTCTCAGCACCAACTTTTCCTGAAACAGTCCAAATGTGATTTTGGTGCCTCAGAAGTAGAATACTTGGGTCATCTGGTGGGAAAGGATGGCGTTAGGGTGGACCCGAAAAAGATTGAATCTATGCAAGACTGGCCGCACCCAAAGACTCTCAAAAGCTTGCGTGGATTTTTGGGCCTCACAGGGTATTATCGCAAGTTCGTTAAGAACTACGGAAATATTGCAGCACCTCTCATGGCTCTCCTCAAAAAGAACTCTTTCACTTGGACTCCAACAACTGCCCAAGATTTTCAAACCTTGAAGACGACCATGTGCACTACTCCAGTTCTGGACCTTCCCGACTTCACAAAGACCTTTGTGTTGGAATGTGACGCCTCTGGGAAAGGAATCGACGTTGTCCTTATGCAAGAGGGTCGACCTTTGGCCTTCACTAGTAAGCAACTGTCTGAAAGGAATCTGGGAAAACCCATTTATGAAAAATAAATGTTGGCGATTCTGCATGTCGTTGAGTTGTGTCGTCCTTATCTCTTGGGTCAATGCTTCCAAATTAATACTGACCATCAAAGCCTCAAGTACTTTCTGGAACAACGCATTTCCTCCCAGGAACAACAAAAATGGGTGACTAAGCTCTTTGGATATGATTATGAGATCATTTACAAGAAGGGAAAAGACAATGTCATGGCGGATGCACTGTCCCGGAAATATGAAGATGAAGGATCCCTTTTTTCTCTTTCCTTCATTGTACCCGATTGGCTCCAAGCTGTGCGTCAGGAATGGCTTCAAGATCCCAAAAATTCGCATCTGATCTAGAAACTGTAGAATAAGGCTCCAGCTCTCCTAGGTTACTCCTGGCTCCAGGATGAGCTTCGATACAAAGGCCGCTTGTATTTAAGTAAACAATCCAAGCTCAAATCCATGGTGCTTTTTGAGCTTCATGCTACACCCACAACAGGGCACTCAGGGTTCACCAAAACATATGACCGAGTCAAACGTTCTTTTTTCTGGGATGGTATGAAACAGGACATCTGTAAGTTTGTCACTGAATGTGAGGTGTGTCAATGCAACAAGGGAGAAACAATCAAATCTCCAGGCACCCTCCAACCACTTCCGATTCCCCCTGCTATTTGGAAGTATATCTCTATGGACTTTATTACAGACTTACCCAAATCAGGGAATAAATCAGTCATAATGGTGGTGGTGGATCGCCTTTCCAAGTATGCTCATTTTTGCGCTCTTCACCACCCATTTACTGCATCCACGGTGGGTCAAATTTTCATGGAACAGGTCTTCAAGCTTCATGGCATGCCGCACTCTATTGTTTCTAATCGAGACCCAACTTTCACAAGAAATTTTTGGCAAGAACTGTTTAAGCTACAAGGCACACAATTGCATCTCAGCTAATCTTATCATCCCCAGATGGATGGTCAAACAGAAGTTGTCAACAAGTGTTTGGAAACATATATGAGGTGCTTTTCCTCTGAAAAACAACACCAGTGGGCTCAATGGTTACCCCTCGCCGAATGGTGGTACAACACTACATACCATACAACCACTCGCATGACTCCTTTTGAAGC
>ML778131.1:1626004-1662862 GCA_009831015.1 Picea engelmannii
ACCAAATCCGTTACAACTTTCATAAGATCAGATTAAAACCAATAAATTTTATGCCCAAAGGCTTAGCAATCAAACATATCAAATGCGCAGTCAAGGTAAGAGTATGCTTAAGGATAAAAGTTCGAGAAAACCTTTAGCAGTCACATGATAAACCAATGGTGAAGTGTCTTTTTGGAGAAATCGATAAAAGACGACTACAGTCCAAACGATGAAAAAGGTATTTTCACACTTACAGTTGTGAAAATCAAAATGAGATCAAATTGTAATTGTCGCAAAAATGAAACAAATGTCTAGAATCACAATGCGACGATGATTTGTCATTGACAAGACAAGAGGTGTAGGCAGCGTTTTTTCAGAGCAATTAAAAAAATTATTTGGCTGCCAACACCGTCCGGACCGAAAAAGGGGTAAACTACCGTCGGACAGACGTGACTTCAAATTTCAGTTTAACGAGCGTGAAATATCACAAGATCACTCGGAAATCTTTTCATGTTTAGAGGGTCTGAAAATGGATTAAAAGGAGACCCGTTTAAGGAACGTTCTTCTAGACCAATTTAACGAGTGTGAAGAAACAAGGTCACTCAGCAATCTTTTCATCTTTAAGGAGTCTGAAAAGGGCTTAAAGAAGACTCCATAATGGTTACTTTTCTCAGTTAATCCGGACTAGATCGAAAAGAATAAATACAATCTCGTCGGATGTTTCTTTTAGGTCTCAAAGAGATCTTGAAAAAAAACAAAGGTAGCCCATGATCGACACTTTGTGGGTCGATGTCAGGTATCGCTTCGTAAGACCAGGCAAAAACGTCGCAGAATTCTTTGAAAAGATCCATGTAAATCTGAATCTCTTCGGGGGAGCAATCCACTCCGACGAAGACATTCTCCACGATGCCAGGATTTCGGGAGATGTTAATAGGTATAGTTTCAGTGATAGTCGCCATATTCCCTTCAACATAAATTTCCTGTGTAGCTAAAAGGTTAATAGGACACGGCTGATCTCCCATCATGGTGATAGTGAATTCTCCTGCCTCGATTCGGTGTAACTCTGGGAGGAAATATGATATGTGACGAAGATCGTCCCAAGGTTTGTCTGGACTAGTCATTGCTTCGATTACTGCTTCGTCGGAGGGCAAGACTAAGTCTAATGAATCGGTAGTAGCAAGAGAATCCTGAGCCCAAATAGGCTCTGGAATTGGATCCAACTCTTGTGCGGAAGTCGGATCTGGGTTAGCTAAAGCTTGTTGGACTAAAGAGTACGCTACTTCAGCGGCCGACAAGGGCATGGACATGCCAGAGTGCCCTGTCTCATCCATCGTGGCTGATGGGGAAGGAAGAATCCATGGATCCTCAAAGTAAGTTGTGCGGAACGACGAAACATGAAAAATCTCAGCCTTGTGGTGATTTGATATAAACTTGACATCGTTATGAGGAGGTGGGTAATCAAAGGTACCCATCAAATATGGGCACAAACCAACTCCTATGTTAACGACACCGGCTTGAGGATTATCTATCATGGGAACCATGGATGCCCCCAAAGCTGGGTCAGGTCTAGAGAAGGACAATTGATCAATGGTCACTATCCGGCCTTCATGTGGAAATAATAAGACTCGAAAAACTGTAGCAACTACCGCTTGCATAGCATAAGTCCAACTTCGACCTAACAAGACGTTATAGTTGATGGGGGCATCGACTACCTATACTTCAACGCACACAGTCTTCCCGCCTAACTGCACAGGGAAAGAAGGAATGATGCCATGTGGTCGGAAAGAAAGACCGTCGAACGCAGTGAGGAGAGTAGGTGATGGAGACAACTCGGGCTGACCAATGGCTTTCCAGCATGCTAACGACATAACGCAAGTCGAAGCGCCCTCGTCGACCACTGTGCGGAAGATATTCCGTGTAAAAAATTTTGTGGGATGGGCCACTACTATCTGAAACGCGAAATGGTAAGGCAGACAAGGTTTCAAGTCAGTCGTATCTAACATGATGGTACCCGGGTTACAAGTCTCAGTAGAGCCTAAAGCAGTCAACAAGGCTTTCCTCTGAGCAGGGAAACTTTGGAGGACCTCCAAAGTGGACATAGCACAAGGGGTTTGGGATAAATCTTCCACCATAGAGTAGTTCTGGGCGGCCCTTACGTTTGGATTGTGAGAAGCTTTCTTAAATGCACCTTTTGGAATGCGTGTCATCGTTTCTCCCAACGTCTTCTCAATCTGTAGAGGAAGATATGGGAGTTCAGCTTATTTTCCCTTCTCAGAGGCGCTTGTTTTACTATAGTCGTGCCTTCTAGTCGTTATTAAAGCATCACCCCTAACCATATATACGTTCGTGGAAGAGGAATTATTTGGGGGAGGGCAGGTTTCTTGGTTGCCCCCTTCGGCACTTGTAGAGGCTTGAGTTAAATTTTGCCCATGCTGAAAGGGATTAGTCAACACGGCTTGCTATTGCTGTGTGACAAACTTCTAGGCCTCCGCAAGTCGAGGACATAGATGGGTCGGGTGGTATTCCGCACATAAGTTGCATGGATACCTCTCCTTCCTCTTTTCCATGGTGCCCTCGCCAGCATTATCAGTGGGTTTCTTATCCCCCTTACCCTTCTTGTGTTGTTTTTTCTTCCCTTCAGGCTGCTGGGTGGCCTTTGGGTTAGTCGTCTGTACGAAATGTACTTTCGACGTTTGGGTAGGAGGAGCAGCCAAAGTAGTAGTCTGGCTGGCCGCTGAGTGTTGTATAGATAAATGTTGCAATTGTTTTGTCAATTGCTCAGCGGGCTTGGTTTGTGCCGAACCAACGATACCATTGGCATGTGGTCCGGCTCTCTATCTGGTTTTATCCAGTATCAATCGTGGTGCATCCGGTAGGATGTTGTACAATAGACCAAACTGAGAATAGATAAGCTCAAACTGTTGATCCCTCATGATGGCATCTTCTTCAGAGAAAACCCCAGAAGTTGCGACGTCTTTGGATAATTGTGGTACTAAAGACTTAAGGAACCACTCAAGAAGGAATGCTGGTGGGATTGGTACTTTGATTAGACTCTTTCGACGTCTCCACTCTCATATATGATCAGAGATATGGTCCGCTGTCGTCTATTCTAAATTGGCTAGCAACTCGGTGTCGACGTCGTATCTCATAGGTAACTGGAAATGGTTTAGGAAGGCCATAGCCAGTTCGCCAAAAGAAGAATATCGTGAGCGATCAAGCTTGATGTACCATTTCGCGGCATTCCTGATGAGAGTGCGTTAAAACAATCGCAACTGGATGGAGTCATCTTTCAATGAGTTAGATGAACACCAGAGGTGGAAAGTAGTCACATGATCACCTAGATCTTCGTTAGGCTTGGCCTCGAACTTTGGAATATCCGAAGGAAACTTTGTTGGCATAGGAGGCCAACGTGGATCGTGAAAAATAGGATCATTTAACAACCGTGTCAAATCTAGCAAGTGTAACGTCGCCAAGAATGGTAGTTTGGGTTGCTGTTGATAGCCTAGAAAAAAGGGTCCTGGAGTTTGACTGGCACCAGGTTGCCAGGAAAAGTTTGGCTGCTGGCCCGGATTCTGGTAGAAACCATGGCCCTGACCAGCGTAAGGATTTTGCATATGTGGAGACATCATTGGCTGATTCCCCATAAAGGACATAGGATGTTGTGCATTCATCGTGTTTGACGGACTTTGGGAAGGATTACTCCATGCCGGTCCTGCTGGGATAGGCATAGAAGTCTGTTCGGGGTTCCATTGACTGTCGAAAGAATTTCCCTAGAACAACATTCCAGAGGAAGGAACGGATCCTTGTCCTGAGTTCCAAGGTCCTGGTATATGTTCCCCCGACGCAGGAATAGTACCCTACACTGGAGTAGACTGTCCAAATATGGGATTGCCCCCAGATGGGAAAGCAATGGATGTGAAAGTGTTGTTACCAAACGTCCCGTTCCAAACAAACGGTGACGAACCTACCGGCTGAGTTTGCGCAGGTGTTCCTTGACTCCCAACTCCAAAGAAACTTGTGTGTGAAGGTTGCCCGACAGACTGCTGATGCAGACCACCGAGCGAAGGGGACAAAGGAGAGATATGACCTCCAGCGTAAGGAAAAGCGTTGAAAGGGATAGGAATGCCCCCAAGTTGACCTTGCAGAGGAGCGTTAGAGCTCCCTGCCCCCAGACCCAAAGTCTGTAAAGTGGAGTGAGTGAGTGCAGGACTTGTACCTAAACTAGGCATACCGTATGAAAACGAAGGGCATGTCGCACTAGGTGTGAAGGGAGGTGTGGCCACCACGATAGATGGGGTCGGTCCACTATGCGACGTAGTTGCGGCCAAGACCATGGTGGCCCGGACCGTCGACAAGGGAAATTTAGGAGAAGCTTCTCCTGTGGTAGCATCAGTAATGGGAATGGAAGAATTCCTAGAGGAAGTAACAACGTTTGTTGCCATAGCTGTGTGAGGCACTGACAGGCGTTCGTAAAATTGAATTGACACAATAACTTGCGGCCAAGTATCAGTGGTTGAGGTTTCAACCAATCCAAGATTGGTGGTCGATTCCTCTGGGAGTTGTTCGGGCTCAATGGTTGGTAACCCGGTTGCTTCGAAAGACCCTTGTTGGTCTAGCTTCCGCCTCAATGGTGGCGGGGGTGGCTCCAGTATAACCGGTGGCAGGCCCAGAAGCCTTCGTGACCGGCGGAGCTCTGAATCCTCCACTGTGTGAGAAGATTCATGACACGCTAAGGTATACTACATGATCAAACAGTAACACACACTAAAATAAATCCCCTATGAGATAAGACAAGCAAACACTAACTATTTTGAAGAACAGTTACAACAACTAACACTAGAGAAACTTACCGGTGCAAGTGCAACTCGAATATGGAATCACCCTCCGGGTATACTTTGAAAAGCGTAGCTCGATGTCTTTCCTAGGTACCGCGGTATACCCCCACAATCACCTATGTATGTCCCTAGAAAATATTGGCAACTAGTTTGCCAGCACGCGAACAGTCATCAGGCGGGTACAGTCGATAGTCGGGTAGACCACAATGAGCAGGGTATCAAGCCCGAAACCTGTCAAGGGTATCGAGAGAAAATGGTCCAGAAGACAACTGAGGACCTCGAACGGATTCAAGACCCATGAAGCCCCGTGGCAAATGCAAACGACGGAATCCCTTAAAAAATCCTCGATATGTGTTCTCCACTTTGCTTGGTCCGACTTTGGAGGGGTTATCTCCGCTACCTTTCCTTACGCGACCTCGTGTTTAGCCCCTGTGTTAGAGGGGGGTCCTGGATAAATTTCACGTAACTGGACTTCTACACTCCCTATGACAGACTCCAATGTTTGGTTTGAGTGGCCTTGGAGAGTTTACTCTCCAACCTATTCCAAGGCCCTAGTCCTGAGCTAGTCTATGAACCCTACAAACAAAAGTCTAATAGTTTTTAATTAGCATTGCTTTTAATGGGATTTTTTACGTCACAAGGTATGGAGGTGAAACTGATGGTGTGTAAAGACTCAAAGAAAAATGAATAAGAAATGCTTGGAAACAAAAACTTTTACAAAAAATGCAAAAATCCGCAACTTTTCAACAAGAAAGACTTCTTTTTCTTTTCGAATTTTCTAAGATTTCATGCAAAAACTTATGAAAAAAGACTTCTTCCTAGCTACTGATGTAGCAATAAAATCTTCAAACAAAGAAGAAAATGAACAAGAGATTTTTTTTTTTATTTAATTGCAAAATGAAGCAACAAAGGGAAAATGCCGACAAGCACAAAACCAAGAAAACAAAATAAAATTCTAGCTTAAAGCGCAGATCGCAAAGAACCAGAGCAAAGACACACAATGGCAATCAAGAAAGCACTAATTCTAACACTTGTCTAAAAACCATAAAACAAAAGTTTTTCTCTTTTGTCTTTTCTATCAAAACCTCAACTAAGAAAAACACAGGCTAAGGATAAGAGGCCCTAACCTACTGATTGTGCAACCCTAGACTCAAAACCCCTGAGAGGAAAAACTTCTCACCACAAGAGGGGATGATTGCCCCACCCTGAATGAAAAGCAACCTGACAAGCCCGCGACTGTCACTAAAACAACACGCGTGCAAACGCATGCTAAGCTATAACAGAGTGCGGGTACCCGCAGGCTGAACTGATACAGGCCGCGTGTATGTGCAAAATCCAAGACAAAACTAACCACATACAGCCCAGACCTGGAAGAGGCCTCTGGTATTGACAACCAGGGTCTCTTGAAGGCTTGGATGCTTCTTCTTTAACATAAAATAAAAATAAATGCAAAAAATAACAAACACAATAAAGCAGACTGAGACAAGACTGTGAACCAGCAAGACCCAGACAGGATCCAGAAAGCCCCCTGAGAATGTAAAATTCTGACAGGGAAGAGGAGACTACCTCTTAAGCTCTCTGAGTCCTACACGCTACTGAAACCTCTACAACAAGTGTTCAAACACGGGCTGTAGAAGGTTAGGGCGCGGGTTACACGCGTGCAGGCCTTCTACAGGCCGCGTGTACCTCTGTGTGTCCCGATAATAAATGTCAAGCAACAGTCAAGGAATAGATGGTATTAAGAACCAGGTTCCTTTCTAGCTCTGACCTAACAGAAAACAGAGAAACAAAGAAGCAGAAAATATAATTCTTTTAACTACCCAAAAACCTCAATTAAATCCGAAAACCCTAAGAGTAATGTCCCCAGTATGGTCGCCAATTCTATTGTTGGGAAATAATACCCTACGGACTAACAAGCTAGGGCTGAACTTGTACACAGATCATGACCTTAAAGAAATCACTCTTAACCTATCACCCCAATACTCAAACCCCTTTTTCACACACAAGCATGGAAAAGACCTACTAACCTTTTTCTATCGATGTTTGATGTAGATCCTCCATTGCGCTTTATCCGCTTGCTTTCGCTGCTCCTTCCAAAGACAATCCTGCAATCAAGACAAAACACTACGCATGCATGCTATTTTTCTACCTAAGGGTTAGAGATTAAGCATAAATCAAATAAAATATATATCACTCGTGCATTGGGACGGGAAAAGTATTCTTTTATTAATCTCAAGATGAATCAACTTACAATAATGATAGAGACCGGCTACCGTTCCTCGATCCTGATCCTAGGCTCCTCCTCTTCTTTGTCCTCCAACTGCTTTGCTTGAATTCTTCTTAGGCTTGAGGAAAGGCTAAAGGGTTGGGACAAATGGATTCGGCAATTGGGCAGAGTTTCTTTTCTATCTTTCTCCCCCTCCAAATGGTACCCCTACCCCTTATTTTATAGGCTAGAAGGAGCTAGGGTTTTGGATGAACTCTCGGCCATGCATGGCCGGGATTTTCAGTTAACTGACCCATAGTTTTTTGTCCCATCAGAAACTTTCCATTTTTTGTGATTCTGAAGGCAAACGTGGGCTGTAGTGGGCCTGCTAGCATTTTCTTTTGGATACACACGGGCTGTAGTGGGCCTGCTAGCGTTTACTTTTTAAAAATGGAGTTTTTAGAAGAGTTGTTCAGTAATTTTTTGGCAAAGAAGGAATATGAGTTGGCCTGATGCCAGGTAAGCATGTGTGGTGCAATTTAGGGTTATAACAAGCTTGGAGATCAAACCCAAGGATTGGAGCAACGAGGATGAACATCACAACAAGGTATGCTACATTATTCTTCTCTCTTTCTTGATTCATCAAGTTAGATCTATAGGGAAACTAGTAACCACTTGTTCACTTTTGTCTTTGGACCAAAGATAGGGGTCTTGGTCCAAAGGGGAGTTTATCCTATTCATAGGGTAAGATTTCTCACAACAGTGAGAAGTCACATCCCATAGTTATTGGGAGCATGGGGGTTAAGTAAAACCAACATTAGGGAGAGTGAGATTCAACTTGGTTGGGGAAAAGAGAGGAAATTTGTATGGGTAGAATAGGTAGTTTTGGAAATTCATGTTTTTGCATGAGCAGGGGGAGAACAAGGAAAAGAAGAGCTCTGGAGCTGGAAAAAAAATGGAGGGAGAATTATGGAGCATTTTTAGAGATGTTGAAGAATGAAGAAGCAAGTTTTCAGGCTTGTAGAAGAAACATGTTTTTAGGCTTGAAGAGTGAACTCCTATGTGAGTTGCACTGTAACAACAAGTGCTTTTTGTTGTTTTACTGGTAGTTTTCCTAGTAGCAAGTTTCATGGAGTTCCTAGTAGTGATATTCCTGGTTACTTGTGCTAGAGACACCTTGATAAATTAATGGACACCCAATTTATTGAGAGCAGTGAAGGGGTACATTCCTTGGGTTAGGTAGGTCAAGAGGAAGAGAGCTGGTGGAAATCAGGATAGTTGTAGGAGAATACCAATGGGTTGTGGGATATCTGAGTTGTGAGTGAATTGTGAGAGACATCGTATTTTGTGGATTCCTAGCCCCATATTAGGGGTGAATTTCCATTGATATCTATAACAATAGGTCTATGGTTGGGTGGAACATATTTCCCAAGCAGCTGGTTGCACAACTATTTTACAAAGATAAGTGTTTATCCGTTTTTCTAAGTTATTTATGAGTTAACCGTTGTGCATTTTTACTCTGTGTATGAGAATGAATTATATTTTGTTGTGATAATTGTTTTAGTTGAATTCATTTTTATTTTGCATGATGTATATGCATTTAATTAATGGTATCCAAATGGTTAAATTGGTGTGTATTCATGTAGCCGATAAGCTACATGACTAGTTAGCAGAAAATTTCAATTTTAAGTGTATTTTCGCATGGTAATGTTCCTTGTTTAAGCTGGGGGACATTACATTCCCCTATTTAATTACTACACATGCTTAATCATTCCATTAGTGGACCCTGTGATTGATGGCACTATATTTTCTCCCTCTCAACTTAGACCACCTCTAGTGCTTAACTGAGATTGTTTCGCTGCCATGCCAAATGTAAAGGCCATTGATTTTTCCCCTGCATGAGATGTTTTCAAACAATTTTAGGCCTCAACCATACCCATATATGTTATAAAACTTAAATAATTTGATACACTTTTTTATATCATCTCCTATGGATGTCTATCCTTAAACTACCTCTTTTTATACCTTTGTTCCATTATCTTGGGTATTTGGCAACGATCCTTCCCTTATCCTACATCCACTTATGTTGGGGGTAGTACCATTCCATGATCACGAGACAACAAAAACCCATATGGGAATCTTCATGGGAATCATCATTACATGTGCTTATTTTGTGCATGTCTAGATGTCATACAATTACGATCCCCATGGCCTAATAGAACTGACCCCTTAGGACAACATCATCACATTGCATGGAGGGTCCCCTTTAACTTCAATCTAATTAGTTATCTCCATATGGGTGACTTGGCCTCCTTCATGGGAGTGCCTTCTTTGGGAGTTCACCTTTCTTTGGCCTCCTTCACATGAGTGCCTCTTTTGGGAACTCCTCATTCCCTAGCCTCCTTTATGGGAGTAAGTCCTTTGGGAATTCATAATCCACTAGCATCATAACTAAAGTATCCCTTTGGGGAAAACATTGCTCCTTGTCCTCCTTTCTGGTATTTCCTCCTTTGGGAACTCATTTTTACTCATCATCATTTGGCACTCTTAATTACCTAGCCTCCTTTGTGGGAGTTTATTTTTAAGGTACTCATTGTTACATGGCCTTTTTCATGGGGGTTCCTCCTTTGGGAAATCCTCCTTCCACTACCTACCAAATATCCATCAATATTGGCATTTTTTGTTGATCACCATTCAAGCAACACCACAAGCAATGTCATCATTGGATACCTTTCCAATCATATTTTAATCCTTCATCACACTAGCAAAGGAGTCCTACATAGTATCTATATTTTGTGTTTCGTTTTGAGAATAATTGTGCCACAAGTTCTATTTGTATGTGTGTAATATACATTCAAAGTATCTCATCAGGTAGTCCCCCATCATGCATATTCTTTACACATCATTTGTAGTCCCCCTTCAAGTATATTCTTTACACTATAATTTAGGTATAGGATTACCCTATGCAATCATTGTATTTTACCTTTTCCACCTTTTGGCCTTACCTTAGCTTTCACCCCATCCCAACAAGTCACCTCGCCATTTCAAGATACATTGACACACTTGTTGGATGATAGCTCTCTACTTATCATTGGATTCCCTAGTTCAGAACCATTGGGATTTTGACGTCCATTATACTCATTTCCCATTAGAATTGAGAGACATTATATTCCACTTGGAATCTAGAGCCTCATGATTTTTTCTTACCATTAGTTTGCCTCTACCACCATAATCCCAAGTGGTTAGTTTTAGTTTATACTTTACTTCTCACTATGTCATTGAACTCACAATTGACTCCACTCATTTCTAAATGTCTTTCTCTATTTGAGCCCATTGTTAAATAATTTATTTTATTAATCCATGAAAGGCCAGAGTGCCCAAACAATCGAAAGAGGCTAGTGTGCCTAGGAAATGTAATATTTCATCATTATTAATAAAAAATACATCATTGGTTGCTAAACGAACAAGGACAAGAGTTATAGTTGGCTATGATTCCACAAGAGAGGGGGATTGAGGGGATAATTATTTATTTTATATTTTATTTACCCATTTTTTTTAATGGAGAATAACAATTACATGAGATTCTTGGGGGGAAGGCCAAGTGGTTCCTTAATTCCAAGAATTACATAAATCCATCCCTTGTCTATGGTGGGGGTTGCTTCTTCCTCTCTCATTCACTAACTCACTCGCTCATTTTTGCTTGTTGTTCACACCTTTTATTTTGTTCTCACTCCACACATTCTTTCACCCACTCGCCTTTCCTCATACATTTTTTGGCTTGGGAAAGGAAAATGAATTGTTGGAGAGGATCCATGGTTTTGTTGGCTGTAAATACCGCTAGTGTATTCCAGTAGTGAATTAAGGCCTGCATGTATGAGATGATTTGGCATGTGTTCAACTTTGCTCATAGCTGGAAATCCTAAGAGTCCCAACATGGAGATTTTGTACTAGTTGCATTGGAGCCTTGGAAGGAGATGGACAACCTAAAGGACTGTGTGGAAGATAAGGGGGTCCATTCTTGTGGGTTGCGCAGGCTGGGTAGAAGAGAGTTGGTGTACTTCGGATTGTTGTGGGTGCTGAAAATATTGTGAGATCTTGAGTGTTGACTGGTTTGGGAAGCTGAGTGACACTTAGGAACCATCCTTGTGGATTCATAGCCCTGGCTCAAGGGTGACATTGTTGTTGAGACTTGGAACATCAATGTCTATGGTTGGGTGGAACATCCTTGGTCTGCAACCAGTTGGTGATTCATTTTATGAAAGATAAGTGCTTTCTGTCATGGTTTTATTTACTTGTGTATTTATTCTTATGTGTATTTATATATGTATGAATTTTGTATCCATAGTATGGATTCTTGCTGGTTATTGTTGTGTACGGCATATGGTTCATTTATTTTATGTTGTAGCATGAATCTTGATCTATACTTGTGAATACTTCTTGCATATTTATTAATTAAAAGTTAGATTAGAAGTCGAAAGGAGTCCAGAAGTGGGATTGAAGTGGCATGCTCGACTTGTGGGTGGTTGGGTACGTTATAGACCACTAATTCATTCATTCATTCCAAGGAGACCCTAGGTGCCCACCCTTGTTTCCTTCATCTTCGCGTGCACAAATTTGAACCTATACACCCATATTTAGCATGTGCATCAACACCATAAGGTACTGCATGCTCCATGCACCTATAACCAATGTGGATTGCTTCTCTGTCGCACCAATAACTGGTGCACACTACTTTTGTGTTGCACATCAATATCCACCGTGCACAATTTTGGTTCATGCACTAATACTTGTTGTGCACAATTTTTGTGTCGCATGCTAATATTACACATGCATTTTACTCTACATGTTGCACCATGAAAAAATTTAGTAAGCCCCCACTGTGCACCAGTACTTCGCGGGCACCACTAATTAAATTGGCGTGCGACAACATATACCCATAATGTGCGCTCACCAACAAAATTCCTCTGCGCTCTGACAATACTATGCACACCACACACGCCATTATTATGCGTGTGCACACCGTGCATGCCAGTATTACGCATGCACTACTCAATCCGCACCGTACAATGCTAAATTTAGTGTGCACCAAAATTTTTCTGTGCATTACCACTCTGCATCGCGTAGAGCCAAAATTAAGTGTACACACCCGCACATCAATATTTTTTGTGCATTACCACTCTGCACTGCGTAGCGCCAAATTTTAGTGCGCGCACCCACACACCAATGTTTTTTCATGCAATGCCACTCTACACCGCACAATGCCAAATTTTAGCACGTGCACCCGCACGCCAATGTTTTTCCACGCAATGCCACTCTGCACCGCGCAACGCCAAATTTTAGCACGCGCACCTGTACGTCAATATTTTTCCATGCAATGCCACTCTGCACTACGCAGTGCCAAATTTTAGCGCGCACAACTGTACGCCAATATTTTTCCACGCAATACCACTCTGCACTGCGCAGCGCCAAATTTTAGTGTGCGCACTTGTGCGCCAATATTTTTCCACTTATCACAAGCTTTTCACTGCGCATCATGCATTTTTAGTGTGCACACACGCACACATTCATTTTTATGCGCATCAATTCCTCGTGAATTTCGCTGCAGAAATTGGGCTTTTTCCAAACGTTTTTCTAATTTTTTCCATAGACATTCTGCAACTATGAATTTTTTTCAATTTCACCCTGATAACACCAATTCAACCTCTAAAACAACAAATCGTTGTTGGTTGACATTCCTGGAACAAATTTTTCCCCAAACTCAATTCACGAATTGAGAATTTTAATCAACTAATCTCGCTCCATCTGTCATGGATTCCCTATAACTTGAAATTCGACCAATTCCAGGTCCAAATTTTCTAGAACAGATATTAAATCAAGAATATCTCACCACTTGGCCAAATTTCTCAATTTTCCAATGAATTTAATAACATAAATTGGGGCTTTCGCCCAATTCCACGTCGTTGTTTCTAAATTTTACGATGGACGTTGTGTAACTTGAAATTTGGCCACTTTGTAATCAATTCTCTATGGAATTTCACTTCAAATCAACTTGCTCGGACCATCCAAGCTCAGTGTTGAAAATTGAAGCTCTAATACCATATTGTAACATCTACGACCACCCAGGTCGGGCCATGCTACTCCAGAAAACACTCTGATACAATATTGTAACATACACGACCACCCAGGCCGGGTCATGCCACCAAAAATATTTCATCCTCAGATACCTTATTTTAACATCCCCAACATCCAACTAGGCTATGCCTCATAAAAAATTTCAAACTGTATGAAAATTAAAACATATACACAGAGAAACTCTTGCAAAACTTTATATATAAAACTTAAAACATAAAAATGCATTATGTAAATGAACAGATTCATACCGAATAACAGTAAACATATACATGTAGCATAGATAGGAAATATCCATAAATATAAAGACAGGTATAAACCACACACAATAAAAACCCATAAAAATAAACACATAAATAATAATGCAGCATGTAATTTAAAACACAATTGACACTTATCTTGGTAAGAATATCACCAACTAAGTGCAGACCTTCCATGAACCTCCCAGCCTTATACCACATTGCTCATCACTCTCATTAGTGGGTCACCCTTGAGATGGGACTAAACTCCACCCAAGTAAAGGGATTCCTAACCAGGTTGATGTATCTTAGACAATAGGAAAGACTTTGTCACATATGCCAACTCAAACTAACAACCTACAGTCCCTCATTCTCCACATGTATGTCCCACCCCAAGAAGTGTGCCCCTTCTCTGCTCAACAGTCCCTCGGCTTCCCCACTTCCCTTCCAGAGCTTCAACGATAGGTCGTACAGGAAGTCTCAGAGCCTTGTAGCTGCAGTTTAGCACCTTAGAGAATAAATTCCCAATAATTCTCTCAACTAGAGAGAAATTATTCATGGGCCTGACAACCCACCTCTTCAGTCTCACACAGGCTTGAAAACCTGCTTCTTCATTCCAAATCCCAAGATAACTAGTTAATAGGTATAGA
Organism: Picea engelmannii; assembly: GCA_009831015.1. Classification (NCBI taxonomy): domain Eukaryota; kingdom Viridiplantae; phylum Streptophyta; class Pinopsida; order Pinales; family Pinaceae; genus Picea; species Picea engelmannii. The sequence goes on from ML778131.1 coordinate 1,640,043, forward strand.
TACAAGTACAGGTACAATGACAATGATGGTAACAAAAAGGTACGGAGGACAACTGAATGAGCGAGTGAATGATCATGGAATGAATAAATGATTTCCCCCAAAAATGAACTAAGTCCAAGCTATATGTATGCATTTCCTCAACTTGACACTTGTCATGTTGAGATCTACTTTGGCCCACTTGTCCCCATCCTTAGAATTTAGGATAAAATAATTATCCATACTTTATACTTTAAGGAATATTAATATAATATTCATTTTTGGTTTAAGCTCCCTAGCTTAGCCCTTTTCCTTAACTTTAATCCCCCCCTTTCACTAACTAGTGGAGTTTAGTCCCCATACTCTTTTATCGTGGTCGGTCTACACGTAACAATGTATTATATTAATGATATGAGTATTTACATATACAAAAATAGGCTCACCAGCCTTCAACATCTAGGCTCTATGGCCTAATTCATCACATAAGCCTCCTATCTTATAATAATTGGCTCACCAACCTATAAAACACAACATATAAATAAAGGCTCACTGGCCTCAAAATCACGCACACTTAATTTTGTTGCGCACAATATCCTAGAATGTGCACACTACATCGTTTTAGTGCGTAGTACATGTGCACACTATACCATGGAAGGAGCATGTAAAATTGTATCAACAACTCACCAACTTATAAACATTTTTACAATTACATTTACAATTTGGGGTTCAGCCTAGGGGTATTACAGAAGAGATGATCGCAAAAGAACTGGTTATTCAAGAAGTGCTAGCAGAACTCATAAACATCACTCACCTCCCTATTCAGAAAGGAAATTTTATGCATCTTAATATTCCATAAGTAGCCCAGAGGTGTTTCCTGTTAGGCACCAAAGAAGAAGGCATGAATTGGAAATTTTTCAAGTAGAGTTGAGGAAGCTTAAGCCACCATCCTTTGATGGAGAAATATAAAGGGAAGATGATGTTGAGGCATGGTTTCTTGGACTCAAGAGGTATTTTCAATTGCATAACTACTCATCAAACCTAGAATCCATAATTGCCACATACCATTTACACAGGAAAGCTTCTATGTGGTGGGATCAACTGAATCAAGTTGAGCACATTAATTAGAATAGGATCACTTGGAAGAATTTCAAGAAATATTTTCAGAAGGAGTACCTTTTAGAACACTTCAATGACAAGAAAATGTAGGATTTCTTTGAACTTAGGCTGGGAAGCATGACCATGCCACAATATTAAAAGAAGTTCGTGGGGTTGATAAAGTATGTGGGGTTTATAAAATATGAGAAGGTTAAAGTATAGAGGTTTTTAAGTGGATTACCATCCTTTTATATAGAGAATATCCAATAATATGAACCCATGATTTTGACTGAGACCATCAGGAAGGCTAAGTACCTATATGAGAAAGGAAAGGGTAGAGAGTCTTTGTAGAAATATTGGAAGGACAAGAAGAAGGAGAAGTATGCTCAGAGAAATAAATGATTCAAACCTCCTTTCAATAGAAATATCCCTAATAAAAATCATCAAGACCAGTATGCTAAGGATGAATCCAAGAAAGAAGACTCCTTGGGGAAAAGGGGAATACCACCAATCCAATGTTGGGGATGCAAACAAGATCACTTGTACAAGGATTTACCTCAAAGAAAGGACAAAGTGAAGATCATGCACAACATCCAAAATGCTACAACAGTAGAAGACATGGGACTATTTTATGAAGCCTTGGATGATCGAAAAGCATAGTTCCAATCCAATATGATTGAGGTGGAAGGTAAGATCATTAATCATCATGTTTATATTTTAATTGATTCAGGATCAAGTCATTGTTACATTGATCCTAAAATAGTGGATACATTACGTTTGGAGAAAAGTAAACATGAAAAATCAAGTTTGATTCAGCTAGCCACTGGAGCCAAAAGGAGAATCCATGATATGGTCAGAGGTTGTTCCATAAGTCTTAATGGTGTGAATACTAATGGTGATCTAAATATTATACCATTGGGATCTTATGATATTCTAATTGGAATGGATTGGTTGGACAAGCATCATGATGTCCTATATTTTTGTAATAAGACATTTACATGTCTTTATGAAGAAGGAAAATAGAGCACTGTGAAAGGAGTTCCAAGACCCATCTCTATAAGGGAGATTTCATCCTTACAGCTGAAGAGATGTTTCATAAAAGGATGTCAATTGTATGCATCCCATGTGGAGGAGACAGAAAAGACAAAGGGTCCAAGGCTTGAATAATTTTCGATACTACAAGAATTTGAAGATGTATTCCAAGAAATAACAAGATTGCCACCAAAGAGGGAGATAAATTTCTATATTGATTTAGTGCTAGGAGCTGCCCCAGTACCAAAAACACCTTATAGAATGAGTACACTAGAATTAAAATAATTACAAATGCAGTTGGAAGAATTTTTGAAGAAAGGGTACATACATCCAAGATTTTCACCTTGGGGAGCACCAATACTCTTTGTCAAAATGAAGGATGGAACTTTGAGGCTGTGTATTGACTTTCGACAACTGAATAAATCCACTGTAAATAACAAGTACCCTCTACCCAGAATTGATGACCTCTTTGATGAACTAAGAGGGGAAAATATATTTTCAAAGATAGACTTGATATCAGGGTACCATCAAGTAAGAATCAAGGAAGAAGACATCCAAAAGACAATATTTAGAACCATGTATGGGAATTATGAATTTGTAGTGGTGCCATTTGGACTATCCAATGCACCAGTTGTCTTTATGTGCTTAATGAGTGGCATATTAAAAAATTCTTTGGATACATTTTTCATAGTATTCTTGGACAACATACTTGTCTATTCTAAGTAAGAGGAAGAGCATGAACATCACCTAAGATTGGTATTTCAAGTGCTGAGGGAACATCAATTGTATGCCAAGATTAGTCAGTGTTCTTTTTACCAAGAACAGATCCATTACTTGGGACACATTATTTCAGAACAAGTTATAACAGTGGATCTAGAGAAGATTTAAGCCATTAGAGGATGGCTAGAACCCATGAATGTTTCAGAATTCAGATCTTTTATGGGATTAGTTGGTTACTACAAAAGATTTATAGCAGGGTTCTGTTAGCGTCAGAAGTCACTCCTGGATTGCTTGCAGGAGCAGAACCCAACGCCCATTAGTTTAAAGTCACGATTTGTTTATGAAGGGGTGATGAAATGGAGATAAAGACTCGAGGAGATATTACTCTAACTCAGGGACTGGGTCTGGTACGTAAAGAACAAAGGAGGTCTGGAATCCTAACTTCAGCCAGTGGGTTGATTAAAATATGAGCAGGTGGAAGACTTAGTAAGAAAGGTGAACAAACAACTCTGGGAAACAGGCTTTCAGCGGTTTGTAGGGGAAAAACTCTGAACGCGGGATCCTCCTGGTTCAGGGCTTCAAGAAAATGAAGAGAAGACTTGACTGGTTCCTCCAATTCCAAGTCATTCAGCGTTAAGGAAATCACAGGAACCGATTAGAGACTCCGTAACCATTACAGTGATCCATTACAACATCATCCTATAACAACTACAACTCAACTGGATCCTCCAATTCCGAGCTGCTCTAACACAGTATAACAAATATGTAAAGAAACTGACATTCATAAGGCAAGAAGTCTCAGAAGTCTATAAATAACCAGAAAACAGTACTTCATTAAAGTTTTACAATCGGGAGCTCTGCTCAACCATCGATGCCTACAAAATGCGAGAAAACTCCCCTAAATACTTAGAGCAAAACCATAGAAGCCAATTCGAGACATCGCATTGAAGACATTACGTCTGCATGTTTATTGCGCCTGCAGTCTCTGGTCAGTCATGAACTTCATTCAGACACAACCGCGCTCCAAAAGGACCTGTGAATGAATTGACAAGCTTACAGTCGCTTTCTGGACTTTCCATTTATGGTGGAAATGATGTCCAACCACCATCAACTACTGCTATAACTATTTCATTGGGATCAGGAAAGGTTCCGGTTGACTCTGTACCTACAAGACATGGAGGCCTTCACATTCTATAATTTGGATCTGTTTGGAGAAATCATGGTAAGACTAGCGGGTGGATGTGGAGGCTGTCGTGATGACTGGAGGACTTGACATGAAGTGGTGAATGGATGGTGATCAAGCAGGGGTGGTTTGACATGCTCGGTGTGGAGATGGGATGAGGAGAGGCCATACGGATGGATGTGGCGGAGGGAGAACAATAGGGCAAATGCAAATGGAAGAATTTGTGGGCTTCGAAGTGAATGAGACAGGTGGAGGGAACACAGGGGCTGGGAAGAAACTGTGGTTGGGATGACACGGGGATATGACGTGGTAGCAAGGGATAGGTATGTGATGAGGCTTCGGGGTTTTGGGGTTTCGGGGATTCGAGATTCACGAGTTCGAGATGCCTAAACTCCTTGCCTCCGGGATCTCTGATATCCTGATGTGCAATGAGCCCCTCCTCCTAGGAGCTAACCCCTACCAGCTAGAACGTGATCCATATGACCTGTCTCCGTGTGTCCATAGCCAACCCCCCCCATCGGAGTTTCGGCGTTCATGATGACACGGTGTTTGTGTCCACGGGACTCACGATTCCCCGATTGTTGATGGCTCATGGTCGTCGACCTGTCAACGGTTCATTCCTCATCGCGAAATCCTACCACCTGTCCTCCACGATTGACAGTTGTTCCCCGCCGATCGGGAAATTGCGTATCGCGATTCTGCGATGCACAAAACTGTCACTCCCAGAATCTATGACATCCCGATTCCCGATGAAGCCCTCCTATGGAGCTTTCGTCGCTTCTCATGTCCATGATCAGGCTCGCTTGCTTGACTCGGGTCCCAAGCAGATTTCTTGTGTGTGCTGCGCTTGGGCACTTATCGTGCAATCGTGCAGGCCTTTGTTCCCCGATACCACAATTATTGCTAACATTAGGCTCCATGGGGGATAGAGTAATCTCTGTGATGCTCTAAGGACTCATTTTGCAGTTTCAATGCCTTGTTGTTGGGCTATGGAGTCATTATTAGGCCGCAAAAATAAAAATGAAAACGAACTAAGAAACAAAAAGACAATATTTACAAACAAAGGAGCCACTGGAGGCTCAAACAAAACATTTCTTCAGGAAATGCCCATTTACTGGGCTGCTGAAAACTTCTTCACCTTCCAAATCTCGTAACCTGTATGTGTTATTTGAGAAAGTCTCGGAGATTCTGAAAGGCCTGATCCACAGGGCTTCAAATTTGTTGTGTTTGCCCTTATCTTGTTTAGGAGCATCCCGCACCAGGTCTCCTATCTGGAACCGCTCCTTATTGGCCTTCTTATCGAAGACTTGCTTGATCTTTTGCTGATGGTCCCGAATTCTGTCCACTGTCTGCTCCCTAGCCTGTTGGACCTCCACTAGCTGATGAATCCTTCTGATCATGTCATTGGGCTCTTCCTGATAATCCTGGAGGAATTTCGCTACAGGAATGGCCAGCTGAGAAGGGAAGGCGGCTTCGGCTCCGTAGACTAACTGGAAAGGGGAGAGACCTATAGATCTCTTTGTAGTCACCCGATCAACCCATAGGGTGAATTTCAACTTTGAATTCCAAGCCTTTCTGTTGTCTTCCAACAACCTTTTGATGATCCTTATCAGGCTTTTGTTGGAGGATTCCACTAGACCATTGCCCTGTGGATAATATGGGGTGGAGTGAATCAATTTGATCTCGAACTATTCACAGAACTTGGCTAGTGGTTCAGATCCGAAAGAGGATGCATTATCGGTGACAATCTTATTTGGGCAGTCGAACATTGTGATGAGGTCCTCCAAGAATCCAATAATTACCTTGTGGGAAGCACTCCTGGTGGGGATAGCTTCAATCCACTTGGTAAAGAAATCTGTAGTAGTTAGGATCCACCTGTGCTGGCCACTAGAAGCAGGGTGAATTTCTCCAATGAAATCTAGGCCCCACTGCTGGAAAGGCCCTGAAACCACCACCGGTTTTAACGACAGAGACCTGAGCTGCTACTTTCCTGCAAATTTTTGACATTTGATGCAGGCTCTGACCCTCTTGCAAACATCACCGAACACAGTAGGCCAGCAGTACACAGCCCTGAGGATTTTGTGGGCTGTGGCTCTCTAGAAATGGTGCCCTCCACACAGGCCGTTGTGAAATTCAGTCACGATCATCTCGGCCTCTGGTGGACTTATGTATTTTAAAAGCACCCCCAGCGGGTCTTTCCAATATAACACTTGATCGATCAGGCAGTATCTAACCGCTTTGATATTTAGAGCTCTTGCTTTGCTTCTTTGCAGGCCGTCTGGAGGCCACAGCTCCTGTAGAAAGTATATGACATCCTTATACCAAGGACATCGAGCCAATGGGGGATCCCTTCGATGGTCTAGGTCAGGTAGTCGATCCTGCTGAATACCTGAGCATTCGTTGATGAAACGTATCCCCAATGCTTGGAAGTTTGCTTCAGCCAACAGCTTGGCTAAACCTTGACCTTTGATCAATTTGGTGGGCCTTATCTCCAGGTCGAATTCCAGGATTTTGGCTATCCATTTACTCCTTCTCCCGTCCATATTAGGTTGAATAAGAATGTCTTTAACAACAGACGAGGGGACATAGGCGATGATCTTTGACTGTAGGATGTAGGTTCTAAAAGCTTTGAGAGATTTTACTAGAGCATAAGCCTGCTTTTCCATAGTTTCATACCTGACTTCGGCATCCCTCAATGCTCGACCGAAATAAGCAATAGGCTGCTCTAGCCCACTGTCATTTGTCTGTAATAGAACGACAGCCACTGTGTCAGGTGAGGCAAAGGAGAAAATAAGGAAATCCTTTGAGTAGTCGGGACTGATAAGCACAGGAGCTTCAGTCAGGGCCTTCTTGATTTGTTCAAAGGAATGTCGCGATTGAGGGGTCCACCTTACTTCATTCTCTTTCTTTAACATGGTTGTTATAAGCTTTACCTCCTCAGAAAAGTTAGGCACAAACCTTCTCAGAAAATTAATTTTGTCGAGGAAAGATTGGACCTCCTTCCTGGACCTCGGGATTGATAAGTCTTGTATCACCTTAACTCTATTGGGGTCAATCCTGACTCCTTCTGCTGATACTATGTGGCCTAGTAACTTTCCCTCCTATAGGGCGAATAGAGATTTCTTGGGGTTTAATGAAATACCAAACTTTCTACATTTCAAGAAAACTTTCCTGAGATGGCGACGGTGTTCTTTATCATATTTTGAAAATACTATGATGTCATCCAGATAAACGACCACAAATTTATCCTTTTCCCCGACGAAAGCTATGTCCATGGCACGTTGGAAATTCGCCCCTGCATTCATTAGTCCAAATGGCATCTTGGCATACATGAATGTGCCCCATGGAGTGGTGAATGCCATCTTTTCCTTGTCCTCAGGAAGAATAGAGACCTGATTGTAGCCACAGAAACCATCAACCATGGACATCCTGGAAGCTCCTGTCACCCTTTGCAGTATATGTTCCATCTTTGGCAAGGGGTAGTTATCCTTCCGTGAGCTCCTGTTCAGGTTTTTGAAGTCTACACAGAGTCAGATTTCTCCATTCTTTTTCCTTAATGGAACCAATTTGGCCACCCACTCTGAATATCTTAGTGGCACAATGATCTGAGCTTGAAGCAGCTTCTTCACTTCCCTCTCCATGATAGGCAACAACATGGGATTAATCTGTCTCAGCTTCTGCCTGAACGACTTTGCCTCTTCCTTTAATGGAATTTTATGCTCGATGAAAAAGGTGTCATAGGTTTTGAGGTCTTCGTAGGTCCAGGAAAACACATCAACAAATTCCCTCAAAAGTCCAATGTATTCGGACCTCTGCTCCTCTGTCAGACTCTTTGACAATTTGACAAACTTGGGCTCACCCTTGGTCCCAATGTTGCACTGAATAGTACCAGCGTCCTCCTCTGAGACTTTTCCCTTTAACGATACGTCATTTCCATCAAAAATTCTTTCCAAAGGAACCAGTCCTCTGGGAATGTGGTTGTTGGGCAGTTGTACAATGTCACACCCTGCAATCTTGTTCAGAAAATCACCCCCATCAAGCTCTTCTTCTGAGACGGCATCCTGGTCAATGTGCATTTCTGAAAATTCCTCGACAGTCTCCAAGAACCTATTGACCTCGAGATCATCCTTGAATACCTTCCAATGTTTGATGTTGTCAGGTATGGAGGGCTTGTATTTTACCTCTACATCATATCTGAATTAGGGCAGCAAAGGTACTTTGAAATTGCTAGCCGATGTAGCCAAGGAATCTGCCATTGTGTTCTCCTCTCTTGGGATGAATGAAATGTTGAATGCTGAGAAGAAATTGTCGACTAGGTCCCATACCTCATTTTTGTAGCTTCTGAGTCGAGGATGCTTAGCCTGATAAGCATTCTTGATCTGCTAAACTACCAACTCTGCATCACCGAACACTGCTACTTCCTGAATTCCCATTTCCCTCGCAGCTCTCAATCCCAGAACAAGAGCCTCATACTCTGCCACATTGTTGGTAGCTTCAAATTATAATTTGTATGACAGAGATATGGTTTCCTGAGCAGGTGACACAAAAACCACCCCATCTCCAATGCCTTCCCTGGAAGAGGCTCCATCAAAGAACAGTTTCCAGATGGGGGTGATAGAGGGAGGAAGTTCGGGGGAAATGGTGGGTTGCTTTTTGAGTCTAAGAGGAGGTTCGATAGCATGAGTGAGTTGGAGTAGACTGGAACCTAAGTCGGTGTCCAAGGCAAAGATGGGATGGTTGGTAGGGTTGGCTTCATCACTGATTATGTAGGCCAGTTGGGCTTCCCTATATAGTCTTCTATGCTCTTCTCCAAACATTGGGATAGTAGCATATGTGAGGTCCATATGCAAGGTTCCCCCCAGTCTTTTTATCCAAGATATTGATAATAGCATACCGAACTTGGGGGGGACATCAGCTACTACAATATCCATGACCACACTCTTCATGGGCAGTTGAAACAAGGTCACAACCAAGTCTTTGATAACTCCAAGACACTGAACTCTCCTGGATTCGAAGGAATAAAGGTCATGATAGGATCGGGTAACTTCTAGCCCTAACTCCTCCATGACAATTTTTGGCATGAGGTTGTGAGAGGCCCCTGAATCCATCAAGTAGTTGTGCAACACTTTATCATGTACGTTCAGGGATGTGTAGAAAGGGGGGGATGAGTCATCTCTATTTTCTACCATGGGGCCCAAGACAACTGCTGGCTTTTCATCTTGGAGGTTTATGGAGTCTGAGGGAAGGCATGAGGCTTCAGACTGTAAAAGTTCAGAGAAGCGCCTTTTGAATTCGTCATGTTTAATCAGCTCAGTGAGGGGCACAGGGATCCTAATCTTTTGGATCTCATGCTCGAAGTTAAAAGAAGATGTAGGCTTTGGAATTTATTTTATTTCAGGAACATGATTATGGACAACAGGAGAGAGGGGTTGGGCCTTCTTACCTCTGTGACCATCTGCCACTGCGTTAGCAGGCTTTTCTGTTCTAGTGGACTGCTCAGGAATATCAGGTACTGCTGTCCTTTTGTTGGACCTCAGGTTGTACCTACCTTGACCGCCGCCAGCCTTTTCTCCCTTGCTCAATTCATTTAGCTGACTGTCCATGAGAGACTCCTCATATGTTGATTGAGTGAGATGAGGAAAAGGAGGAGTATCTCCAAAGAAATGGATTTCAAGCTCAAGTTTTTCTGTTTCCCCTTCTTCTCCCTCAGCCACAAAATTGTTTTGAAAAGGTGCCTGAATTTTTTGGTCATCTCTGTCTCTTTGCAACATCGGGGAAGTGATATGGTTAGGCCTCCAAAAACCTCCTTTGTTTTCGGTGCTCTAAGGGCCCTTGTACGCTTGCCTCCTCTCTAACTGCATTCTTTCCATCTCTGCAGATAGAGACTTCACCATTTTGGTCAGTTCATCTACTTGAAGGTGGGGCACCGATGGGCCAGAAGTTGAGGCTTCAGATTTTCCTTTTCTCCTACCCGTGTCAGCCTCGTTCCTCAATATATTGGCTGCTAATACATTGGATTCCACTTCTATGTCTATGTCTTTCATTTGAGCCAAGGAGGCGGCTCTTCTTTCTCTCAATAAAAGAAAGAAATCGGGGCCAAACGCACTAGCATAGGACATCTTGGCCGAGGCTTCTGAAGGCTTTATTTCATCAGGAATCTTATTGTACATTTTATTGAATCTTTTGGAGAAGTCAGAGACAGACTCTCCTTCCATCTTCTTCAAAGACCCAAACTTAGTCATATAATACATGAAATCCTTCTTATCTCCCCACTGCCTCAAGAAAGCATTATCCAGGGCTTGAATTCCAGCAATAGATCCGGGGGATAATCCTCTAAACCATTTCCTTACCTCACCATCCAGGCTCTGGACAAAAACCCTCATCCAGACATCTTCATTTCCAATGTTCAGGTTGTCTGCATAACTGTAGAAAGCAACCAGGTGTTCCTCCGCAGTTATGTCCCCTTCCCCGGTGAACTTGGGCATATATTTTAAGTAATCTCCAGCAGGGAAAGGATTCATGGGCTGAGGTAAGATCAAGGGAGCATACCTAGCAGCAACTATGGCATCCATTCTATTCAGAGGGGGATTAGCACCAACCATAGGAATATTAGGTGGGGGAGAATTTGGAGGAGAAGGAGTTCACGAAAGGGATACCGGGAATGAATCTCGGAGTGGGGTGGGAAACAAGAGGTGATTCAAGGAACGAGCTATCGAGCTCAAGTCAGCAGGTTCTCCTCCTTGTGTAGGAGTGGGGAACTCTTCTGTGGTCCTGGGTCTACGCCAGGGTATAGCTTCAGGAGAGAGGGGAGTGACAAGGTCTTGAACCTTCGGTCCCGGAGCAGGAGAGGAAAACTCGACAGGAACACTCCCAAAATTTAGGAAACGAGGAACTGCAGAGACAGGCCTGTCAAATAATTGAGGAGGAGAAAAAGGAGCTCCAACAGAAGGATATGGTGGATTACCTGGTTCAATGATGGATGCTTCTTCTTCAGAGGCCTTTCCCTTTCTGAGCACCGCCTCTGGATCTGTTTCAGGCGTAGCTAGAGGCAGCTGTGGATGAGACCGCGTATGCCTGCCTCTGAAAGCCACAATTAACAGAGAAGGTTCTCCCCAGCGGAGTCATCACAATGGAGTCGCCAGGTGCAAATGAGAAATCTTGAAAGGCTCCGATAATCCGATGCACCTTCGGATTCAGAGGCTCAATGTCGTTCTACCCAGGGAAAATATTCAATTTCGTCCCCGACAACGACGCCATAAATGTTAGCGTCAGAAGTCACTCCTGGATTTCTTGCAGGAGCAGAGCCCAATGCCCATCAGTTTAAAGTCATGATTTGTTTATGAAGGGGTGATCAAATGGAGATAAAGACTCGAGGATATATTACTCTAACTCATGGACTGGGTCTGGTACGTAAAGAACAAAGGAGGTCTGGAATCCTAACTTCAACCAGTGGGTCGATTAAAAGATGAGCAGGTGGAAGACTTAGTAAGAAAGGTGAACAAACAGCTATGGGCAACAGGATTTGAGCGGTTTGTAGGGGACAAACTCTGAACGCGGGATCCTCCTGGTTCAGGGCTTCAAGAAACTGAAGAGAATACTTGACTGGATCCTCCAATTCCAAGTCATTCAGCGTTAAGGAAATCATAGGAACCGATTAGAGACTCCATAACCATTACAGTGATCCATTACAACATCATCCTATAACAGCTACAACTCGACTGGATCCTCCAATTCCGAGTTGCTCTAACACAGTATAACAAATATGTAAAGAAACTGGCATTCATAAGGCAAGAAATCTCATAAGTCTAGAAATAACCAGAAAACAATGCTTCATTAAAGTTTTACAACCGGGAACTCTGCTCAACCATCGATGCCTACAAAATGTGAGAAAAATCCCCTAAATACTTAGATCAAAACCATAGAAGCCAATTCGAGACATCGCATTGAAGACATTACGTCTGCATGTTTACTGCGCCTGCAGTCTCTGGTCAGTCATGAACTTCATTCAGACGCAACCGCGCTCCAAAAGGACCTGTGAATGAATTGACAAGCTTACAGTCACTTTCTGGACTTTCCATTTATGGTGGAAACGATGTCCAACCACCATCAACTGCTGCTATAACTATTTCATTGGGATCAGGAAAGGTCCCCGTTGACTCTGTACCTACAGGACATGGAGGCCTTCACATTCTGTAATTTGGATCTATTTGGAGAAATCATGGTAAGACTAGCAGGTGGACGTGGAGGCTGTCGTGATGACTGGAGGACTTGACACGAAGTGGTGAATGGACGGTGATCAGGCAGGGGTGGTTTGACATGCTCGGTGTGGAGATGGGATGAGGAGAGTCCATACAGATGGATGTGGTGGAGGGAGAATGATAGGGAAAATGCAAATGGAAGAATTCATGGGCTTCGAAGTGAATGAGCCAGGTGGAGGGAACACAGGGGCCGGGAAGAAACTGTGGTTGGCATGACATGGGGATATGACGTGGTGGTAAGGGATAGGTATGTGATGAGGCTTCGGGGTTTTGGGGTTTTGGGGATTCAGGATTCGCGAGTTCGAGATGCGCGAACTCCTTGCCTCCGGGATCTCCGATATCCCGATGTGTGTTGAGCCCCTCCTCCTAGGAGCTAACCCCTACCGGCTAGAACGTGATCCATATGACCTGTCTCTGTGTGTCTGTAGCCAAACCCCCCCATCGGAGTTTCGACGTTCACGATGACATGGTGTTTGTGTCCACGGGACTCGCGATTCCCCGATTGCCGATGGCTCATGGCCGTCGACCTGTCAACGGTCCATTCCTCGTCGCAAAAGCCTGCCACCTGTCCTCCATGATTGACAGTTGTTCCCCGTCGATCGGGAAATTGCGTATCGCGATTCTACGATGCACAAAACTCTCGCTCCCAGAATCTTCGACATCCTGATTCCCGATGAAGCCCTCCTGTGGAGCTTTCGTCGCTTCTCATGTCCATGATCAGGCTCGCTTGCTTGACTCGGGTCCCAAGCAGATTTCTTATGTGTGTTGCGCTTGGGCACTTATCTCGCAATCGTGCAGGCCTTTGTTCCCTGATACAACAATTGTTTCTAACAGGTTCTATAAGACTGCTCATCCCATCACTTATTTTCAAAACAAGGGAATTAAATTTGAATGGACAACAGAGTGTGAAGAGAACTTTAATTTACTGAAAGAATTACTTACTAGTGCACCTATTTTAAAGAATGTTGACCCAAATGAAATTTTTGTGGTATGTAGAGATGCATGCAAGGAAGGACTTGGTGGAGTCCTCACTCAAAATGGACATGTCATTGGTTATGCATCCAAAAATCTTAAAGAACATGATAGAAACTATGCCACACATGACTTGGAACTTGCTTCCATTGTTCACGCATTGAATATGTGGAGGATTATCTCATGGGGAAGAGATTTGAATTAAGAACAGACCAAAGTGGTTTGAAATATCTTTTTGAACAACCAACTTTGAATGCCAAGAAAACAAGATGGCTGAAATTTTTAAGTGAATACGATTTTGACATCAAACATATCAAAGGAAAATAAAATAAAGTTGTCATTGTACTTAGTAGAAGAGTACATCTCATGCATGCTACAACTTTTAGTATGCATCAGTCAGATTTAAAGAGCATAATTTTAGATGTTGTTGTCATCAACATTACCTACAGGTAAAATAAATCTTACATCAAGGAAATGTACAATAGAAAATAAAAGAATATGAGATGAAGGAAGATGGATTACTTATGCATAAAAATAGAATTTATGTTCCTAGTTTCGGAGAACTTAGGAATTTGGTATTAAAAGAAATTCATAATGTTCCATATGTTGGACATCTTGGTTACTAGAAAACAATTGCAGCAGTAAGAAGCTAATTCTTTTGGTCAGGAATGAAAAAATATGTTGTTGATTACATTTCCAGATGTATGACATGTTAGAGAGTGAAGGATGAGCATAGGCACCCAACGGGTTTGATACAACCTTTACCAATTCCAGAGAATAAATGGGAAGTGATAACCATTGATTTTATAACAAAATTTCCTAGGAAATCAAGACAACATGATTCAATCATGCTCATAGTTGATAAATTGACAAAGGATGTTCATTTTGTTCTTGTAAAAATGACTCATACAACAACTAATATTGTATAAATTTACATGAGGGAGATTGCTAGGTTGCATGGGATACCTAAGACAATTGTCTCAGACAAAGATACAAAGTTTACTTCAAATTTATGGAGGGGATTGTTTAAAGGATTTGGTACAAAACTGAACTTTATCACAACATACCATCCACATTCAGATGGGAAGATAGAGAGAGTCAACCAAGTAATTGAAGACATGTTGAGAATGTATGTGATGGATAAGCCATCTAAGTGGGAAGATTACTTGCACTTGTTTGAGTTTACCTGTAATAATGGGTATCAAGCTTCATTGAAAATGAGCCCATTTGAAGCGTTGTATAGTAGGAAATGAAATACTCCAGTGAGTTGCAACAACCTAGTAGACATAGTGGTACTTGGGCCAAAATTGCTCAAGGATATGGAAGACTAGATGGTTAGAATTAAGTAGAATTTAAAGGCAACTCAAGATAGACAGAATATTTATGAAGATAAGAACATAAAAACTAGAGAATTTAAATTGGGGGAGCATCTTCTTTGAAAAATTAAGCCCAAGAAGAGCTCTTTGAAGTTGGGTAGTTGTACAAAGCTAGCAGCCAGATTTTGTGGCCCATTTGAGATATTGGAGAGAATATGGCCAGTTGCATACATGCTTGCATTGCCTGCTTCCATGAATGTGCATAATGTATTTAATGTCTCTTTGCTAAAAAAATATGTACATGATCCTAACCACGTTACTGATTGGCATCTGATTCAGGTAGAGACAGAGGGAGACTTTCAGGTCCAACCAATGTGAATATTGGACAGAAAATTCAAAATGCTCTGGAATCAAGTTATAGAGCCGGTAAAAGTTTAGTGGACCTACTACGATCCTGAAGATGCTACTTGGGAGCATGAAGATTCCATGCGGGCATAGTACTTGCAACTTTTTGAATAAATTTTGAGATTTTGATTTATGTTTTGTATATGCACTTAGGACAGTGCCAAAATAAGGGGGAGGGGATGTAAAACCCATGGTTTTGAGCCCCATATTAAATAATGTATTTTGTTAATCCATGAAAGGCTAGAGTGCCCAAACAATTGAAAGAGGCCAGTGTGCCTAGGAAATATAATGTTTTGTCATTATTAATAATAAATACATCGCTCGCTACTAGACGAAGAGGGACAAGAGTTATAGGGGGCTATGATTCCACAAGAGAGGGGGCTTGAGGGGATAATTATTTATTTTATATTTTATTTACCCATTTTGTTTTAATGGAAAATAGCAGTTACATGAGCTTCTTGGGGGGGAGGACAAGTGGTTCCTTAATTCCAAGAATTACATAAACCCATCCTTGGTCTGTGGTGGGGGTTTCTTCTTCCTCTCTCATTCACTCACTCATTCACTCACTCATTTTTGTTGGTTGTTAACACCTTTTATTATTTTCTCACTCCACTCATTCTTTCACTCACTCGTCTTTCCTCATTCGTGTTTTTTCTTGGGAAAGGAAAACAAATTATTAGAGAGGAGCCATGGTTTTTTTGGCTATAAAGACTGTTGGTGTATTCCAACCATGAATTAAGGCCTACATATCTGATATGATTTGGCTTGTGTTCAGATTTTCTCACAGCTGTGAATCCTGAGATTCCCAACATGGAGATTATGGAACAGTTTCACTGGAGCCCTGGAAGGAGATGGAAAATCTGAGGGACTATGTGGTAGAGAAGGGGGTCCATTCTCTTGGGTTGTGTAGGCTAGGTAGAAGAGAGTTGGTGTACTTTGTATCGTTGTGGGTGTTGAAAATTCTGTGAGAGATTGATTGCTGACTAGTTTGGGAATTTGAGTGACACTCGGGAACCGTCCTTGTGGATTCATAGCTCTGGCTTAGGGGTGACATTGTTGTTGAGACTTGGAACAACATTGTCTACGGTTGGGTGGAACATTCTTGGTCTGCATCCAGTTGGTGATTCATTTTAGGAAAAATAAGTTCTTTTTGTTGTGGTTTTATTTACTTGCGTATTTATTCCGCTGTGTATTTATTTATCTATGAATTTTGTATCCATAGTATGCATGCTGGTTGGTTATTGATGTGTACAACATATGGTTCATTTATTTTATTTTGTAGCATGAATATTGATCTATGCATATGAATACTTCATGCATATTTATTAATTAAAAGTTATATCAGAAGTCGAAAGAAGTCCACAAGTGGGCTTGAAGTGGCATGCCCTGCCCGTGGGTGGTTAGGCATGTTATAGACCACTAGTTCATTCATTCATTCCAAGGAGACCCTAGGTGCCCACCCTTGTTTCTTTCATCTTCTAGCATTCCCTACACACAGTTCAAAACTGCTTTGTTGGATATGGAAGGTTATTTCCTTGTTGTAACATGTGGATTATTTTGTTCTTTACTAAATATAAAACTAAAAAAACATCAAAAAATTACAAAAAAAAAAAATGGGGGAGATAATATTAGTTCTTATTATTTGGATGTTAAATTCTATTTATGTGTTACATATGTTTTAGGCCATTATCAATTTTTCCCTTGCTTAGAGAATTTATATTGAGTCCCTCATGTATTTTCATTGATACACAATATATTGGTTTGTTTCTTCCCACTCATTCCATCCAGTCAATTTCATCATTGTAGTTCTTGATATTTTCACCTACCATCCATTTTGACTTGTCATCCTAATCCTTGAGTCTCTCTCATGTCCTCAAACTGTCTTCCTCTACATGGAATTCGATATATCTTCCACATTACTCTCCTCATAGTCATCACTTAAGGTTTATGGTCACTCCCTAAGTCAGTCATTAGGAAGTGCCACTCTCCATCTAAGGGAAGTGTCATATACCCCATCATTGCCTCATCCCATTATGTCAAATCGAAGTTGGTTAAATCTATTAGTTTGTTTCATACCTCATGTTAGTTTTGATGTAGGAGAATCATCATCGAAAAAATCGCAAAAGCGAAGGACAAATGGATATGCACCAATGCCCATTTTGAATTTGAAAAGATGAAACTTTAATGTAATAGCTGGAGGGACGTAATTTCCCTTAATTTTTTTTTGGATTGTAACGTGAATCTTGAGCATAGCTCTCATCTGTCGATTGGAGGAATTTATTGTATTAAATGTAAAGTAAATGTAGGATTTAATTTTGATTAGATAGCTTAGAGTGTAGGAGGGAAAACTCTAGAAATATCCCTCGTATGTATGGTATTGTATCAATTATTCTCATTGTAAGAGTTAGAGAGCTGTAGAGAAAGAGAATAGGAGAACAAAACAGAAAGTTGTATAAGTAGATAGTTGTTTCTATTGAACCCATGTACAAAAGAATTGGAATTAATATGAGAAGGATTTAATTCAGTTTCATGGTGTTGTGGTGATTACTGTTTTCATCTCTTAATGGTATGTTTACAGTTTTCTTATATGTTATGTTATGCATTTGTTTCAATGCTATGTGTATGTATGATTTCATGTTGAATGTATGAAGTCGGTTAGAGGGAGAGTATGAGTTTCAATTGTTTCTCATCCTGAGAATTCCTGCAAGGAGTGCAATGAAAGTCCACAAAGTGTGCGTTGACAGGTTCTAAGTTTTACCTCAGACAAGCTAAGGAGAGATAGTGTTTTTCTCATACCAGCAGAAGTGTAGGTATAGCATAGATTCGTGCAAGGCATGTGCAGGTCGGTTGAAGTCTAAGACTTTTCCAACCCAAGCGAGTGGTGGAAGGATTTCTGTTGCAAGGAGTGCATAGAAGAGGAAGACGTCAAATAATCAGTGATTATTTGTGAAGGCCGCAAGGAGTGCGTGAAAGTGACCCCTTAAGAGACCTCTGAGTTTGCAGCCAGAACCAAGCTCAGGAAGGATAGAGGCTTCAAATATTTTGAAGGAAGACGAGGGCTGAAGTCACCTCACAGAATCAAGTTCAGGAGAAAAGATGTGATGTCCCGTTCCCTAGAGTAGGCCAGTAGGGAGCGACTTAGTAGTCTATGTGTTACCGTAGACTATATTCAGGCACAAATAGGGAACAAGATGGAGAAATAAGGGTGAATTGATGGCTAAACGATGAATTAAGCCAAAATACTTAGGAAAGTCACTTAAGCCTAAGTCAACGAAGAATTAGAATGAAAAGGTGCTAAAGGGGGACTTAATTAATTAATTATTCACCTTAGGAGGAAAGGCGCATAACTTAAGTGAGGTTAATGGTGAATTAGGTTGGGAATGATATAAAGGGAGGAATTTGACCTAATTCCTCATTATGCATTATTATGATTTGATGTTGAGTGTTCCCAAAGGAGGAAGAGAGTCGACCTTACTGTTTTGTGTATTTCTGGAGGAAACCACCACCATTGATCGATTTCGGTGTTGAGAGACACACCCTATCCCATCGGATATACCATCCAGGTATTTCACCATACCTTTCAGGAGTATCCATTGTAGAGTGCGCAACTCAGACAGTGAGGGCGCAAGTTAGTTTGAGGGTTTGGAGAGCGGCACAAGGTTCGAGTTCAGATTGCAGTTTCCTTCCGACCCAGTTGAGATCCAGCCAGGGCGCTTCTATTGATCCATCTATCATCAGATTTTGAATGTGGAATCTTTCATATCACCTCATCTAGTCATTTAGGGCATAACTCATCCAATAGTACATTTGGGGTCGCAGACGGAGCATCTGGAAAGATCTAGGGAAACCCTTCCGACTGAGTTCCACATTTGGTGAGACAATCGTTTTGAGCCATATAGCAGTAGATTCCATTGGTGGAATCATGTGGGGTGCATCTAGTGTCCCAGGAGGTGCGCAAACCCCCCAGGGGTCCAGATCTAATACCTCAGAGGACATATATGACATCCAACACTCATCCATTCCAGTATAGAGACTAGGGTGCTTCTATTGGAGTAGTTTCCAGTGCATTTTGATGGTCTATCCTTTCGGATGAGTTTTCCAGCGGGTAGTGGTTACCGTATTTATTTGACATCGCATATTCCTGTCAATCTATCTGTGCATGCATCAGATCTGCATTCATATTCTGATCACAAGTATTTTTATGCTATTTGATTGTATTCCAGTGACGATCCATGAGATCTAGCTGACGATTATCCTCTATATTTCCAGTGTATTATTGTATTTTTGTGCTTGAGTCACATAATACATGTTATTAGGAAGTTGATGTTCTTTACTTCCACATGCATCCTTTATATGTTGTTGAAATCTTAAATACACAACATGCACATGCAATAACCAACATGCATATGAAATAACCAACATCCACATGCAATAACCAACATGCACATGCAATAACCTAAAGATCTCAAACACACAACTGAAACGCATCTAGAAAAACTTAGTGTATCAGATATGCAAGATAGAACATAAGATCAGTAGAAAATATCTTGATCAATAGGATCAGGGATATTTCAATGGTATCAGGTCTTTAGTTCTGCCAGCCTGTGACTAAAGACAATGAGTACAAAAGAAGAACCAGATGGTCATGAGCACGTAGGTGACGAATATGTCACTTACAACAGGCGCAAGGAAAGAAGGTCTAGGCCTAAATTTCCTCCTTTCCCTCCCAGTTCAGAGGAAGAGGAAGAGGCACACAGAGAAGAGTAGAGTGCGAGGCCGAGTGTGAAGTAGAGAGGAGGCTAGGTGACAGATATGAGCGACCAGAGGGCAGCGGTAAGGATCCCATGGATCCAGATGCAACCTTCATGCAGGTTATCAGTGATATGTTAGCTAGTTAGTGGACCATGTCACAGTCCTTGGCTCAGGTAGCTGATATATTGGCTATGGCAGACATCCAGGGCACACAAGCCCCACATGCAGCACAGGGGAAATCAGGAGTAGGTAGTAGACCCTAGTCACCCACTCTCACATACACCCCTATGAGTAGGATTCCACATTCATTGTTTCCCACTTTCCAGAGAGCACCCCATGTAGCAACACAGACACCGATAGCATAGAGACCGCCCACTCATGCAGAGGACATTGAAGAGTATTGGAGAGAGTATGCATCATTGGGTTGTGACTTCCATTAGGATATGAGCCTGATCGAGTATTGTGGGCTCAGACTCAGGAACCTCCCCAGAGAGCCACAGAGAGGAGGGTCGCAGTCATAGCAGCAGTAGGGGCATAACCTTGACTTCATCCTAAAATTTTGTAAACTCGCTATACCTTCTTTTGACGGATCGTCCAAATGCACTGCCAGATATTGGGTACAAAAGCTTGACACCTACTACAAGATCAATCAGATGACATTGACAGAGGCCATCAATTTCTCCACCTTACATTTAGAGGGTGAAGCACACGAGTGGCGGTATCATGGATTGGTGACATTGGGCCACAGCTGTATCACCTCCTATCGAGAGTTCACATAGAGACTCATGGAAAGATTTGACAGGAGGGATCCAGAGATCCATTTCAGAGATCTAGCCCAGTTGAGACAAAATGGCACAGCATAGGCCTTCATCTCATAGTTTCATAGGGTAGTAGTGGAAGTGACAGACATATCCAAGACTCGATTGGTCATGCTATTCACAGAAGGGCTCATAGAACCCTTGAGAGGATGGGTGAAGGCCTACCGGCCTCATACCTTGCAGGATGCCATCAGATGCACTAGAGACTTGGTGGACTCCATGCCAAAAATTAAACCATTTACCAAACCCTTTGTACCATAGAGAGACAGGGATCAGAAGAATCCACAGAGGGAATGGAAGGGAAATCCCAAGTTATATGATGTTACGATATGGGAATTGATGAGGAAGAAGCTTTTCTTCTTGTGCAGAGACCCGTGGATCCCAGGGCATAGATGCATGGGAAAGGGGCAGATCCACTACATTGAAGTGGAATCGGGCAACGAGGAGGAGGATGAGGATATTGAGGCACCGAAAAATAGTAATTTAGAGGCTAAGACCATTCATGAGCCAGAGAAACAGCTGAAGAAACCTTAGGTACCAGCTAGAGAACAACCCAAGGAGGAGGGAAAACCTCGTAGAGAGGTGAAAGGGGGAACCATAGCCACCCTTTCAGGAGTACCCATGTACAAAACTCTCAGGCTCAAGGGCCTTATACAGGGGCAACGCATGACAACATTAGTTGATGGTGGGGCCACCCACAACTTCATAGATGTGTCCTTAGTAGCCAGGAGGGGGTTATGCATGGAGGACTTTGAGGGATTCCATGTAGCAGTGGAAGATGGATATAGGATGACTTTCTTGGACATTATCCCAAACCTAGAGGTAAAACTAGGCA
Organism: Picea engelmannii; assembly: GCA_009831015.1. NCBI lineage: Eukaryota > Viridiplantae > Streptophyta > Pinopsida > Pinales > Pinaceae > Picea > Picea engelmannii. The sequence continues at coordinate 1,661,405 of ML778131.1, forward strand.
ACTAACATACACATTCTATGTAGTTGAGCTGTCAGATACTGATGTCGTGCTAGGTGTACAATGGTTGTATTCTTTGGGGGAGATTGGGTTCAACTATCAAACGTTGACCATGAGATTTAGATATGCCAGTGGATAGAGAGTTGTGCTGAGAGGCATGTCTATAGGGGCACCTCGAGCAGTATCAACAAAGAGGATGGAGAGGATATTTCTTCACAGTGATGTGTCTTAAGCAACAGAGTGTTTGATCACCACGTGAAAGGACTCAGAGGGTAGGGAGAAGTACCATCTACAGATCAGGGAGCTTCTGGATCAGTATGAGCCAATATTTGGACCGATACCACCAGGGAGACTGCCAGACAGGGGTTTTGAGCACATGATTGAGTTAGAGGCAAGGGATACACCAATGATTACAACACCCTATAGACACCCCAAGAAATTTAAGGATGAGATTGAGAAAGAAATCAAAGAATTGCTCGCTATGGGGCACATCAGGCCCAGCATGAGTCCTTTTGCATCTTCAGTCGTCCTAGTACTGAAGAAGGATGGCACATTACAGATGTGCATTGACTACAGAGCGCTCAACAAAAAAATGATCAAGAATTGGTACCCTGTTCCACACATAGATGAGCTGATGGATGAGTTACATGGGGTAGTCTTCTGCACGAAGATTGATCTACGACCAGGATACCATTAGATCATCATCAGGGATAATGATATTGAGAAGACAACTTTCCAATTCCATTTCAAACACTTTGATTTCTTGGTCATGCCATTTGGATTGACCAATGCACCAGCCACTTTCCAGTCTTGCATGAACCACGTCTTCAGAGGACAGTTGAGGAAGTACCTTTTGGTTTTCTTCGATGATATTTTGATCTATAGCAAGACATGGGATGATCATCTAGAACATTTGGGGGAGGACTTGGATATTATGCAGGCACAGTCTTTATATGCCAAGGAATCCAAATGTGAATTTGGCATGAGAGAAATACTATACTTGGGGCATATCATTAGTGGGAAGGGAGTATAGGTTCATCAGGAAAAGATCAGGGCCATTTTGGATTGGCCAATGCCCAAGAATCTCACGAAGTTGAAAGGATTCTTTGGGTTATGCAGTTATTACAGGCAGTTCGTCAAGGGTTTTTAAAAGTTGGGAGAACCACTCATAGAATTGACCAAGAAGGGTGCTTTCCATTGGACAGAGAAGTCACAATAGACATTCTACAAAATGAAGGAGGTTATGAGCACATGCCCTATTTTATCCCTTCCAGACTTATCGCAATCGTTTGTCTTAGAGTGAGACGCATCAGAGGTGGGGTGTTAAGGTCCTAACCCGCACATAGGTAGATCAATGTATTTGGATGTAATAAAGGTCAATATTAATAAGACCTTTCAATAAAATAGAATAAGGCGGATGTAAGAAGACCTAATAGAAGCTTCCGCTTCTAGAAGGATCTT
>ML778131.1:1668743-1682019 GCA_009831015.1 Picea engelmannii
TCTGATTCAAAGTGCTATTTCTGTTTCTATTTCGTATATCATTTCTGTGTATTGTGAAGATTATGCTGGATATTTTACTGTTATTCTGTCATTTCTAGCATTTCGTTTATGTTCTGCATATTTTATATATCTGGTATCTTGCATGGGGATTGGATCAGTTTTGATGCAGGGGGGCCACCCCATTGTGTTTGAGAGCAGAAATCTCAATGAATAGGAGAGACTCTATCCTATTTACGACAAGGATATGTTAGCGATCATGCATGCCTTAACCAAATTCAGGCAGTATCTGGTTGGCAGTAGGTTTGTAGTGAAGACTAATCATAATAGTCTCAAGTATTTCCTTGATCAGAAAGACCTCGGTGAGAAGAAACAGAAGTGGGTCTCAAAGATCCAAGCCTTTTACTTTGACATTGATTATGTCAAGGGAAAAAGGAATATCATGGTAGACACCTTGTCCAGGAGGCCAACAGGATGTTCGATGATGGACATTTATACAGATTGGAAAGCTCATTTGTTGGTGGAATAATCCAAAAACAATTTTTCTTGTGAGGTGATGGACAAACATGTGATTGATGATAGATATTGGGTTCTTGATGATGTCATTTTCTACAAGGAACAAATCTACTTGGTTCTATAATCCACCATGAAGGGGAAAATTTTGAAGGTGTGTCATGATTCGCCTACAACAGGCCATCGCGGGTACTTCAAAACATATAGGTAGATCAGGAGGATATTCTCATGGAAGGGTCTCAAGGATGATGTGTTGAAACACATACGAGAGTGCACAACTTGTTAGCAGAACAAGTCTGAGCAGACACACCCTGCAGGGCTACCACAATCTCTACCCATTCCAAAGCAAAAATGGGAGAGCATTTCCATGGATTTCATTACAGGCCTTCCTAGAGTGCAGAGAAAGGACTGTATATTTGTGGTGGTAGACAGACTGACCAAATTTTCACATTTATTCGCCATACCCATAGACTACAAGGCCATATAGGTAGCAGAGTTGTTCTTCAGGGAGGTATTCCAGTTGCACGGGTTACCCAGGCAGATAGTCAGTGATAGAGATGGGTGCTTCATCAGTGTATTTTGGCAGGAGATTTTCAAGTTGACAGGCAAAGAGCTAGCCACTAATACCAATTACCACCCAAAGACATATGGGAAGACATAGATCATCAAAAAATGGGTGGAGGGGTATCTGAGGAACTATATGGGGGGGAAGTAGCGCACTTGGGTGAGATGGTTACATATGGGTGAGTATTTCTACAACACAACTTACCATATTTTTATCAGGATGTCACCGTTCAGGGCATTGTATGGATACGATGCACCCTCCTTTATGGAGACTCTGTTTGGGGACAACAGGGTCCTGGGGGAAAAGGACTGGGTGGAGGAGAGTTAGAGGACTCTTCAATTAGTGAGGGAGAATTTGCAGTCATCTTAGAACCAATAGAATATATATGCAGACCGACACAGGGTTGAGCACATTTTTGAGGTAGTGGATTTGTTTTTTATGCTATTATATCCATACATGCAGTCCTCCTTGAAGAGGAGCGGAGCAGAAAAGTTGAAGTCGAAGTTCTATGGGGCATATAGAGTCATCAGGAGGATATGTGAGGTGTAATACGAGATAGAGCTACCAGAAGGTAGTAAGATTCATAATGTATTTCATGTCTCTTTCCTTAAAAAGGTCGTGGGACAACAGGTTAGAATTTCAGAGGAGTTTCCACCCTTGGATGAGGAGGGTCATTTAGAGCTAGTGCCAGAGGAGGTACTAGAGTAGAGAGAGAATAGATTGAGGAGCGGGATCATCAGGGAGTGTGTGGTTAGGTGGAGGGGTCTTCTAGTGAAGGATGCCACATGGGAGGGAGAGCATATCTTACAACACCCAGGATTGATGTTGCTTGAGGACAAGCAATCTCAGGAAGGGAGGACTGTGATGTCTCATTCCCTAGAGTAGGCCAGCAGGGAGTGACTTAGTATTTTATGTGTTCCCATAGACTATAGTCAGGCACAAACAGGGAACAAGATGGAGAAATAAGGGTGAATTGATGGCTAAACAATGAATTAAGCCAAAATACTTAGGAAAAGTCACTTAAGCCTAAGTCAATGAAGAATTAGAATGAAAAGGTGCTAAAGGGGGAATTAATTAATTAATTATTCACCTTAGGAGGAAAATCGCCCAGCTTAAGTGAGTTCAATGGTGAATTAGGTTGGGAATGATATAAAGGGAGGAATTTGACCTAATTCCTCATTATGCATTGTTATGATTTGATGTTGAGAGTTCCCAGAGGAGGAAGAGAGTCGACCTTACTGTTTTGTGGATTTATGGAGGAAACCACCACCATTGATCGGTTTCGATGTTGAGAGACACACCCTAGCCCATCGGAGATACCATATAGGTATTTCACCATACCTTTTAGGGGTATCCATTGCAGAGTGCACAGCTCAGCCAGTGAAGGCGCAAGTCAGTTTGAGGGTTTGGAGAGTTGCATGAGGTCCGAGTTCATATTGCAGTTTCCTTCCGACCCAGTCGAGATCTAGCCAGGGCACTTCTATTGGTCCATATATCACCATATTATGATGGTGGAATCTTTCATATCTCCTCATCCAGTCATTTAGGGCGCAACTCATCCGGTAGTGCATTTGGGGTCGCAGACAGAGCATCAGGACAGATTCGGGGAAACCCTTCTGACCCAGTTCCACATTTGGCGAGATGATTGTTTTGAGCAATATAGAAGAATATTTTGTTGGTGGAATCAGTTGGGGAACATCCAGTGTCCCAGGAGGTGCGAAAACCCTCCAGGGGTCTATATCCAGTACCTCAAAAGCCAGATCTGACATCCGACACTCATCCATTTCTATCTAGAGACTATGGTGCTTCTATTGGAGCAGTTTCCAGTGCATTCCAATGGTCTATCCTTCCAGACGAGTTTTCTAGTGGGTAGAAATTATCGTATTTCTCCAGCATCGCATATTTCTGTCGATCTATCTGTGCATGCATCGGATCTACGTTCATCTTTTGATCACGGGTATTTTTATGCTATTTGATTGTATTCCAGTGACGATCCATGAGATCTAACTGACGATTATACTCTATATTTCCAGTGTGTTATTGTATTTTCGTGCTTGAGTCTCATAATACATGTTATTGGGCAGTTGATGTTCTTTACTTCCGCATGCATCCTTTATATGTTGCTTAAACCTTAAATACACAACATGCACATGCAATAACCAACATGCACATGACATAACCAACATGCACATGCAATAACCAACATGAACATGAAATAACCAACATGCACATGCAATAACCAACATGCACATGAAATAACCAACATGCACATGCAATAACCAACATGCACATGAAATAACCTAAAGATCTCAAACACACAACTGAAACGCATCCAGAAACCCCCAGTGTATCAGATCTGCAAGACATAACATAAGATCAGTAGAAAATATCTTGATCAGCGGGATCAAGGATATTTCAAAATACGCCAAGTTATTTGGCCAAGAGTTATCAAGAATTTGAACAAACGGTTGAAGTTTCTCTGAGGGAGAACTACTGATTTCCCATGGACCATTGGATCTCGTAGATCAACGGGAGGGTTAAGGAGAGAGTCCTTAAGCATTCAGAAGCTTGGGAGGGAGCATATCCATCATATTTGGATTAGCAAGAGTCGTTGATCTTGTGCTTGAATTTTGTCATTTAAAAATTCAGGGGTGTGAAGAAAGTTGTGAGGAGAAGGAAAGAATCGCGAAATCCCGATAGGATCTGGACTGTCATATCATAGAGGAATCTAGACCATCAATCCATAGAAAAGAAGTCATGAGTTTGGACTTTGGGGAAAGGGAGGAGATTTGTATCATGAACTCCCGAGTCATGAATTCCTGACGCACTCAAAGTTTGGGCCCTAGGTTGTGGTAGAGGGTCACATCATGAGATTTTAGAGGAGGATCTAAAGACCGGTTATCCCTTTTTGAGTTTTCAGGATCTGAAGGAGTTGGGGAACTCAACAACAGGAATCACAAAGTCATGAAACCCGACGTGACCTTTTCGGGAAAAGATTGTGGTCATATCGGTTGGTCACGTGGGTAGGAGTTTGTGCCTAGTGCTTGTTCGCACAAGCGTGACTCCTAAGAAGGACCTGTGGTTACAATTGTGAAGATTCCAGCTGGTAATCGAAGAGCCATTTTGGCTCAAGGGAGATTAAGAATGATCCTTAGACTGGGAGGTCAAGAAGAACCTGTTGAGGTAGGGGTGTTGCGTCAGGTGGTATCAGAGCACAGATTTTGAATTTTTGTAGCTAGGAGAAATTTTAAATAATGTCGCCAAGAAGACGTCAAGAAAGGCCAATGCCCGATCCAGCTGTGGAGAGGGAAATGAGAGAACTCCGTGCTCGATTAGATGCTATGGAGATAGAATAGAAACAGATGGTTGATGCTGGAGATGTCAGTGAATCCGAGAATGAGAAAAGTTAGACCCGAGGAAGGAGAAGTTGTAGCCAAAGATGTTGCAGAAGAACGTCTATTCAGAGTTGTTGCAAGAATAGGGGCCAAAGAAAAAATGGACATCCCTATGTATGAAGGAAACTTAGACGTTGAGGAGCTTCTAGATTGGTTTAGAGCTCTGGATAAGTACTTCGATTATGAAGATATTGAAGAAGATAAGAAAGTTAAACATGTTGTCACTAGACTGAAACGGCATGCAACACTGTGGTGGGATGAACTGCAGGCTGGCAGTCATTGCAAGGNAAGGGAAAAAAAAAAAAAAAAACTGGGATAGGATGGTAGCAAAAATGAAAGCCAATTTTATATCCAGATATTACCAAATTAATCTGTTTCGAAGAATGCAAAATTTGAGATAGAAGGGGATGACAGTGAAGGAATACACTGAGGAATTTTACAAACTCAACATTAGAGCAGGTCATCGCGAGAGTGATTATGAAAAGGTCTCCAGATACATGAATGGTCTGAGATATTACATTCAAGATGAGATGATCACGGTGACAATAAGAAATGTGGAAGATTCTTATTAGATTTCTCTGAAGGCAGAAGAAAATTTGGCCCGAAATCAAGGTCAAAGGGGTAGAGGTAGAAGTCAAAGTAGAGGCAAATAAATTTCCCAGGACAGAGTACAAAAGCCTAAGGATGAAGAAAAGAAACCTCATAATCACCCAGAAAGAGGAGGAAGTTCAAAGGGAAAACAATATGCCGATAGGAACACTTTTCCATGAGCTAGAGGAAGAGGAAGAGGCAAAGGAGGTGAAGTAAAGTGTTTTTTCCGTGGAAAGATCGGACACAAATATTTTGAATGTCCTGATATCAAAATATATGGAGAAGGTGAAGCTCACATTTCAGAAGCGCAAATGTGAAATGTTGAGGCAGAAGATGCAGAAGGCGGAAGATCTTTAATGATGAGGAAAATTCTCTTGAAGCCAGAGAAGGAGGTAGAGAATCCAGTCCAGAGAAATAGTTTGTTCAGAACTGCTTGCAAGACCAAGGATAGGGTATGCAAAGTGATAGTGGGCAGTGGAAGCACAGATAATATAGTATCCACAAATATGGTGGAGAAGACAGAATTGGAGACAGTTGCACATCCAAGCCCATATAAGTTTTCGTGGTTGCAAAAGGGACATTAGGTAACAGTCACTAAACAATTTTTAGTTCAATTTAATATAGGGGGATATAGAGATGAGATCTTATGTGATTTTATTCCCATGGGCGTTTGTCATCTTTTGTTGGGGAGACCGTGGCAATATGACAAGAATGTTGTTCATGATGGAAGAAAGAACATCTATACCTTGCAGAAAAATGGTAGGACACATATGTTGTTGTCGATTGAAGACAAGAAGGTGTAAGAAGAAGTGAACAACACTATACTTCTCATGAGTGGGAAGGAAATTCTAGATGAAGTCAGGAAAGAAGAAGACATGCACTTTGTTTTGGTGAGAAAACCTAGAGTCATTTTGACCAGTACTTCAATAGATGATCTACCGAAGGAAATTCAGGAAATGTTGGAGGAATTTGTTGATATAGTGGTGGACGATTTACCTTGTTCGTTGCCGCCCGTCAGGAGTATAAGCCATCACATTGATCTTATACCAGGAGCGAGTTTTCCAAACAAAGCAGCGTACAGACTGGCGCCGCAGGAGAATGAATAATTTAAGAAGCAAGTCCAAGATTTGATGGACAAGGGGTTGATTAGAGAAAGCTTGAGTCCATGCATTGTATTGTTGGCCCTTGACCAAGTTTTGGGAGTTTCTTGGTCATGTTGACCTAATTTGGGAATTTGACATCCTGTTGAAGGAGGAGCACAAGACGAAGTGAATATTTTGGGTTTTGGGGAATATGTAACGGGAAATGGATGTCGGGCCATGGGTTTACCCATGTTTAGGCCTATTTTGTATATATAAATAAATGCCTAGGCTAGGAAGAAAAGGGGGAGATGAATGAAAGGCTAAGTGATAGACCTAAGTGATGTGAATGTATGCTAAGTGGGAGTAGGGTTTTTGGATTCTTTGTGCAGGATTGTAACAAGCTTGCAAAGCTGAGTGCAAGTGGTTGTGACAGATTGTGAAAGTTTGAGTGTTGTAACGCAAGGAAGAAGGATCTAGCGAGCTGCGTAGATCTTATGTCCTGTGCGGAGTAAGGGTTTTGAGGCTCTGTGTTGTAACAGATTAACTAAAGGCAATAAAGAAGAAGAGTTGGTGGATGTAGCCCCAAGATGGGGGTGAACCATGTAAATCCTGTGTCGTCTCGCTTTGTGCTTTACCTTAATGTGTTCATGTCTTCTTTGCTAAGTACTCTGATGTAGTTGGATATATTACTTGCTTTGTGCTTATGATGTGTGAGAATGCTAGATCTGATACATATGGTTGTGATTAGTGCTTAATATGGTTGATCTAACCTATTTACTTATGCTAAATGGTTGTATACAGTATATTAGTGTGGATACTATGAGGCTCTGTTTTATCAGCGAAGTAGATAACGATTGCACGTTAAGGAACTGAAGGTGCTAAATGCTTTATTAATTAATACAATCACATATCTATGTCCCAAATAAGGTTGTAGAAACTTGAGTCCTGCAACCAGCCCTGCCTCTACCTCAGGTGAGACTTCATCTGCTTCGCAGGTGTTGCCGAAAGGGTCGATAGTTAGGGATTTGTTGGTGCATTGTTGTAGTGTTGAACCCTGGGTCTGCCCCTGTGTCAACAAATGGTTCTGTTTCCGAGACCGAAACTATGATTGCTAGGAACTAAGGAAGAAGAAACTTTGTGCAAATATTTGATCTAAAAGTGTGAAAGATCTATGCGTAGATCTGTTTCCCTAGTGTGCATCATTTTACTTGGCTTTTGAATCTCTATGCTAAAGGGATAAGGCTAGATCCGAAGGAAAGAAGCTCGATCTGAAGAAAGGAGGTTAGATCTGAGGAAAAGAAGCGATATCTAAAAGTTTTGTGCTCTAGGAAATGTAAAAGTGGAAACTTATGACTAAAAGAGGTAAGATCTGGAAGCTATGTGCTCTGATAAAGGTAAGAATAGTTAAAAAGTATTATATCTAAAAGCTTTGTGCTCTGTAAAAGTAAGATAAGTGGAAATTTTTATTTCTAGAATATGAATCTACGTATGTTTGATAGATTCTATCCTATCTTAAAAACTAGGGCACTAATAGATGAAAGAAGATTTGTTATGAATAGATCTGATTAGAATCATGAAATATATGTTATACCTATGCATAGAAAAGATATTTGGACTAACAAATGGATGCAGGATCCTAGAAAGAATTTGTTTCGGGTTAGCTCATACGATCCTAGTGCACAGTAGATAAGAAGTTGGGGATCATTTAAAAGGAAGAGAGGATTAACCCTCTGTTACAGTTGCAGAAGGTCGGGACATCTTGCTAAGGAATGGCCTGGTGGAAGACCTAGTTGTCTTTGTTGTAAAGCTCTAGACCATGAAGTATTAGATTGCCCTAGAATGATCGCTAAGATTGAAGGAATGAACCAGAATCAAGAGAACCCTAAGGCAGATCTAGAAAAGGTAGAACCCCAGAAAGAATCAGAGAAAGTATTGATACAGATGAAAGAAACCCTGAATGACCACCGACATATCAGCTTATCAGAAATCTTCAGAGACAAGGAATACATCGAAGCAAGAATATGAGACTTCAACATTGACTATGTTATGGATGAGGAAACACATATGAATATTATTCCAAAGACAACCTAGGAAGCTATAGGAAATCCTGATATGATCCCTTCACTAGGAGGAATAGGTTTATTCTAAGGAAAGCTAGTAAGCCCATGTGGAAGGCTCGTTCGAATACCTATGACCATCAATGGAACTTCGACAGAAGAAGACTTTGAAATTATTAAATTTGTTGAAGATAGTGCCATGTTTACCATGCTAATAGGAAAACCTTGGATTGATAGAGATCAATCCAAACGAAAGGAAGAAGAAGAAGTTTTGGAATAGAAGAAGCAATAGTTAAAAGACTTTATGAACAGAAGGATCGCGCACTTGATTGAGGAACAGGAGAGCAGATCACAGATATTTAATACTATAATCCCAGATGTCAAAGCTAAGAGAACACTAGAGGATCCTCAAAATATTGAATTACCTATCCCAGACACAGAAGAAGTATTATCCAGGAACCCTTGGAAACAATTTCAATGGCGCGAAGTAACTAAGACAAAAGAAGAAAAGAATTATCAAGACGAAGCTCACTAGAAAGAAGGCTAGAAAGTTAAGAAAGAAAAGGGATAATATTGAAAGGTTACAGGAGGTTCTAGAGGAGACCTTGTAGAAAGAAATATTGAAAAATTGGAGCTTCACCAAGATATCAGAACAACGACACATGGAACTTCTCCATGACGAAGAAATATAGCCGTTGGGACCAATATATCCGTTCGACTTCCTCTCCGAATGGACAAAAAAGAAATAAAGGTTAGTCATCTGACCGTTGGACCACGCCATAATGAATCGAACAGGAGTTAAAGGAGGCTCATACCCGTTGCAAGCCAAACATTGTCGATTTACCTATTTATCTCGTCATGCCATGGACTGAGAACACTTTTTCCAATTGAGAATTCGAGCCCACAGCCTAAGCCAAGTTTATATAGTGATCATTGTTCTCTCGTTCTCTATCTCATTATTGTTTCTGAGTTGTTCCTCGATCCCACGAATTTTTTACCCCGAGTGCGTATGTCGGAAGTATTGAGCATTGCAGAGAAAGTCGTTGAGGAATTTTTTATCGAATTGATGACAGAGAGAGTCATGTCAGAGTGAGGGTTGTCTACAGGTATACAAGCATCATCAACGAGAGGACTACAGGACTCTCCTTCCACTACTCAAGCCGGTCCATCCCGGCTAGCTGATGAGAAATGAACGAAGCACATAGATGATATTGTGAATGCTAAGTTGATTCCAAGCATTCTACCTTCTTATCTACCACCTCTGAGTGACGCCATCAATCGTGATAGTGTACCCCACGAATTTGAGTACATACCTTCTACCTGTGATTCACTGACAGGCAAGGTTCACTACGTCGCTTTGATCACTGCATACCTTCCGAAAGAAGTACACATAGTTCGTGCTAACCAAGATAAGATCACCGCGTTGAAGTTCAATGACTTCAACCTCGGTGACAAGAAGGTTTACAATATGCTCACCCCTCATAAATATCTGACGTGAACCAAAGGAAAGAACTTGAATATTATCGCTCCATCATGGACCCAGAACCTCGCGTAGTCAACCCTACTTAATGTAATGAAGATTCCTCACTTCGGGAGGCATCAAGTTGTTGTTGTCCTTCTATCATGGAGGATACTTATGGTTGAACCACCACATCATAGCAGATCTGACTTTGATCAATTGGATCACAGGGCTAATCATGTAGGGTCCCGACCCACAAGATTTCTACCCCAGAAAGACCGCAGTTCACGCTCTCACCCAGAGGATAAATGATACTTACGATGATGTAGAGAAGGGCACGTGAGGCTACAAGGTAGCCTCTATCCAGAGCGACGTAGTGCACCTTACCTGTCAGCTAATCACAGGCAAGCTAGTTTGCAAGAACTGACCGACCCAAGTAACTGGATTTGTAGTGGACCTCATAGGGAAGTGTGCAGAGGGCCTACATATGAATTGGTCCAAATACTTGGTGAACCAACTAGAACTAGACTGCAGGGAAGCACAGGACCAAGGGTACGAGTTCCATTTTAGCTAGTTTCTCATATTAATCGCTTTCATCCCATGGGAGATGTCGGAAGGTGCAACCTTCCTGGATGTCGATCCCTTTGAACCACTGGCCATGAAGTTCAGTACGTTGTGGTACTCTAGTGACATGAACAAGTAGTGGAAATCAAATGTCATCTTCCACACATATTATAACCACTTGAAGGTATCCATATAGGCCACGCCTCGCATAACTCCAAACACACTTCACAGATTTAGGCCATTGATGAAATTCAGCACGGACCACCACTTCATCTACATCACAGCACACGCTGATGAGCATCACCAATAGCTACAATCATACTACAAGTTAACGGAGGATGACTTAGAGGAGATTACCAAGGAATGGTCGGTGGACCTCCTTATTCCATCGGACCCCACAAAGATGTCTAATGTTGACAGCCCCGAAATTGTGCCATATACATCCAGACCTAGAAAGATAAAGAAGAATGAAGAGGTTGACGATTTAGACAACGCATATGTAAATACCGCGTCTATTTCATCCGAGAAAGGGGGTTATGGCACAAAATTCGAACAAAAGAAAGGAAAGGTTACACCGCCAAGAGACAAGGAGGATCCCTCAAAGAAAAGGAAGGTTTCCTCTCTGAAACCTTCTTCAAGGAAGAAGATGAAAGCAACTAGAACCAAATTCAAGACCACCCTCACCTCAGACGACTTCGACTTCATCGTCGCTGCATTGAACGATGCATCGCTAGAGATAGAAGAGAAGCAAGAAGCCAAGAAGGATGAGGTGTTCATTTGCATCAAGGTCGAGCTTCAAGAAGTGTAGCGAGCATTACAGTCCAGCCGCACATTATTCACTATGCCCCTGACAGTTAGAACACCAGAACTAGGTGATGGGCCTACTCAATTACACCGGATTGTTGATACAATCGAAGCTCGCCTTCGATGAGCTCAATAAGAAACAACACAACCCACTCAGGATCTGGCGCGAGCACAGGGAGATCTGCTAGAACAACACAGCGATGCAGAACGATAAAAAATTTATCTCCAAGAAAAGTGGGATGAAGAGAAAGTAGAGGTACAACAAAGCAAGGAATAGTTGCTCGCCGAGCAACTTGAAGTTAAGGAAAGGGTAAATAGAGAACTTCTTTCAGTGACAATCTTCGAAGTATAGAATGAAGAACAAGTTCCACAGCATATGGCACAAATCAAAGAGGCAATCCAGAAGCTCCAGCAGCACATCGCAGATCTAGAGCTATGTGTTGTACCCGAAACCCCTAAGGAGATAAGAGACCAGTGAGAAGAAACTGCTCGTAGCGCAGTGGGAAGATTAAAATCTCTTGCCTTGGAGTGCAAGCATCTAAGTAACCAGAGCACCCAGACATATGAAAACCTTACAGAGAATCCATAATTACAGGCGCTGGAGTCGCAACTCCAGGAAGAAAAACAACATGCAGATACACTACAGGCACAACTGAAGGCCCTGTTAGCAGTAGATAGAATGAAAAGGTCTCATGAAAAATGCACAAATCAATAACAGATTCATATGATTCAAAGAAATGTGTTGGAAGTCACTCAATGACTTCAACCTATGCAATACAAGTCATGTATGTTGCTTACATAGGTCAAGAGCCAAGGAGCAAAGCTAGACCAGGTCGCCCTCAAAGGAGAACAACGTTTAGAAGGATTGGTGAACGACGCAGTGATCCAGGAGTTCACCAAGCAAGAGGCCACATCAAAGAATCAAGTCGAAGTAGCTCGGGCCAAGCTTGAGGCATTCGAGGTAGAGTTGGTCAGACTAGAGTGACTTGGGATGAGTCACAGGTGAGTGTTGGGGGCATGTTGGCCCTTGACCAAGTTTTGGGAGTTTCTTGGTCATGTTGACCTAGTTTGGGACTTCGACAGCCTATCGAAGGAGGAGAGCAAGACAAATCAGATATCACGGGATCTTGGCCCCATTTTGGGCCTCTTTTTGGGTCTTTGGGAAAATGTAATGGGAAAGGGATGTCGGCCCATGGGTTTACTCATGTTTAGGGCTATTTTGTATACATAAATAGATGCCTAGGCTAGGAAGAAAAGGGGAAGACAAATGAAAGGCTAAGTGCTAAACCTAAGTGATGTGAATGTATGCTAAGTGCGAGTAGGGTTTTTTGATGATTTGTGCAGGATTGTAACAGGCTTGCAGAGCTGAGTGATGGTTGTGACAGATTGTGAAAGGTTGAGTGTTGTAACGCAAGGAAGAAGGATCTAGCGAGATGTGCAGATATTTTGTCCTGTGCAGAGTAAGGGTTTTGAGGCTCTGTGCTATAACAGATTCACTGAAGGAAATAAATAATAAGAGTTGGTGGATGTATCCCCAGGGTGGGGGTGAACCACGTAAATCCTGTGTTGTCTCACTTTCTGCTTTACCTTAATGTGTTCATGTATTCTTTGCTAAGTACTCTGATGTACAGAAATTGTCGGAAGAACCACAGTATTTAAGACATCTTGCCGTCAACGTTTCGGATCCATAACAGGATCCATCATCAGGACCAAAAAAGTCTGAGAAAAATAGTAAGAGAAGAGCCTTTATTAAATAGTGATGAGGTGGGTGAAAAACCTACGTTTGGCTGAGTGAAACCCTCTTTTTTAGGAGAAATTTAGGGTTTGACCAGGGTTTTGGTAAAAAATATATTAATTATATGTTGATTAAGGTTAAATAATGAGGAAACCCTAGTATTAAGGAAGTGCATATAATCTTAAGTTAATTTTAYTGAGCGATGTTAGTTTTGTCAATATTAATGTTATGTTAATTATAGGTTAGAATAATGAGGTAAACCCTAGGTTTGAGGAAGTTAGTGTTATTAATATTAATCTTAAGTTAGTTTGACTAATTAAAGCTAATTTTAGGTTCAAAATATTAATATTAAATTATTTTAGGTTTAAAAAGGGGCTAAATTTAACTATATGGTGTATGGTGTTAAACATATTACTATTAATATATGTTAATTATGGGTTAAAATAAGGTTAATAAAATAGGCTAAAATTAATGTTAAATTATTTTAAGTTCAAAAAGGCTAAATTTAGGGTTG
>ML778131.1:1696151-1715288 GCA_009831015.1 Picea engelmannii
TCATCTTGTACTTGAACATTTAAGTGGGGTAAAAGGAGGTTTCCCCCTCGAAGAGGCTTATTATCTGAAATTATCTCTTTTTCAAGGCGTTGAATACTTTTCCTGAGGTTTTTATATGCTATATTGATGTTTGGTTCTTAACAGGAAGTGCGCGGAGGGCCTACATATGAATTGGGCCAAATACTTGGTGAACCAACTAGAACTGGACTACAGGGAAGCGCAGGACCAAGGGTACAAGTTCCATTTTACTTGGTTTCTCATATTAGTCGCTTTCATCGCATGGGAGATGTCAGAAGGTGCAACCTTCCTAGATGTTGAGCCCTTTGAACCACTGGCCACGAAGTTCAGTACGTTGTGGTACTCCAGCGACATGAACAAGCAATGGAAATCAAATGTCATCTTCCACATGTATTATAACCAGTTGAAGGTATCCATATAGGCCATGCCTCGCATAACCCCAAACACACTTCACAGATTTAGGCCATTGATGAAATTCAACACGGACTACCACTTCATCTACATCACAGCGCACGCTGATGAGCATCACCAACATCTACAGTCATACTACAAGTTAACAGAGGATGACTTGGAGGATATTACCAAGGAATGGTCGATGGACCTCCTTGTTCCATCGGACCCCGCAGAGATGTCTGATGTTGACAGCCCCGAAACTGCGTCAGATACATCCAAACCTAGCAACATAAAGAAGAATGAAGAGGTCAATGATTTAGACAACGCATCTGTAAATACCGCGTCTATTTCATCTGAGCAAGGGGGTGATGGCATAGAAGTCGAACAAAAGAAAGGCAAGGTTACACCGCCAAGAGACAAGGAGGATCCCTCAAAGAAAAGGAAGGTTTCCCCTTCGAAACCTTCTTCAAGGAAGAAAATGAAAGAAACTAGAACCAAATTCGAGACCACCCTCACCTCAGACGACTTCGAATTCATTGTTGTTGCACTGAACGATGATTCACTGGAGATAGAAGAGAAGCAGGAAGCCAAGAAGGAGGATGTGTTTAGTCGCATCAAGGCCAAGCTTCAAGAAGTGCAGCGGGCACTACAATCCATCCGCGCAGTATCCACTATGCCCCTGATAGTTGGAACACTAGAACTAGGCGATGAGCCTGCTCAATTACACTGTATTGCCAATATAGTTGAAGCTCGCCTTCAAAAATCTCAATAAGAAACAACGCAAGCCCCCCAGGCTCTGGTGCGAGCACAGGGAGATCTGCTAGAACAACAAAGCAATGTAGAACGAGAAAAAATTTCTCTCCAAGCAAAGTGGGATGAAGAGAAAGTAGAGGTACAACAAAGCAAGGAACAGTTGCTCGCCGAGCAACTTGAAGTTAAGGAAAGGGTAAACAGAGCACTTATTTCAGTGACAATCATCAAAGTACAGACTGAAGAACAAGTTCCACAGCAGGTGGCACAACTCGAAGAGGCAATCCAGAAGCTCCAGCAGCACATCGTAGATCTAGAGCTTCGTGTTGTACCCGAAACCCCTCAAGAGATAAGAGACCAGCGAGAAGCAATTGCTCGTAGCACAGTGGGAAGATTAAAATATCTTTCCTTGGAGTGAAAGCATCTAAGTAACTAGAGCACCCAGACATATGAAAACCTTACAGAGAATCCAAAATTACAGGCGCTGGAGTCGCAGCTTCAGGAAGAAAAACAACATGCAGATACACTACATGCACAACTAAAGGCCCTGTCAGCAGTAGATAGAATGAAGAAGTCTCATGAACAATGCACAACTCAACAAAATATTCATATGATTCAAAGAAAAGTGATGGAAGTCACTCAACAACTTCAACCTATGCAAGACAAGGCATGTATGTTGTTTACAGAGGTCGAGATCCAAGGAGAAAAGCTAGACTAGGTCGTCCTCACAGCAGAACAACGTTTAGAAGGACCGGTGAACGATGCAGTGATCCAGGAGTTCACCTAGCAAGAGGCCACATCAAAGAATCAATTCAAATCATCTTGGGCCAAGCTCAAGGCATTCGAGGCAGATTTTGTCAGACCAGAGTGACTCGGGACGAGTCACAAGTGAGTGTTGGGGGCCTGTTGGCCTAGACCAAGTTTTGGGAGTTTCTTGGTCATGTTGACTTAGTTTGAGACTTCGATAGCCTGTCGAAGGAGGAGTGCAAGATGAAGTGGAGATAACGGAATCTTAGCCCCATTTTCTGACTCTTTTTCAGTTTTTGGGAATATGTAATGGGAAAGGGATGTCGACCCATGGGTTTACTCATGTTTAGGCCTATTTTTTATATATAAATAGATGCCTAGGCTAGGAAGAAAAGGGGGAGACAAATGAAAGGCTAAGTGCTAGACCTAAGTGATGTGAATGTATGCTAAGTGCGAGTAGGGTTTTTGGATGATTTGTGCAGGATTGTAACAGGCTTGCAGAGATGAGTGAAAGTGGTTGTGACATATTGTGAAAGGTTGAGTGTTGTAATGCAAGGAAGAAGGATCTAGCAAGTTGTGCATATCTTCTGTCCTGTGTGGAGTAAGGGTTTTGAGGCTCTGTGTTGTAATAGATTGACTGAAGGCAATAAAGAATAAGAGTTGGTGGACATATCCCCAGGGTGGGGGTGAACCACATAAATCCTGTGTTGTCTCGCTTTGTGCTTTACCTTAATGTGTTCATGTCTTCTTTGCTAAGTACTCTGATGTAGTTGGATAGATCTACTTGCTTTGTGCTTATGATGTGTGAGAATGTTATATCCGATACATATGGTTGTGCTTAGTGCTTAATATGGTTTATCTAACCTATTTACTTATGCTAAGTTCTTGTATATAGTAGATTAGTGTGGATACTACGAGGATCTGTTTTATCAGCGTAGTAGATAATGATTGCACATGAACTAAAGGTGATAAATGCTTTATTAAGTAATACAATCACAGATCTGTGTCCTAGATAAGGTTGCAGACACATAAGTCCTGCAACCACCCTTGCCTCTAATTCGGGTGAGACTTCATTTGCTTTGCAGGTGTTACCGAAAGGGTCGGTATTTAGGGTTTTGTTGGTGCATTGTTGTAGCGTTGAACCCTGGGTATGCCCCTGTGTCAACATGTACCAACAGGTATAAGTCCAAAGAAGGATGGTGGATGGATAATGTGTATAGACTTGAGGTCTATAAACAAAATCACCATCAGGTATAGATTTCCTTTACCAAGGATGGATGACTTGATGGATTGCTTGAGTGGAGAAAAAAAAAATTCAAAAATTGATTTGAGAAGCAAATATCATCATATTAGAATGAGGGAAGGTGGTGAATGGAAGAGAGCATTCAAGATGAATGAAGGACTATATGAATGGCTTATCATGTCGTTTGGTTTGACGAATGCACCAAGTACTTTCATGAGATTGATGAACGAAGTCTTGAAATATTTCATTGGAAAGTTTGTAATTGTGTATCTTGATGATATAATGATCTTCAGTAAGACTGAGGAGGAACATTTGAGACACCTAACTCTAGTGATGAGGAGGTTGCAGCAAGAGAAGTTGCTGATAAATATGAATAAGTTATCTTTCATGAAGAAAGAGCTCATTTATTTAGGTTTTTTTATCTCGTCGAATGAGTTGAAGATGGATCCTGAGAAGGTAAAAGCGATCAAAGAATGGCCATCGCCGAGGAATATCTTTGAAGTCATAAGCTTCCATGTTTTAACCAGTTTTTACAGGAAGTTCATTAGGAATTTTAGTGGAATTTATGCACCAATGATGGACACAGTCAAGAAAAGACATAAATCTTTTCATTGGATAGAGGAAGCAGAGAAAATTTTCAAGTTGTTGAAGGAGAAGCTAACTGAACAGCCAGTTCTGGTTTTGCCAGAATTCAGTAAAACATTTCAAGTGAGATGTGACACAAGCGGATTTACGGTTGGAGCAGTCTTAAGTCAAGACAATAGACCAATTGCATACTGCAGTGAGAAGTTGGACGATGCCAAGATGAAATATTCCACGTATGACGAGGATTTTTATGCAGTCATACAAGCATTGAAGAAATGGAGGCACTAATTGGTTCTGAAAGAGTTTGTCTCATATAGCGATAACCATGCTTTACAATTCATAACTCGACAGGAGAAATTGAACCAGAAACATGCGAAATGGGATGAATTTATGCAGAACTTTACTTTTGTTATAGAACACATTTCTGGAACTGCTAACAAGGTTGTTGATGCATTGAGAAGGGAATGTTTGATTCTGCAGGAGTTTCGTGTGAAGACCTTAGGTTTTGATAGCCTTAAGAAAATGTACAGAGATGATTCAAATTTCAAGGATGCTTATGAAGCATGTGAAAACCTAGTTCTGAGATACAGAAGCCAATGGATTGAATACTTAATATAGGATGGATTATTATTCAAAGGAAATCAGTTGTGTATCCCGAAGAGTTCTATGAGGGAGAATCTTCTTAAAGAAAAACATAGTGGGGGATTGGCTCGACATTTCATCCATGACAAAACATTTGTGCATCTGAATAGTTTATATTATTGGCCAGGGATGAGGACGAATGTCAAGAAATTTGTCAACGGATGTAGAATTTTCCAGAACACAAAGGGGAAAAGATAGAATAGATGATTATATAAACCATTTCCAGTACCAGAGAGGTCATGGGACGTGGTAAGCATGGATGTTTTGTTAGGATTGTCAAGGACACAGAGAGGTTATGATTCCATATTTGTGGTAGTCAACAGATTCTAAAAAATGGCACATTTCATTCCATGTCAGAAAACCAGTGATGCAATGCACATTGCAAATCTGTTTTTCAAAGAAGTTGTTTGACTTCATGGTTTACCCAAGAGTATTGTTTCAGATAGGGATACCAAATTTGTTGGTCATTTCTGGAGGAAATTGTGGAAGAAGCTGGGGACTAATTTATCGTTTAGCTCAGCATATCACCCTCGGATGGATGGAAAGACTGAGGTAGTAAATAGAATTTTAGGAGACTTGTTGAGGAGTTTGGTAGTTGAACATCATAGTCAGTGGGAGCAAATTCTGCCACAAGTGGAATTTGCATATAACGATTCACCTAACAAGAGCACAGGATAGAGACCATTCCATATAATGTATCGAATGCAGTTGAGAGGAGTATCTGAGTTGAGAGACTTAGAGTAGAATGAGTTCATAAGTGTTGGAGCAGAAGTTTTTGCAGCAGAGATGCAAGAGATTCATCGTAAGATCAAAGAGCGGTTGTAGAGTTCCAACCAACAATATAAGTGCAGAGTCGATCAACACTGAAGAGAGATTCAGTTTGAAGTGGGAGATTTAGTCTTAGCACATCTAAGGAAGGAAATATTCCCAAGGGAAACATATAATAAACTGAAGATGAAAAATATAGGGCCGTGTAAGATTTTGAGAAAATTTGAGACAAATGCTTATGAGATACAATTGCCAGATGGGGTAGGAATATCACCCATATTCAATGTAGTCGATCTATATACTTACAGAGAAAATGAAATAGAGGGGTCATAGGATCAGAAGGAAGTTCAATGGGTCAGATAGATGTCTGTAGCTGAAAATCCACAGATGGAAAAGATCATTGATCAGAGAGTCAGCAAAAAGACCCAGAGAAAGACATATTTTGAGTATTTGGTCAAATGGAAAGGACACCCAATTGAGGATGTCGGTTAGGAAAGTGAAGAGAAAATCCAAAAGCATGGACAGACGGTGCAGGACCTCATGAGTAGGAGTTCGTGAATTTTCAGCCAGAGGAGTATGATGCAGGAGCATCATCAGTAAGGCAAGCGCAAAAGCGGAGGAAAGATGGATATGCACCATCGCACATTTTGAAGGCATTTTGAATTTGAAAATATGAAACATTAATGTAATAGCTGGAGGGACATAATTTCCCTTAAGTGTTTTTGGGATTGTAACATAGATCTTGAGGGTAGATCTCATCTGTCGATTGGAGGCATTTATTGTATTAAATGTAAAGTAAATGTAGGCTTTAATTTCGATTAGACAGCTTAGAGTGTAGGAGGGAAAACTATAGAAAGCTCCCTCGTATGTATGGTATTGTATCAATTATTCTCATTGTAAGAGATAGAGAGTTGTAGATCGAGAGAATATGAGAACATAACAGAAAGTTGTATAAGCAAATAATTGTTTCTATTGAACCCATGTACAGAAGCATTGGAATTAATATGAGAAGGATTTAATTCAGTTTCATGGTGTTGTGGTGATTATTGTTTGCATCTCTTAATGGTATGTTTACATTTTTCTTATATGTTTTGTTATGCATTTGTTTCAATTTTGTGTGTATGTATGATTTCATGTTGAATGTATGAATCCAGTGAGAGGGAGAGTATGAGTTTCAATTGTTTCTTGTCCTGATAATTCCTGCAAGGAGTGTAATGAAAGTCCGCAAAGTGTGCATTGATAGGTTCTGATTTTTACCTCAGACAAGCTCAGGAGAGATAGTGTTGTTCTCATACCAGTAGAAGTGCAGGTATAGCACAGAGTCGTGCAAGGCATGTGCAGGTTGGTTGAAGTCTTAGACTTTTCCAACCCAAGTGAGTGGTGGAAGGATTTATGTTGCAAGGAGTGCACAGAAGAGGAAGACATCAAATAATCAGTGATTATTTGTTAAGGCTGCAAGGAGTGCATGCAAGTAACCCCTTAAGAGATCTCTGAGTTTGCAGCTAGAACCAAGCTCAGGAAGGATAGAGGCTTTGAAGAGTTCGAAGGAAGACAAGGGATGAAGTCACCTCGCAGAATCAAGTTCAAGAGAAAAGACGCTAAGTTATTTGGCCAAGAGTTATCAAGAAGTTAAACGGATGGTTGAAGTTTCTCTAAGGGAGAACTATCGATTTCTTGTGGACCGTTGGATCTCACAGATCAGTGGGAGGGTTAAGGAGAGAGTCCTTAATCATTTAGAATCTCAGGATGAAGAATAGTTGTTAGATCTGGATCAACAAGAGTCGTTGATCTCGTGCTTGAATTTCATCATTTCAAAATTCAGGGGTGTGGAGAAAGTTGTGACGAGAAGGAAAGAATCGCAAAATCCTGATTCGCAAAATCCCAATAGGATTTGGACCGTCGGATCGTAGAGGAATCTAGACCATCGATCCGCAACAAAGAAGTCGTGAATTCGAACTTTGGGGAAAGGGAGGAGATTTGTATCGTGAACTCCCGAGTCACGAATTCCTGACACACTCGAAGGTTGGGCCCCAGGTTGTGGTAGAGGGTCACATCATGAGAGTTTAGGGGAGGAGATAAAGACTCGTTATCCCTTTTTGGGGTTTCGGGATTTGAAGGAGTCGGGGAACTCAACAACAAGAATAATGAAGTCACGAAACCCGACGTGCCCTTTTAGGGAAAATATTGTGGTCACGTCAGTTGTTCACGTGGGTAAGAAATCGTGCTTAGTGCTTGTTCTCACAAGTGTAACTCCTAAGAAGGACCTGTGGTTACAATTGTGAAGATTCCAGTTGGGAATCGAAGAGCCATTTCGGCTCAAGGGAGATTAAGAACAATCCTTAGACCAAGAGGTCAAGAAGAAACTATTGAGGTATGGGTGATGTGTCAGGTTTATAAGGGATCCTTTGATCTAGGTGGAAATCGATGGCCACCCACCTACTCCACCAGCTCAAAATAGGGGTTTCCACCTTGGCAATGTTTTTACAGTTTTTCGGGTCCTAAACTTCTGGGGTCGTATTAAGGATCTAAAAAATGTTTTTTGGGCACGACGTAGTCACACTAAAAATATAAGCTAGAGTGTGATGAAAAAATGTGTATTCCTCAAATATTTATTTCCAATGAGCTATCATTCTCCCCAAACAGAGATCGTATGAAAAAGTTATACCCTTGGGAAATTGACATATCAACTACCCCCATCGGGGCCTACAAAACTTTTGGTGTTTCATCTTCCGGGGTTATGGTTTTGGATTTATTTATGTTAAAAGGGCCTTTGGAGCCTCATTGTAAACATCATCTTCTTGTGAATGAGTTTATCCATCAAATCTCTTCTCAGAGATAAGTTGCCACCATTCTAACGAGTTCATTCACTCTGTATTTTTACAGTTTATGTACATTGTTGTCATTAAAAAAAATTGTGCATTACTATATCTTTGTGTTTCTGGAAATATATATGTGTATTTACTTATTATATTTACACCTTCATTTCGTTCTAAAAATAATCCAGATCAATGGTATCAGAGCATGCTACTCCTTATTGTTTCTTAGTTCATGTCCCCAATGAGGTCAAGGTATAGAGAGTTGGGTCTCAAGCTAGTTTATCTTGAGGAAAAATGTTATTGCTAGCCAAAGAGACCTCCCATGGAAGAATAAAAGAGAGACAAGAGAGTAGTATATCCCATCAAATTGTAGCTCGTGGAAGCCCTCGTGCAATAGAGGAATGATCTGTTGGAGAATTTTTCCCAAAACCTTCAACGATTCTCAACAATAGCAAGCACATCTTCGTCAAGAAGTCGCTTTGGAGACTTTGCCGCATTCAAGGTACAATTTAATTTCTATATTCCCATATTTGAAGGTTAGATTGATGTAGATTCTTTGGAAAAGTGGTTAAATATGCTAGAAGGTTATTTCTATGTCCACAATTTTTTCCATAGAGAAAAGATCACCTTTGTGCTCCTTAAGGATCTCCCCCATGTCAAACATTATCAAGAAACTTACTGGGAGAAAAATTCCATAGAGTCTAGAATATTTGGGGTCAGGCACACTTGGTATTTTTTTATGGATGCGGTCAAGGAGAAATATTACCCTGTGGGAAACTGTGATGACCAATACATGAGATGGACCATACTACATCAAGAGAGCGGCCAAACAATGTCGGAGTTCACAAATAACTTCCATACCTTGTGCACTAAGCTAGGTATCAAAGACTTTGAGTGACATCTAGTTCTAAAATACTGTGGGGCTCTACACAGGTACATTGAAATAGAAATGGATTTTCTGGACATCTCATCACTGGGAGTTGCTTATCGATATGATGTCAAAATCGAGCAGAAATTTAAGTAGTAGAACAAGTGGGAATTTGGGTCTACAAATATGCAACAACCAAAGTATGGTAAAGACAACCCTAATTCACATAATATCCAACCTCAAGACAACAAGTCCAAGAGACATGAAAATAAGAGTAACGAGAAGACAAATAAGGACATTGGAAAGTGGTGCTACTTCCAAAAAATCCCTTGGAACAACACTGATGAATGTCACTCAAAACATTCATTCGTTGTTGAGCTCAAAGAAACAGAGTCAAGCCCTGACTTAGAATTTGATTCAGAAAATAATAAAAGGAGACAGTTCATTGATACAAAACCCACAGCTACTGTCGTGACTGCATGATCCAGGTTATTTTGAGAATGACATGAATACAAAATTATAACCGATATGTAACAAGGAAATACACAAAGATAATGCAGAGAACATGGAAATATAGTGAAAACCAACTTCTATTAATGAACAAGAGAAAAAAACATTGTAGAACACAAACTGACAGAATGGGGTAGCCTATCTTTGAAAATAAAGAGATGTTGGCTACACTTCATTTGGAAAAATTGGTTGCTTAAAGGGCCTCCTTCACCTCAATTATATATGAGAGAGTGAGAGGAGAATAATTCCCATGATGCATGTGGGACAAATTGGACTAAGTTTATAAAATTCCATAGGCATGTAAAATGTAGAAATTTCAATACAAATTATGTATTGCCTGGATTCTCCTGATCTAACAATTATATTCCACTGTTAAATACATATTTTCTTCTACTAAATATTCTTGTGGAATTTAGAACATGATCACCAATTGCAATATCAAGAAGAAAGATCAATCGCACATAACAAAAATGTTTTACAGGGAAAGCATAAAGCTAAAAAACCCACTATCATATATTATGTATATCATGGATCATGAAACAATCTCATACAAAACTCTAATCCAAGAGCTCTCAGTACAATATACAATCATCTCACACTTTCATACAAAAATTGACAAATTCATGTGCCAATTTACTGCTTCCAGACAGCTTGCCTCCTCTGCGCAAATCCCTGCAATGGAAAACCTGCAAAATGATTTGAATGCCTCTTTCCTAGGCTGCACATTTCTCATGGGCACATCCACTATGTGTGTGATTGCATGAGTGCACTTCACTCAAATCACAACTGATAGCCAAATTGTCCCTTTCACATGTTATATCAACTGGGTCTCCGCTGGATCTGACATGCATGTAGTTAATAGTGGTAAATCTTCAGTTGCGTGTGAGATCATTGATTGTGAATTAATTAATAATTAATTCATTGAACTCTCACTAGTGTAAGTTCGGTTACAAATGAGATTAACTCACTTAACTGAGTTAAACTACTTCACAACTCACATAACTACACTTAAAACCTTGTTACAACTTCAAGTCACTTAGTTACAACTAATTTGACTTCCATGTCCCACCAATCAACCTTTGAACTCAAATTTCCTATAGCTAACTGATTTTCCATTTCAGTTAATTATTTCAAGTAATTATGAGATAATAGATTAATATTTATTTTCCAATTTATTTAAGGGAAAAACAAATTAGACACACATTTCTTGTTGACTTTTCAACACTCCCCCTCAACAAGAAAGGGATTATCCTTCACCCCGATCCTATATCTATGGTATTCAAATTTTCTCCTGGTGAGTGCCTTCGTCAAAATGTCTGCATCCTAATATTCCATAGGAATGTACTGAAGCAACATGATCTTCCACTGCACACAATCTCTGAGATGATGATACCAGATATCTATATGCTTAGATCTATCATGAAAAATAGGATTAATCGAAATTTTAATGCAACTCTGATTATCACAATGAATCACTGTCGGATCTAAATGAGAACCAAAAAAAACAACCAATATATTTCTCATCTAGATAGCCTCACATGCAGCATAACTCGCTACCATGTATTCCACTTCCACTGAACTGAGTGCCACGGATCTTTGTTTCCTACTGTACCAAGAAACAGTTGTAGATCTTATACTAAATATCCCCCCTGATGTGCTCTTTCTGTCTGTTGGGCTGCCCGCCCAATCTGCATCTGTTAAGCCATGCAAATTCACCTCATCTATTTGTTTGTATCATAAGCCATATTGATATGTTCCCCTTAGATATCTTAGGACATGCTTTCCCACCTTCCAAAAGAGTTTGGTAGGATTAACCATCGCTTGACTCAGTTGGTTAACCGCATAGAAAATGTCTGGTCTTGTATTCACTAAATACATTAGCGAACCCACTAACTGTCGATAGACAATAGCATCCACTACCTCTCCAGAAGTAGCATCCTCTTTCCTCCAGTTTCTTGGAAGAGGAGTATCCATGGGTTTGTAGCCCTCCATGTGAAACTTACCCAGTATCTCCCTTGCATATTTTCCTTGAGACACAAAAAGTTCACCATCTCGCTGCCATATTTCCAATCCAAGGAAATAATGAAGAAGGCCCAAATCCTTCATCTTGAACTCCTTTGCAAGGTCCTCCTTGCATGAGTGTATCAGCTGCTCATCACCAGTCAGTATTAAATCATCAACATAAAGAACAATGATTAAAATCTTACCCTTGTAGATCTATCTTGAACCTACCACTGATTTGTCGATCGGTCTTGGGAAAATTTCCCATGCACTGTTTTTGATAATGGAGTCATACTCCTCCACCATTGCATCTACCCATGTGGGATCCTGCACTTCTTCTTGAAAGGAAGATGGTTTAGTCACAATAAATTTTCTCATGAGATCCATGTATCTAGTAAATCGATCAGGAGATTGTCTATATCTGCACTGTGAAGTAGGGGCTCCTACATTCTGTGCAGCATCTAGTCTCAATCTATCAGCTTCCATGGTGCACTTTCTTTCATTTATGATGAATGGCTCTGCATGAGTGGCTTCCTCCACTCCATGAACCTCCTCATGTGTCTGATGCACATCTTGAGACTCATCTTTGGGAACCAGCAGTTCCTCCTTCGCATGCAATTCTAGCTCCCTCTCAAGCGACAACCACATGGCTTTCCCCTCATTGAATTTTATATACTATCACATAACAGTCATCTTACTGTTAGGAAAATACACACGATAATTATGGGGTGTTTCTATGTACCCCACAAATATCCCAACTTCAGCAGTCGGCTCCAGCTTCTTCCTGGCGTTCTTGGTCACATTCACATAAACAAATGAGCCAAAAATCTTAAAATGTGAAACATTTGGTTTCTTACCAGTGAAAGCTTCTTCAGGTGTAGTCATTCCAAGTACTCTATGAGGACAACGGTTTTTCACATAAACCGCAGTATTGCATGCTTCTGCCCACAAATGCATTGGTAGGCCCTGATCATGCAACATCGCTCATGTTGCACCCACGATCATTATGTTCTTCCTCTCCACGACCCCATTTTGTTGTGGGTTATGAGGTGCTATGAGTTCTCTTCGAATTCCTTATTTGTTGTAGAAGTCTTTGAATTCATTAGAGATGTATTCTCCACCATTATCGCTCCTCAGAGCCTTCACTTGTTTCCCCAACTCTTTCTCCACCAATGCTTTAAACTCACAGAACTTTAAGAATGTTTGATCCCTCTTCTGCATGAAGAAGATCTAGCATTTACGAGAAATGTCATCAACAAAAATAACATAATACCTATGTTTTTTTATTGAAGCAACTGAGAATGGTCCACACACGTCTGTGTGAACTCTCTCCAGGATCATCAAAGCATTGTTCTCCTTTTCATGAAAGTTGGACTTCACATACTTCCCCATGGTGCAACCCTTGCACTGATCTAATTGAGCAAGTGTTCCCATTGGAAGTCCAATAGATATTTGTTGCATGATTTTCAAGGCTCCATGATGAAGATGGCCCAATCACCTGTGCCATAATTCGTCCTCATCCAGGATCACCACTTTTTCTTCCTTGCCCATCATGGCAACGCAACCATCTACCTCCAGCTTGTATACATTCTTAATTCGAATCCCTATATTCTTGGCTTGACCCATTTTTTTATGTCACAGGAAATCTTTTCCATCGTTAAAAACAACGTCATAACCTTTGTCCTCCAACATTGCGACTGATACCAAGTTTTTCTTCAGACCTAGAACATGCATAACATATTTCAATTGAAATGGTTTACCTGACTCCCTCTAAAAGGTAATGGTACCAATTCCATTCGCATGGTATCGTCCATCGTCACCCATCTCTATATGAATTTTGAGATATTTCTCCTCCAAGTCACTGAAAATATCCTTATCTCCTGTCATGTGGAAGAAAGCACCACTATCAAAATACCACACTGATCCCAATGCACTTGACGCCATGCATAACTAGTGTAAGTTCAGTTACAACTAGTACAACTTAGCTTAACTCACTTAACTGAATTAAACTACTTCACAACTCACATAACTACACGTATAACTCTGTTACAACTTCAAGTCACTTAGTTACAACTAATTCTACTTGCATGTCCCACCAGTCAACCTTTGAACTCGAATTTCCTATTGCTAACTGATTTTCCATTTCAGTTAATTGTTTCAAGTAATTATGAGATAATAGATTAATATTTATTGTCCAATTTATTTAAGGGAAAAATAAATTAGACACACATTTCTTGTTGACTTTTCAACATAAAACACTAGGACTTCTCGGGCAGTCACCCATCCCAGTACTACTCTATCCTGAACATGCTTAACTATGGAGTTCTAATGGGATCTGGTGCATCAACGCTATGTTGTAGGCATGTACTAAGAACACTAGGAAATCATTACATGTTTTATGTAATTGAAAAATGAAGATGAAATTACATTCCATTCCCCATCAAAAGGGTGAATATCATGGTTTATGAAAACCATGGGATCAAAATGGTGATTCAGTGGAAAAGGTGGATGGCCACCAAGATCCATCTGGATCATTCCTCCCCCCTTAGGAAGCAATGTTCGTCATTGCATTAAGTTCCCTTTCTAAATCTGAAGCTTAGTGCACTGCTTGCTTTTCTAAAGAAGATGTTTTTCTTATCTTGTTGAAGGTTTTCATGAACCTATTGTTGGAGGGATTGGATCCGTTTAACCAATATAGCTGCATGATCTACCTGAGTGTGGGAGTACTTTTTCGGTGAATATGAAACATGAATATTATGAAAGTTTCTATTATAACCTTTCTTGATTGGACAGTGCGGAGGAACCTCTGTAGGTGCAACAAGAACATATTGGTACTCTTCTACAATCTTGTCAATCTGCTTATGTTGGGTAGAAAGGTCTTGGGTTGAGGCTGCAGTGGTTGCAGTTTCCTTATGTTCACCTTTTTATCAGATTGTGAAGAGGCTAAACTTTTTAGTATGAGATATTACTTTGTGGCATTGTTTTGGTGGGAAAATAGTTGAAACTACCTCTAGTATCCTGTATAGCTAACCCCCTAGAGTAACAATGACACTACAAGGTCGAGACTCATAAACAACATGACACCTCCACATATATGGTTGGCCTAATATAACATCATAGAATTCCAGTGGGGAAACATTACACAATACCTCATCCTTGAAGGGCTTGATGTCGTAGGACAGGAGACATTGTTGGCTGACACGAAGATCTTGTCTTGATGAAGCCACTCGATGTTGTATGGCTACGGGTGTGGATTTTTTGGAAAATCCAATCGCTTGACAAAATTTGATAATATGATGTTCTTTTGGCTTCCACTATCAACAATAAAATATAGTGGGGTCCCCTACACACACATCTATGAATCGAAGAGGCGCTACCCCTCCTCAAGATCCTCTTCTAGTTGGATTGTTGCAGTTGCGACAGTAGCAGTGGGTTATGCATCAATGACCTGTCTCCTTTTATTATTTTCTAAATCAGGGTCCAAGTCAAGGTTTGGCTCTTTGTCTTTGAGCTTGACCACTAATGATTGTATTGAGCGACATTCATCAGTGTTTTTCCAAGGGTTGTTGTGGAACTCACACCACTTTCTAGTGTCTTTCTTAAACTTATCGTTAACCTTCTTTGCCTGCATTTGGGACTGGCTCTCTTCATGTTTTCCTTCCTTCCTCTATCCTTCATTATGTCAGTTAGATTTTCCTTTGCCATGTTTCTCTCACTTACTCTATTGCTTCAATTTCTGCTCAATTTTGACTACATATCGATAAGCTTCTCTCAGTGAGGAGATGTCCAAGAAATACATCTTTGTTTGGATGTACTTGTGTATGCCGCCACGGTACTTCAAAACTAGGTGTTGCTCGAAGTCTTTGATACCAAGTTTTGAGTGCAAGGTATGAAAGATGTTGGTGCACTCTGACACCGTTTGGTCTCTTTTTTTACACAAATTTATCCATCTCATGTATTGGTCATCATAGTTTCCAACAGGGTAGAACTCCTCCTTTAGGGAATCTACAAAGGCCTCCCAAGTGGGTTCTCTCCCAAATAGTGTAGATTCATCTGCAATGTACCTCTTTTAGTAACCTTCCACCAATATCTAACATAGGGAAGGGATTGAAGGAGCGTGAAGGTGATCTTTTCACTGTCAAATTTTTTTTGGACAGACTAATAACCTTCTAGCAGATTCAGTGATTTTTCTAGAGCATTTTCATCTATTCGGCCTTCAAATAAGGGGATATCAAAATTGACTTGTGACTTGAAGGGTGTCGCACTTGCGAAATGGATTCTTGTCGAAGATGCCTCAATCGTCACCATCAGTAGCCTTTGAAGGATATGAGAAAATTTGTCCATCATCTCGTTCCTCTATCGCATGAGGGATTCCTCGAGAAACATATTGAAAGGATCTCCTGCTTTTTCATATCTATTTTCTTCTTCCATGGGAGGTCACTTGGGTTGGCTAGAGTAGTTTTCCTCAAGTGAAACTAGCTCGAGACCCAACTCTCTATACCCTGACCTCATCGAGGACATGCTATGAGAAACAACAAGGAGCAACCTTCTCTGATACCACTGATCCAAATTATTTTGAGAACAAAATGAAGACAAAATATAACCAATATATAACAAGGAAATACATAGAGATAATGTAGAGAACACAAAAATATAGTGAAAACCAACTTCTATTAATGAACAAGAGAGAAAAATATTGTAGAACACAAATTGGCAAAATGGGGTATCCTATCTCTGAAAAGAAAGAGATGTTGGCTACACTTCAATCGGAAAAATCTTTACATCACACTCCATTGCCTACTTAAAGGGCCTCGTTCACCTCAATTACATATGATAGAGTGAGAGGAGAACAATTCCCATTATGCATGTGGGATAAATTGGACTAAGTTTATAAAATGTCATACGCATGTAAAACACTAGAACTTTCTGGGCGGTCACCCATCCCAGTACTATTCTATCTTGAGTGCACTTAACTACAGAGTTCTAATTGGATCTGGTGCATCAATTCTATGTTGTAGGCATGTACATAATACCACTAGGAAGTAATTACATGATTTCTATAATTGAAAAATGAAGATGACATTACATTCCATTCCCCATCAAAATGGTGAATATCATGGTTTATCAAAACCACAAGCTCAAAATGGTGATTTAGTGGAAAAGGTGGATGGCCATCGAGATCCATCTGGATCACCGCAACAATCCAACTGGAATAACTAGAGGATCTTGAGGAGGGGGAGAGCCTCTTCCATTCATAGATGTGGGTGAAGGGGACCCCGCTACATTTTATTGTTGATAGTGGAAGCCAGAATAACCTAATATCAATAGAGGTCGTCAAGTAGTTGGATTTTCCAACAACACCACACCTCCATCCATACAACATTGGGTGGATTTTCCATGGTTTAGATCTTTGTGTCAACCAACAGTGTCGCATGTCCTACGACATCAATCCCTTCAAGGATGAGGTACTATGCGATGTTTCCCCATTGGAATTATACGATGTTCTATTAGGCTAGCCATACACGTGGAAGAATCATGTTTTTTATTATTCTTGACCTCGTAGCATCATTATTACTTTGGGGGGTCAGCTCTACAAGATACCAGAGGTAGTTTCGACTATTGTCCTAAAAAAACAGGGCCGCAAAGTAATCTCTCATATTGCAAATTTTATCCTCTTCACAATCTGATCAAAAGGTGAACAAAAGGATACTTCAACCACTGCAACCTCGACCCAAGACCTTTCTACCCAGCAGAAGAATATTGTAGGAGAGCACAAAAATATGGTTGTGTCACCTACGGGGGTGCCTCCACACTACCCAATCCAAAAAAGTTACAACAAAGCCCTTCATACTCCTCATATCGCATATTCACTCACAAAATCCTCCCACACTCGGGAAAGTCATGTAGCTATATCAGTTGAATGGATCCAACCCCTCTAGAAATAGGTTCATAACAACCTTCAACAAGCTAAGCAGGACAACTTCTTCAGCAAGGCAAGCAATTCACCAAGGTTACGATTCAACAAAATCTTCTCCATATTCCACGGTAACTTGATGTAATAGGTACCATTGCTTCCTAATGGGGGAAGAACGATCCAGGAAGAAATCAGTGGCTACCCACCTATTCCACTGGCTCAAAACAAGGGTTTCCACCTTGGCATTTTTTTTACAATTTTTCGAGTCCCAAACTTCCAAGGTCATTTTGAGGCCCTAAACAACATTTTTTGGATGCGACACAATCACAATGTAGGATTTAGCTAGAGTGTGATGACAACATGTGTAGTCCTCGAATATTTCTTTACAAAGAGATACCATGTTCCCTAAACAAAGATCTTATGCAAAAATTACGCCCTTGGGAAATTGATGTATCAACTACCCCCATCGGGGCCCGCAAACCTTTTGGTGTTTCATCTTTCGGGGTTAGGGTTTTGGACTTTATTTATGTTAAAAATGCCTTTGGAGACTCATTGTAAACATTATATTCTTTTGAATGAGCATATCCATCACATATCTTCTTAGAAATAAGCTACCACCATTCTAGCGAGTTCATTCACTCTGTATTTTAATAGTTTTTGTACATTTATGTCATTAATAAAAATTGTGCATTATTGTATCTCTGTGTTTCTGGAAATATATCTGTGTATTTACTTATTATATTTCCACCTTCATTTCATTCTCAAAATAATCTTGATCATCCTTAGTTCCCTCTCCCCAACGGATGTAACCCTATTGCCACCAACTCATTTACTATAGGGGCTTGATTTAAAGGTTGAATACCTTGGTTACCATTTTAATCACAGGAAAGTTTCCTTGTATGTCACAATATTTCCATCATCTATCCCTAATGACATAGATCCATTTGGTGTATGAATTCAACACATGTATTCACATTGTGTTCATTCATACTAATACCTTGGTACCCGTTATCATTCTCAATGGGCTACCATGTATATGGAAATGTTTTTCATTTTATATATTTGACCTTATGGTTTCTCCCATGCTCGACCACAACTCATTATCCCATTGTGGAGTTTCATACTCAATTTCATAAGTGTTAAAGAGTCATTTGAATACAAGAGCATGTATGGATATTTTTCCACATTTGGTTTTAACCTTTATTTGAGCTTATATCTAGTTAGATATCTACATGTTCTAGGCCCCATTTTTAGTATGCCTCCTTTGCGGTAGTTATTTTTCCCCCGTGGGTGACAATATCCTTCACACATTTAAGACAAAAGAAACATTCATTTCAACTATATAATGTCCTCCTAACCTCATACATTAGGGGGAATCTACTATCACACCGGTTTTTTTTTCATTTGGGACAATTATGTGATTTTAACCAAAGACAACCTATACTAGCATTAGCCACACTTATATGTTTGATGCCTACTTTATAGGATCATTTGCATAGCTTAAATCATGGTCAATATAAAGGTTACCCATATCGAGGGTTGTGTGTCCTTATGTTTTCGTGGTCATGCCATATTTTGGGTCACACAATTTTTCCTTTTGTAGTCACATGATCACAATAGGATTCCTTCAATACCTACATGGCCCCCATAAATTCATGATTTGTGCATTTTTACAGTGCATTAATGCTCAAAGTCACGTAAATCAATTAGGAAAGGACTACATGTCTAGTCTTAGGGCCCCTTCTCATCAATGAAAGGGCACTTGGATCTCCTATGTGTCTTATCAAACACATGGGAGCACATGGGTTCCCACACCTTACCCTTGAGAATTCATACTTGAACTAGATCATATTCTAGCATAGATTTATCCTATAGATATATG
>ML778131.1:1717798-1728621 GCA_009831015.1 Picea engelmannii
AGAAAAATAATGTATTATTTTTTCTTTATGGATACATTCTACGTAAACATGAACAAATGGAGAGTAAATTAAGAAGAGAAGAAGTATACATAAGATGTAGATTTTAATTAGGGTTTAGGGTATGGTTTAGTGGTTAAGGGGTTTAAGGTTTAGGGGTACAGGGTGTATGGGGTATGCTTCTCCAAGTCATGGACATGGTATGAGGAGGAACTATAAATGTCTTAAGGCATAAAATACACTTTTAGGAATCCCAAACCATGCACAGGGTCTAAAACCACCACATATACCCTATAAATGAAATATTTGGCTTATGTGTACTCATTATAATGGCACCATTACAAGGTTATAATTAATGGAAATTATTCTTTAATTTGACCCCGGGCAGAGTGACCTATGAATGGGGTCAACGTTGATTTGTTTTTCCAGTTTGTGCTTGTATGCACTAAAATCTGACATGGTTATAGTATATGCATTTGTTGATGGTATGGGAGGGTTTCGAGACTCAAATATGACTCGCACAAAGAATTTGACCATCAAACAACAAAATTAATGAGACCAACAATGTTTTAAGTGTGAAGTGTGAAATGCATTGGACACATGGATATTAATGAGAACAATAATGTTTCAATATTACAAACTTCTCACAATAATCAAAACTTATAAGAACCTTAGTCAAACAAGGAGACCTAATATTTTTCTTTACTAAAATGTGTGTGCATTTTTTATTTCATTAAAAAGTTGTATGCAAAAGGAATGAACAATAATTCCTTTGCTATAAAATAAAAAGATTTTTTTCCCACTAGTGTACTTAATTCTTCATATCCTACATGCTTTTTTCCTCATTGCTAAGCCCAAAATACAACCACTATTTTGGATATTACACTTCTACAAGCTCATGGATTTCAAATTATCTAAGGAAATTGGCATTGAGCTATGAAATTATTGGTGGGTAGTAAGCTCTAGATGTTATGAATTCCCCTCCTACTATGGGATACTCACCCTATGGTAGACACATTCAACAATGTATCTACTTTAGTCATATCCATAGTTGTTGCTAAAATTTACTAGATGCACATGTGTATGTTATATTTCATATTGGATCATTAAATCATGTATCTATAAACTGGTTCAACACTTGATGATTGTAGCCATTGGCTAGAGTACCTGACCTATCTAACGCCACTTGCACATGGTTTTGGTGTTTCACCTTCATTTGCCACTACACCCACTATAGTCACATCCACTATTGTTTCCTCCAAGAAAATGTTAGACCAATGGCTATGTCTCCTAGTCAAGGATGCAACCAATATCCTAGCTTACAATCTCTATTTGTGATGAGGTGAATAGTAGATGAACCCCTTAATGAAATATAAATGTTGAATTCCATAAATTAAATGAAATATCAATGTTCATATTGTATAGGAATATAAAATACCAAAGAGTCTTGTAACATTGTTGTAATCTTGCAAAATTGTGTAACCTATATTGTAATATCCATAATATAAGAAGACAAAAAGCACGGTCCTTCATTAATTGTTGGTTTTCCCGTATTGATTTTATAGGGTAAAAAATTATGTCCATTAATGTGTGTCTTTTCTATATTTGTATTTCTATTTAGTATCATTGTAGTTAAATAATATAATTGATGTTTTTTGTTTTCATGCTTAAAGCACTAAAATATACCAAAATTCAGTTTCACAATTGATTATTGTTTTGTGGCCATTATACTTTGTAGTATTATATGTTCAAGGCATGAATAATACCAAGGTATTTACAAGAATGGTCAAGGCATGAATAATACAATAGATATAGATACCATACCATTTCATGTTGGGATTTAGTATCTTGGTGGAGTAGTGGAAGAGTGTGAATATTCTAACACAACCCAAGGAAAGATGTAGACCAAAGTGAACGCATGCAAGCCACCTCTACAACAAATAATGGCTCAAGGAGGTGCCAAGAACAATAAGAATATTATCTTTTTGAATGCCTAAGAACCAAGTAGGGGAGTTTTGGATAAGGAACTGACCCAAAAGGATGATGAAGGTCGAGAATGTGTTAGACCGCCATCCTTAAAACCGTTGTATAGGATATAAGGAGGAAAACATGAAGGTGTATCAATAATATTATCATGTTCCAATGATTGGAAGACCACAAAAGAGAGCCAAAATGTACAAGGGAAATAAGAAAATGTTTGCAAGGAAGAAGACTTTTGTCATTTATTTTAGTTGCAAGAAGAGAGGCCATAAGGAATTCCAATATTGATATTATTATCCATGTTCTTTCTATGGAATGAGAAACCATGATGTGGTTGAGTGTTGGTTAAGGGGTTTAAGTTTTAGGGGTACAGGGTGTAAGGGGTTAGGGGTTAAGATTTTAACAGTTTAAGGGTTAATAAGGAAAGATTAGGGCTTAGTGGTTAACTGGTTAGGGGTTAAGGTAGATTTAGTGGGTTTATATCCTACTAGGGGATTCAAAGGTTAATGCGGTTTTAGGGAGTAGGGGTTAGAGGTTTAGGGTTAGGGATTAAGGGGTTAGGTTGGGTTAGGAGTTTTTAAACAAAAATCACTAATGGAAAGTGGAGATGTGACATTGGTTGAATGTCTTTGTCTTTGTTGTATTTGTTTTCCTATATTATATTTGAAAATGTTTTTATTGTTTTAATAATTGTTATATACACTAATATTACTTGATTGTTTGTAATTATAAAGGAACGACACCCTAGGGAACTTCCCATGGAAGAAGATGTGTTTTTACAAGCGCATGTTCAGGAACATGGAGAAGATATTGAAGATCAAGTTAATGATCCTATGGAAGAAGATGTTGATGCTAATAACACAATTGAAGAAGATGGGACAAATATATTGATCCAAGAGACATTTAATAATGCTAGAATGGATGATGATGACAACCAACCTGATGGTGTTTTTGATATACATGTACTTTATAAGGCAAGTCAACCTCTTTATGAAGGCTCCAAAAAAAGTCTTCTCTCTGCTATATTGTTGGTGGTGAAATTAAAGGTTATGAATGGCTTGTCAAACACTTGTGTGACACGACTGCTAATATATGTAATATATTTTGTCACACTTAGTACATGATGATAAAGGTTTTCTTCTTTCCTCTATTTTTATTGTTAGTCAATCAACTGTAAAATTTGGATGCAATATGTACAATTAATATTCTTTACATTAACAAAGCATTCATGCATTAGTTTTTTAAGGAAAATATTGAAAGGGAATGTTATTTTTTAGAAACCATTGATTTGATATTCCATGTATTGTATCCATCCATCTATGGTAAAAGTATAAGGAAACATTATCACGTTGTCCATCCCCTTTGGTGTTTCCACTATTGTTGGGGTTAATCCAGATCCCCCACCATATCTGTGGGAAACCATTATGTGTGACCCACGCACTCCAAATTTGTAAAGAAGCTTGACCGGATACCAGAAGTGGAAATCTCGTGAGTTGCTGCAAAAAGGAAATCCCTTTCATTTGCCTCTAGAGCTATGATAGGTCAGTTCACTAGCCTATGTCCCTCCCCTAGACAAATCAAACTTTGGATTGCATGGAATCGACAACATTTGATTCAAGGAAGAATGAACCATTTCTTCTACGGTAAGGGTTTTTACAATTTTTACTTCGAGCTCAAAGAAGATAGGGATATTATTTTCCTTAGTGGCCCTTATTTTTTTGGCCCAAGAGGACTATATTTAAATCGATGGACTCCATATTTTGATTTGGAGAGTGACATCCCCTCAACGATTATTGTTTGGGTCTACCTCCCC
Organism: Picea engelmannii; assembly: GCA_009831015.1. NCBI lineage: Eukaryota > Viridiplantae > Streptophyta > Pinopsida > Pinales > Pinaceae > Picea > Picea engelmannii. Next base: position 1,721,589 of record ML778131.1, read on the forward strand.
CACCTTCCCTTCCACTGTTGGGGGGATGAAGTTATAAGAAGTATTGGGGACTCTTTAGGGAAATTTATAGACAAAGCAAAACCCAAATCTGTGATTTTCTCCTGTGAAAGAATCTGTGTAGAAGTAGATCTGGAAAAAGGCCTCCCCGAAGCTATCAAGTTAAAGCTAAATGATTGTATCCATATCCAAAAATTGGACTATGAACAACTCCCTTTAAAATGTAAAATGTGTCATGAATATGGACACTTTGCTCGAAGTTTCCCTAAGAACAAGAATCCTCAAGAAAATGTTGAATAAGAATAGGAAGAAGGGTGGAAACCAGTGAAAAAGAATGCTAATGCAGGAAGGAATAACATGATAAAGAATGGGAAAATAGGTTTAAATGAAAACCCTAGAGGGTCTCAACCGAACGAGGGAGAAGTCTTGAACCCAACCACAGTAAAGATAAAATATCCAGTACATCATCAAAATCCCCCATTGGTCACACAAAACCCTTTTGATATTCTGGGAGAATCCTCTTCAGGAAAACAAGAAATATCAGAACCACTATTGAATCAACAACCAAGAAGAGACCAAGACGGCGGACGCTCAGCTTATTTCCCAATTAGTTGAAGATTATGGTGATGAAGATGACTTTCATGAAGCTAATCAAGAAGTGGCATAGGATATAGAACAACCAATACACCTGGATCAAAACCCAACCAAGGGCACTGCGAGGAAAGAAGCAGAAAAGGGGGAGATAATAATGGAAAATAAACACAAATATGGATCTGTGAGAAGACACTGCAAACAAAGAGAAATATAAAGGCAAGAAATAGTCCATAGAAGCTCCATGAGAAATCTTGGGGAAAAATGAGGAAGTAAAGGCCCAGACCCATCCATTACTAATGGACAGGCCTCCTCCAATTCTCATCTATGAAATTCCTCTCCTCAAATTGCAGAGGCTTCAAAAATATTGTCAAGTTTGAAGCTCTCAAATATCTTGTTTCACTCGAGAAGCCCTATGTAATCCTCCTTCAGGATACAAAAATGGAGGAAATTGCAGCATTGGAAAGTGCGAAAAAGGCATTGGTTTGGATATAAGTTAAACTAGAGAATTCAATGAAATCTTAACTTTGTGGGATGAAAAAATCTGGCAACTTGAGGTATAATTTCATGCAAAGCATTGGATTTTAACAATTTTAATAAATAGATCCTCTAATTACAAGTACTCTTTCATAAATGTTTACATTCCTAACCGATACTCAAAAAATTTAGATTGATGGTCCTCTCTATTTGCTTTAAAATATTCTATAGATATGAACACAATCATTGTTGGAGGGGATTTCAATATCCACCTTCATCAAGGAGAGAAAAAAGTGGGTAATAGGGTTCGAGACCCCTTTAGTTAAAAACTCTTGGACCTTATTTCCAGTTGGGATCTTCAAGATAACAAACTTGTAAAAGGAAGATCTACTTGGAACAATAGATGATCATGCCTTAGCCACATTGCAACTAGGATAAATTGTTTCCTCATTAGTAGTGACTTCCTCATCTCCTCCTTTGATATAGAATCTTGCATCATTCCTTCCGCCCTCTTAGAACACAAACCTATATCCCTCTCTTTTAGAATCCCTCACAATCTTGGGCCTATTCCATTATATTTCAATCCTCTTGGTTAGATTCCCCTATTGTATCTTCCCTTGTTCATCAGTCTTGATCCATTCCTATTCATGGCTCTCTGAACTTTGTATGGGAAAGTAAATTCAATGCAGTAAAGAAAGCATTAAAAGACTGGGAAAAATATGCTTATGTTACTCCCACCCAAGAAAGAGAAATATGGGAAAAGGAGCTTGCTGCCATCCAACATCGAATAGAAGAAGAGGAAGTATCAGAATCATTTCTAGCCCAAGTAAAAGAAGTGCATCAGAGACTACACTCCACCATGCAAAAATAAGAAGAGAATTGGAGATTAAAATCGAGGAGACTATGGATCAAATATGGAGACTCAAATAGCTCCTTATTTCATAAGAAATATCAGTAGTGGAGAAAAAAAATACATTTAGTAAAATATAAACAGACTCCAAACAGAATCTAGAAAATCCTGAGTAGATCAAGGACACAAAATTCCATCATTTTGAAGCCATGTACAATCAAAATAATGGAGATGATCATGACTTCGCTACCCAAGAAATTCTAGAACACATTTCTCAATGTATAATATCTCAAGACAATTTTACCCTCACAAAAAAAAATTCGGAAGTATAAATTGTGCAAGCAATCTAGAGCTTAGAGCAAGATAAATGCTCTGTACCTAATGGGTTTTCAATAAGATTCTACATCCGTTTCTAGGAATTAATCAAGCCAGATCTTAGAATAATGTTGAATCATGAAATAAGAAAGAAGAAGGTAGGTGGTGCAACAAGCTCAAATTTCTTGGCTTTAATTCCAAAAGAAACAAATCCTTCTAACTTTTCAAGATTCCAACCCATCTCCCTCTCCAACTCTTCCTACAAGATCCTCACAAAAATTATATAAAATCGTATCAAGACTTATCTATTGTAATGTCCCTTGGCCACCCATGTCGAGGAAAATGCCACCTCATACACACACGTTCTCAAGCTATGTTATAGATAATTAAAATTGTCCATGCCTAGACATAGACATGTTGGGTTATGGCAGACAAAGCTCTTTGCAGAATAATCACATATAAACTTAACAGAAATAAATAGATATAAGTATCATTTATGTGCTTAATGGTTAATGATGTATTTTAGTGCATGTATGTGATTCTTATAATAATATCATGTGGTTCACTGCATGTATGATTTCATGTGTGTGTATACCAGCCACGATGAAAGAGTATGGGGGACTAGGCTCCACTAGGTTGGGTAAGTGAGGGGGCTGAGAGGCTGGAAAAATTGGCTAAGCTTAAGAGCTTAAAAATCAGAAAATAATATATATTATTCTTCTAAAAGTTGTGAGGAGGATATGAATTTATCCTAAGCTCCTTTGGGAAAGGAGAATGACTTCCAAATGGATAGAAACGTGCTTCATGAGCATCATGTGTCATCTCAGGAACATGAAAACATATGTGGGGATTTTGACTGTTTCAAGGATCCTTTGGCCATTTCGTCCACTCACGCATGCAACTAGAAGGAAGCAGTAAAACCGTGAACGCCATTGTTGAACCCTCGACCATCATGAACCTATGCAATGAGCCTGAACCGATACCTTTGTTGAACCTGTACCGTGCGGGTTGCATGTGTTTCATTCTTCCATTACCATGCCCCACATCTAGTTTTTTTTGTTTTCATCACCCTTGCCTGTGTGTTGAGGAGATGGATTGAAGAAGTAGGTTGTTAGGCTTGTGAGAAACTCTCTCCAGGTGAGAGAGTTTACTGAGGAAGTGAGTTCTACTAGAGGGAGTCCAGTAGCATCTACAGATCTCTAAGAATTCATGTCCTGCATGTTGTTCAAGCCTTGGAAGGGAGGTGCAGTAGTCGATGGATTGTGTGACAGTGAAGGTGTATGCTTTTGGGGTGGGACAGGCATGTGGGGAATGAGAATCTATGAGCGGTGGACATAAGTGGCTCCTTGGAGGAAATCCTTCCTGTAGATTGGTGCAACTTCCTATTGTCCTTGCCTAGCCTAGGAATCCATTGCTCGGTGGAGTTTAGTCCCAACTTGGGGGTGACCCACTGTTGAGAGTGATGAGCAGTGTGGTCTAAGGTTGTGAGGTTTGTGGAAGGTATGCATGTAGTCGGTGCACTACAATTAAGAGATAAGTATCATTTTTGTGGTTAATGGTTAATGATGTATTTTTGCGCATGTATGTGATTCTTATAATAATATCATGTGTTTCATTGCATATATGCTTTCATGTTATCTTTGTAATTTATGTTAAGTTTATATGTGATTTATTTTGTAAAGATCTATGTCTGCCATAACTCAGCAGGTCTATGTCTGGGCATAGAAAAATTTAATTATCTATAACAGATATTGAGACCATGTGTATCTGAGGTGGCGTTGTCCCCGGCGTGGGTGGTCAGGGGACATTACAATATGGTATCAGAGCCCATGGTCTCAACACTGAGCCAGGATGGGCCGGATAAGTGGTTATTGAAGCAAAGGCATCCAAGTGAACTATTTTTGAAATGGAAAAAATTCATTCTCTAAGCATTCAAGATGTCAGGAGGGAGCTGACCGAACACATTGGATGTGTTAAGAATCTCATGAGGTATAGCGGTTTGATAAACCATGACAGATGTGGTATTGGGTCGTAGAGTTAAATTTGGGTCATTGGATCTGTTCAAAAGGAAACAAACCCCTCACATCTGTTGGATCCAGAGACGATGCACGGAGGATAAGCACCGAAGTGCTTCAGACTTCACCCCTCCAACCATTTTAAAACTATAAGTAAAGAATATTGTCGAAGTCCCAAAGTCCAGAACTAATCTGGACCATCTATTCCAAGGGATACATGTCCAAAGATTAAGAAGGTTCAAAGTTTCAGCACTCTGGAAGAAATGGTTTGTGGTTGCACAAGAGGAAGAGACCCTCGAAGTCCCAAAGCGTTGAAGTGACGTGACAGGATGACGTCACCGGGGTGACGTGGACCGGTTCAGTGGTGCGACCCGCCCCTCACTGAGCAAGCCGATCGCTCTACCAGGACCTTCTATTTCTCACGGGCCCGAAGAGTCAACACTCTTTCACTCCCTCGGGAGTTCCTGTCACCCACAACCCTCTTCGGAAAATCTTCCCTTCGGAAATCGGGAGATCGGGTCTCGCGATATCGCGAACCTTGTGTGCACGGTCTCGTGCAGTTCAAATCTCTGAACCCCAAATGTTGAGGGTCAACGGTCACGCTCACCCAGATCGGAGGTTTTTCCTATCGGGAAATCGGCGGTAGTGTTGCCGCACTTCCCATGCAACACAGAACCCCGAACCCGAACTCCGACAGCGCGCCACCTGTCCTCCTACGAGCCTCGTGGTCCCACACTGCCACGTCTCCCTCGGGATTTCGCGGATCGCGAATCCACGATGCAAGGACTCTTGGGCGTCAAAAACTCCAATTCTCCGAACGCCGAAGTCCCGAAGCCCGATGACACCTGTCCTCCACTTGCTCTCGAGGTCCCACTTCAGCCACGTCACCTTCTTCACTCGTGCGATCGGGGATCGCGGGATCGCGATTTCACCCATCACAAATCTCTTGCATTTCCAAACCCCAAACCCCGAACTCCGATGCCACGTGTCTGCGTCCCATGGAGAGGCCCACGTCTTGACACCTGTCTCCCTCTCGTTCAATCGGGATTTCACGATTCGAGAGTTCGCGCCTCCTGATGCACAAGGTCACAGACCCTGCAAAACCCCGAATTCCGACTCCTTGAGATCTTCCGCCGCGTGTCTTCCTGGAGATCGATGGCTCCAGTTGACTTGGGAAATCGCCGGTCGCGATTTCAAAGGGATTGAACCCTTGACTCCGGGAAACGCCAAACGCCGAACCCTGATCCTCTGGGATCCTGCGCCACGTGTCCTTGTCTAGATCAATGGCTCCGATCGACTCGGGAAATCTCCGGTCGTGATTTTACGAAGGGTAAATCCTCGCCTCGTCAGTTCCCGAATGCCGATACCCCGAAGCCCGATGGGCTTTGATTCTTCTCCGCCTGTGCTACGGGCTATCTCCCGCGCAGCTCCTCCACGATCGGACGGTCCTCGGGATTTTTGGGTTTCTCCTTGATGGCTCTAAGTCGTCGATTCTCTTCCTTCTTGAAGAGTTCCTACGCTTCAACACCTTTGTCCTGTATGAACTCCACTGGAGTCTGTCTCCACGGCGACACACAGGTAATTTTCTCAGGTCTGTTCCTAAGATGTTTACAAGGAACTGTCCCTCCTGAGCTTATGTCTCTCTCTGACTCCTTCAGATGATTCCTCGCGTTCTTCCTACGCTCAACTGCCAACAGCTCTCAAAGCATTAAAGGCAGTTAGACCTGTGCCCTCCTGCTAACACAGTCCAGTCCTCCTCCACTCAGACTTGGCTCTGAGACTTCAATCCGACCGGCACTCACCTGCACGGTTCGAATAATATAACTTAACCCTGGGCAACAGAGAACAAAGTTCACTACTTAGCCTCCTCGACGCACTCTATGCGGAGGAATTTGACTGCACTCTATGTAGGAATCTCCTGGCTCAAGCAGAGAAACAATTGAAACTCATTCTCTCAGGTTTCTAACCTGATATGCTATCACATAAGCAGCATATAGGAGATAAGCATAAAAAGAAGCAAGTATGCAAAAACACAATATCAACAACACAAGGAGACTGAATACATCCATGGAATTGAATAAAAGATTTCCTATTAATTCAATGTCTGTACATGGAGTTTCTTCACAAGCTCTCTGCTCTGTTCTTCTTTCTCTTCTCCTGCTAATGTTGAATAATAATAATCTCAAATATACAAGGAGGGTGCCTATATTCGTTTTCCCTCCTGGAAGTAAAAACTGTCTAATCTTCTATCTACCACATTAAAAATCTTTAATGCCTCCTTATATTACACTAGGTTACAACTGCACTTGCTTTGAATGCCTTTAGTAAACGGTAGCGCAACAATACCAAGGTAAAATTTAAAATCAAAAAGGTTTGTTGGCTTGTCCAGTTGTACGTTCTCTTCCTCCTCGCGCTGGTTCATATGATGAATTGCGGATGTTGCAGATGCTCCTGCATCATACTCCTCGGCTCAAAAGATTTCATGGGATCCTTCTCATGAGATACTGTACAGTCTGCCCATGTTTCAAAATCACTGCTTCTGTCTCCCAGCTGGCATCCTCCACTGGGTGATCTTTCCATTTCACCAGGTATTCAAAATACTGCTTTTTTCTGGTCTTCTTTCCTACTCTTTTATCCAGTATGCCCTCCATCTGAGGCTTCTGTGCCACTGGTAATTGTTTCTGCCACTGGATCACTGGTTCCTCAGTTCCAGTGCCTGCTTCTTCAGCCCTGTAGGGGTATAAATCCGAAATGTTGAAAATCGGAGATATCCCAATGCCCTCTGGCA
>ML778131.1:1741591-1820314 GCA_009831015.1 Picea engelmannii
ATATAGGAGATAAGCATAAAAAGAAGCAAGTATGCAAAAACACAATATCAACAACACAAGGAGACTGAATACATCCATGGAATTGAATAAAAGATTTCCTATTAATTCAATGTCTGTACATGGAGTTTCTTCACAAGCTCTCTTCTATGTTCTTCTTTCTCTTCTCCTGCTAATGCTGAATAATAATAATCTCAAATATACAAGGAGGGTGCCTATATTCGTTTTCCCTCCTGGAAGTAAAAACTGTCTAATCTTCTATCTACCACATTAAAAATCTTTAATGCCTCCTTATCTTACACTAGGTTACAACTGCGCTTGCTTTGAATGCCTTTAGTAAACAGCGGCGCAACAATACCAAGGTAAAATTTAAAATCAAAAAGGTTTGCTGGCTTGTCCAGCTGTACGTTCTCTTCCTCCTCGCGCTGGTTCATATGATGAATTGCGGATGTTGCGGATGCTCCTGCATCATTCGGCAATTCGACAATTCAATAGTTTGGTAGCTTAGAGAAAATGACGAAGGTAGGAAATCCTTGAAGTCTCGAAGAGTCAGGTATGACAGTGGCAAGATGATGTCACCTAGGGTGACGTGGACCTAACTAGTTCTCCCACATGTCACTCATTTTCATACTTTTGACAGGCCCTTAGGATCGATTGGAACCTAACACGTGTCACTCGAAGGAGGGGCCATGTGTCACCACTTTGATTGGTGACAATTGTACTTCATGGGCCCTGGAAGGTTAAGTAGTTCGAGAGTTCAGCGTTCAGGGAAAATTGTTGGAAGAACTTCCGGACCTCTAAAGTTCTGAAGTCTCAAAGTGACATGACGGTGACACCACCTAAGGGTGATGTGGACACACATAATGCATGGAATATGTAAATGTGTTTTGAGATTTTGAAAGGATGATTTGGCAAGTAGATCTTGACACCTGTCACCCCTCAGATTGGGCCACGTGTCTGCTTCTAGTGTTATGCCATGTGGCACCAGTTTTTGTAGTCCAAATACTTGGCACTCCGGAGGAACTTAGTCAAGAATTGTTAAGAATGAAGAGTCATGAAGCTCCGAAGAGCAGAGTAAATCCTCATCGTCCATCGGGAAGGGACACATGATAGAAGATCCCATGGTCTAGGGGATTCAAGGGTTAAACAATGGGGTCAATGACTTATGGAGGCCCGAAGGTCATATTCCATCATGACCATTGATCACAGATGACACGTGGAGGCGGGAGAGGGGATCTTCGGTGGGTCATCACTTCAGGAGATTGGCAATGAAGTGTTTTGGGAAACCGTCGAAGCTTGGAGTCCTGAAGCTCCTATCCATCATAGATCTAAGCAAGGTAGGAGGATCATCGATCTGTACATCCTCCGAGTATTCAAAGAATCGACATTCAAGGAAAATGTATAGTGATGGAGGCAGATCCTCTGAAGCCCCGGAGGCCCGAATCATAGGATAAGTACATAACGATTAGCGTCGGGTCACGACTCCTGGTCACATGAATTTGGGGGCCGAAGGGAAGGGGCTAGCGCCCAAATTTTTTTGTTTTAAGAACATGAAAAAAGGCTTAGAGAAGGATCTCGTGAGGTTCCTGATTCAACAAACTTGCATCAAAAGAAGTAAGGAAAAGGTTGTAAAACTGAAGAGAGGATCTAGCACGAATCCAAGAGCCAATTCGGCTTTGAGAATTAATAACAGTTGAACATAGATCACCTTCCAGGAAGCGCCATTTCTCAAATAGTCATAACTTCCTGCTCAAAACTCAAAATTGAGCAAGGGAGAGGTCGTTGGAAAGGTATGGAATAGTAGAGGACAATTGTTCACCCAGAAAATGTCTTTGGATAGTAAAATCTCTCATAAAATCAGTAGAAATAATTATGATCATTTATAAACTAGAATTGTACATGTTTTCATGGTTTTTCTCAGACAGTTATCCTGACAAGAGTTCTATTGGATGCACACTTTTGCTTAGTTTTCTACTGCCAAAATAGAATAGAATATTCCTATAGTGCAGAGAGATGAAGGATGCACAAGAGGATTATATTCAGGAAGATGAGGTTATAGTAATGAATGTCCATCTGGGAATTGAAGGAACAAATTCCAATGGACATGGAGAAGGAAAGGAGGAAGACATCAATCTGGTGGAGACCATCAGAAAATTGCAGGAAGATGTCCAGAGCCACAAAGATGATAATGAAAGGTTTATGAAGGCCAAAGAGCAACAAAAAGACTTCAAAATGAAGTTAATGAAAATCCTAGACATAATTGAGAAGAAGTTAGACAATGAGAGTGGCTCCAGCAAGTCAAGAAGCCACAAATCCCCTTATGAGAAAAAAAGATTAAGGAGTGTCAGCGGGCACCACCACCACTATCAAAGGAATTTGAATAGGAGGTACAATAGAAGATCAGGTACATCCCTTGCCAGAAATCATAGGAGGTCTGGGGTGGATGAATTGAAGGGAGAAATGAATAAGATCAAACCTCCTGCTTTTGATGGAGATTACAAGAAGGATGAATATGTTGAGACATGGTTGTTGGGCATGAGGAAATATTTCCAACTGCATAATTATTCCTCTTATGTAGAAGGAAGAATTGTCATCTATCATCTGAAAGGAAAATCATCCATGTGGTGGGACCAACTTGTGTAGGTGCAGCACATTAAGGAGAAAAATATGGCGTGGAAAGAATTCAAGAAGTATTTTGAGAAGAAATAATTGACCAAGAGATATTATGAAAAAAAGATGAAAGAGTTCTTTGAACTCATGCTGGGAAGCATGACCATTTATGAGTATGAAAGGAGATTCATGGAACTGTTGAAGTATGTCTCCTTCATCAAAGATGAGATAGTTAAGACCCAAATATATATGAGTGGACTACCATCCTTCACTAGTGACAAGATCTAGTATGATGATCCTAAAACTTTGGAAGAAACCATAAGAAGAGCTAAGTTCTTGTATGATCAACAAAAATGAAAGCCTACCTTTCAGAAGGCTTGGGAGGACAAGAAGAAGTTTAGCATAGATCTAAGGAAGAAGGGGAGAAAGACTCCATTCTTCATAAATAATCCTCAAGGGAAGCCAACTTTTAGAGAGCCCAAGATGGCTGAGTCGGGTGGGAAAAGGCCAAGGCAGCCACCGATGCAATGTTGGGGTTGTAAAAGAATATCATAAGTATAGGGATTTTCCTCACAAAGTTGACAAAGTGAGATTTTTCCACAATGTCGAGCAAGCAGAAATAGTGGAGGACATGGGCAAAAGTGTGCCAAGGATCTATGCAGCCCTGGACATTAAGCAAGTAGAGTTTCAATCACACATGATTGAAGTAGAAGGTATGATCAATGACCATGCCTTTACTATTTTAATTGATTCAGGGCCTAGTCATAGCTATATAGATCCTAAGGTAGTGGAAGAATTGCAATTTCCAAGATGCAAGCATGAGAAATCTTGGTTGGTGCATCTGGCTACAAGAACCAAGAGAAAGGTTGTTGAGTTGGTTAAGTCATGTCCATTGGGCATGAACGGGATGAATACCAAGGAATATTTGAACATCTTTCCTTTGGGTTCATATGACTATCTAATTGGTATGGATTGGTTGGACCAACACCATGCCATCTTAGATTTTCATAACAAGGCATTCACTTTCGTAGATGAGGAAGGAAACTCAAGAGCAGTCCAATAAATTCTTAGGGAAGTTATTGTCCGAGAAATATCAACAATGCAGTTGAATAAGTGTTATAGGAAGGGTTTCCAAGTGTTTGTATCTCATATAGAGGAAACAAATAAGGATAGGGTGCTAGATCTAGAAGATCAAGCAGTCCTAAAAGAGTTTGAGGATGTGTTTAAGGAGACACCAGGACTACCCCCAAAGAGAGATATTGATTTCTCTATAAATTTTATGCCTGGAGCAGCTCCAATGTCAAAGACTCCCTACAAAATGAGTACTCTGGAGTTGAAGGAGTTGCAAATGCAGCTTGAAGAGCTATTGAAGAAGGGTTACATACATCTAAGTGTGTCACCTTGGGGTGCCCCAATGTTATTTGTGAAGAAGAAATATGGGACCTTGAGATTGTGTATTGATTTCATGCCGCTAAATAAAGTAACTGTGAAGAACAAGTATCATTTTCCAAGGATTGATGATCTCTTCGATTAGTTGAAGGATGCAAGGGTATTTTCAAAGATTGATCTCAGGTCAGGATACCATCAGGTAAGGATTAAATATGAAGACATCAGCAATAATGCCTTCTGAACAAGGTATGGTCACTATGAGTTTACAGTGGTGCCATTTGGGCTATCAAATGCACCCATTGTTTTCATGTGTTTGATGAATGGTGTTTTCTGAGAGTACTTAGAAAATTTTGTCAATGTCTTTTGGATGACATCCTTGTATATTCCAAGACAGAATAAGAACATGAGCATCACTTGAGGATGGTGTTGCAAGTGTTAAGAGAACACGAGTTGTATGCCAAATTGAGCAAGTGCTCATTTTATCATAACCAAATTCATTATTTGGGGCATATCATATCCAAAGAAGGGATAGCATTAGATCCTAAAAATATTGAGGCCATTAGAGGATGGCCAACACCCAATAATTTGACAGAATTCAGATCCTTTATGGGTCTAGCTGGCTACTACAGAAGATTCATTGCAAGCTTTTCAAGGATTGCTCACCCAATCACTTCCTTGCAAAGGAAAGGGGTGAAGTTTCAAAGGAAAATAGAATGTGAAAAGAGCTTCCAGAAATTGAAGAACTTTTTAACAAGTGCTCTAATTCTAAGAATTGCATATCCTAATGAGGACTTCATGGTTTGCACAGATTCATGCAAAGGGGGACTTGGTGGAGTCCTTAGTCAGAATGGTTTGGTAGTATGTTTTGAATCTAGAAAGTTGAAAGAGCATGAAAGGCTCTTGCCACTCATGATTTGGATTTGGAAGCCATAGTACATGCCTTAAATAAGTGGAGGCACTACTTCATGGCAAATAAATTTGAACTGAGGACAGACCATAATGGTATGAGGTATTTGTTTGATCAACCAACTTTAAATGTCAGGAAAAGCAGATGGTTGGAATTCCTCTGTGAGTATGACTTTGATATCAAGCACATCAAAGGAAGGGAGAAAAAAGTGGTTGATGCACTCAACAAGAGAGTGCATGAGTTACATGATACAACCATTATCATGTACCAAACATATCTTAAGGGTATAATTTCTAAAGCTGCAAAAGAAGATTTGTAGTACATGGAGTTGGTAACAAAAATTCAACAAGGTAAAATGTAGCAGATAGTCGAAGATTATAAATTGGGATATTATGGAATGATCCTATATAGGAACATAATTTTTATACCCAATTCTATGGAATTGAAAAGTATGATCTTGAAGGAGATACATAATTTGGATTATGTTGGACACCAAGGATATCAGAAAATAGTGGCAAAAGTCAGGAGCCAATGATATTGGCCAGGTATGAAGAAAGAAATTGTTGGGTACATTTCCAGATGTATGGAGTGTCAAAGGGTCAAGGCTGAGCATAGACACCTAGTTGGGTTTATACATCCATTACCCATTCCTGAATGGAAGTGGGAAGTGGTGACAATGGATTTCATCACCAAATTGCCAAGGACAAGAAAGAATCATGATTCTATCATGGTAGTGGTGGACAAGATTACCAAGGCTGACCATTTTATTCCATTTAAGAATACTCACAAAGAAACCAATGTTGTTGATATCTATATGAGGGAAGTGGCTCGATTGCATGGTATTCCCAAGACAATTGTGTCTAATAGAGACCCAAAATTCACTTCAAAATTTTGGAAGGGATTATTCAAGGGGTTCAAAACCAATATGAACTTCAGTACAGGCTATCATCTAGAGTCTGATGGGCAGACATAGAGGGTAAACCAAGTAATATAATATATGTTAAGAATGTATGTGATGGGCAAACCATCAAAGTGGGAATACTATCTACACTTGGTAGAGTTTACTTACAACAATGGGTACCAAGCATCTCTGAAGATGAGCCCATTTGAAGAACTTTATGACAGAAAGTGAAACACTCATGTAAGTTGGGAAAATCCAGCTGATAGGACAGTGATTGGGATAGAATTGCTCAAATAAATGGAAGAGAAAATGTTCATGATTAAACGGAATTTAAACATTTCCCAAGACATGTAGAAAAGCGATGCTGACAAGGGTAGAACTCACAAGGATTTTAAAGTGGATGATCATGTATTCTTGAAGGTTAAGGCCAAAAGAAGTTCACTGAAGTTTGGAAACTGTTCCAAGTTGGTAGCTAGATATTGTGGACCATTTGAAATCCTAGAGAAGATTGGTCCAGTAGCTTATATGATTACATTTCCTACATCTATGTATGTTCATAATGTATTACATGTATCATTTCTCAAGAAATATATACCTAATGTTAATCATGTAATTGATTAGAATGTGATTCAAGTGGAGCAAGAAGGCAGTATCCAAGTGCATTTGATACGCATTCTGGATCGAAAAATCAAACAGCTCTGGAATCGATATATAGGAATTGTAAAGGTCCAATGGACCTGGTACGGTCTTGAGGACGCTACTTAGGAGCATAAGGATGCAATGCGGGCATAATACCCCCATCTTTTTGAATATTTTAAAAATCTTGTTGATATGGTGTAAAAGAATTGCACTGAGGACAATGCAAAAATAAGGGGAGGGGATTGTAATACCCCAAGGTCGAGCCCCTAATTTTTAATCATGAATTCTAAACATGTTTCATAGGTTGGTGAGCTAAGTAATGATAAGCTAGGAGGCTTATGTGATAGTTGGGACAGAGAACCTAGGATGCTAAGGCCATGAGCTTGTTTTGTATATGTAAATATTCAAATCATTAATATAAAATCATCATTGTGTGTAGACCGACCATGATGAATAGTATGGGGGACTAGGCTCCACTAGGTTGGGTAAGGGAGGGGGTTGAGTGATACGAAAAGATCTTTTATATGACGATGGTTGAGTTATTATGCATGTGTTAATTAACCAATTAGGAAGATTAATGAAAGAGGAAGAAGAGATGAGAAAATATAACAACCATATACAAATATAAAGATATGAAATGAAGCATAAACAACAACAAACCAAAAACACCAATGTGATAACGGAGTTCGACAATCTCGCTTATGTCTCTGGGCCTTTGTCTTAGTGGGTGAGGCTTTCTTATTTATGTTCAAAGCTCAATAAGTACATTACAACGGTGTCAAAATGTTACAAAACTGATATGTTCTTGTTCTACCAGATCTATAGAACCCAATAGAAGAAACAACACTCAAATCGAATGATTGGAGCTCCCAGAAATGGCCCGCAAAGGTGCACTCCTCAACAACTTCCCTGCATAAAAATGGCTTTGGATTGGTGAATCTTCAGCATAAACATTCTCTGAATATCCTCCCATGGACTCAATAAGGCCTGGTTTATATATATCTGAAGTTCGTAACCATCTCCCAACTTCCCCCCAAGATCTGGACTCAAAAAGGGCCCAATATCCCCGTAATATTGGCCAAAAATCTCCAAAAATGCTGATAAAATCAATTAAAATCCATATTACAATGTATAAAACCCACTTTTGTATATAATTAGGGTACAACCCCTTTTGTGCTGGCCCCTGGTCATATGGTTGTTGCACATGTCTCCTGGTGCTATCACCTGGCGTGCTAGCTCCTGTTTTCTCGGCTCTTGGTCACATTGAAGGCCATGTGGCCTGGTCCCTTAGCCCCTACACGCTCAGACTGGATAGAGCCCCCGGTGACATAGCCCAGGGTTTAGTACCTTGGTCGGTAGGCTAGCCCAACTGACCGGGTGCTAACCCACATTAAACATGCCAACAATAAACAACGGGTCATATGTGATCACCATAAAATTAGGGCTAGTCCCAACTATTATATTCGCACACGACGGTCATGGTGAAGGGTCATATTGCAGGGTCATTGGGTGTTTACGTCGAGGGTTGGGGCTATCCCCAACCCTTTCTCCTCCCATACATTATACTATTTCAACTTAAATATAAGATTGAATACATATATAATAAGAAACAACTACGGGCGGATTGGCTAGCCCAGCCCTGCCAAACCCTAGCACAGTGGGAGGTCCAGTGGTCGAACCTCAATGACTCCAGTTTTTTTGCAAACCAAACAAACAACACCTGGGTGCCACATGGAATCCCACGTTTGGGCCACGTGACACCTTCTCATTCGCTGAAAATTGATGCCAAGTTTCAAACGTCGACTAGTCCATCTCTGTCACGTGTCTGCAACATCATTTTCCCTATCAACACTACTTTCTTAGTCACCGTCTGCCACATGTCGTCATACAGGTGTGCCACATGTCATCCTTGCATTGGTGACATGTGCCACCCCCAAATTGGTCCACCTGTCCTGTCCACGTCAGCATCTGTATACCCAGTCAGCTTGCCACGTCAGCTGTATGGACTCTGCCACATCAACACCAATTTTGCCTACCACATCAGTTGTATTGCATGTATAGTCAGCTACCACGTGGGACTGTATGGACCATACAGTCATCATTTTTTTGTTTATTTGGAAAAACGAACAGATCTCCATAACTTGAGCATATGACGTTTGTTTGAGCTCATTCAAGTTGTGTTGGGTTTGTATCGACGAGGCCTATGCACACGACCGTTTTTAAGCCATTAAGAGAACTTTCATTTTTAGACCTTTCTGAGCCCCATCAATCTCCTGGATCCAAATTTGAATCACACCTCCCCACTAAAGGACCTTTTGGTCCCCAAAAGGTTACTAACCAGTCATCAAGCTCGGGATAGGACACCTAGCTTGTTCTTTGTCCTTGAACTATGTCATGTGCACCTGTCTCATCAAGATCAACTGTAACACAATCATGACAATTGATAGCATATTGTTAGCCATTTGTACCCTGTCACGTCTTACTGAAGCCACTAGCATCCATGTAGAAAACATTACTAATGATAGCATCAAGAATATGACTGCAAATGAGCTGATATGTTTGTAATATTTGCACGCCAATAGCTTATCTTGAAGCAAACTTTGATTGATTTTCCATTCAAGAATCATTTTCTGTTCTTGCTTAAGATTGATTACTTGACTTGAAACAATTATCGGTGTATTTCTTGCTTGATCCACCTTCTTTAATTGTTCCATAGTTTGAAGAGTTTTATTTTCCTTTACATGATGAGCATGAACCACATATTCTTGACCTGCTTTGGTTAAATGATATTGATTCTTTGTCCTGTAGAATATTTCTTTACGATCATACAAGTATGGATTTCCTATGATCATTCCACATTCACTTAGTGGCACCACATCACATGTTACCTCATCTACATACTTAGATGAAATTGAAAATTTTAATGTGCACTACTTTGATATGTGCATTTGATGATTGTTTCTTATCCATTTAAGTGTGTAGGGCTTATGATGCATTTGTGTTTTTAATCCCAATTTCATAACCAATTCTTCTGAAATTAAGTTATATTGAGATCCACTATCTATCAATGTGTCAACTTTAGTGTGTCGCATAATGACCCTTATGTGAAATAAGTTACTTCTACAATCAAATCCTTCGCCAATTTTACCTGTCATATCAACTAATGAGATTTTATATTCTTCACCTGAACTTGAACCCAAGTCTATGGGTTGAGTTGTCGCTGCAACTATTTTCCTCCCTTTCTTTTCCTTGAACCACTTTGGTCTCTTCTCGGGATGCAATTGCCAACAATGGTCCTCATCATGCATCTCTTTCTTGCAATGATTACAAGAGGGCTTCTCTTCCTTTCTTGCCACTGAATTTGACTTCTTTCCATGCCACTTCCTTTTGTCCTCTTTCCTTGAAGACGATTCCCATGATACACCAACACTTGTTTTCCCTGCTTCAATTTATGTCGCTTGAATAGAAACCTCATCAAGATTAGTTGGTCCAAACATGAATATATTATTTCGAATATGTGTAGGTAAACCTCCTATATACTTCATAATATTTTCTTTGGTATGTAAAGGAATATCTAACATCAATGCCATTTTATGAAATCCATCTGTGTATTCTTGCACTGTTTTTCCTTTTCTTAGTTTTAAAGCTTTCCATTCAATTAATGCTTTCTCTTTATAACCCAAAGGATAGAATTTATTTCTAAGTGCAGAAATAAAACTTTGTCGTGACGGAAATACATTACCCACTTGTTGCATTCCATTTTTCAACTTGTTTTTCCACCAGATGAGTGTTGTGCCTACAAGTCTAAGTGATGCCAACTTGATCTGAGTGGCCTCATCCTTGATCGGTTGCACACTACAATAAACCTCCATCTTTCTGACCCAATTTTCAATTCTCTCTGCATTAACTTCGCCATCATACAAGGGTAATTCAAATTTAACATCAATTTTTAATAAAGTCATTTCATTCTTATGTTTATGAACATGTTTCTTTGCATTGGATTTAGAACTTGAACTTGAAGAAGAAGGAGAATAAGGAGGTGATGATGGAGGTGAAGGAGGAATTTGAGGAGGATCCTCTCCTTATTCAATTTTTCCCTTTGAAGATTCAACCATATTTGGTCTCTTTCGTTCCAAGTAATCCTCGTACAAAACCTTCATCATCCCCAACATGGAGAATAAATTTTTTTGAAACTTTTTCTCATCATGAGAAAGTCCCTCTTCCGATGCCATCTTCTCGTTGTGAGAAGTTCTCTTTCTCAACCCAATAAATGGATTCTCTTCCACAAGGTCACCTTCACTATAACATCCCCTTCCACCCATGTCGGGGCATGCTACTCCAAATAATGTTGTCATTCTCTCTGCAAAACATACTGTAACATACCCAACATCCAACTGAGCTATGCCACATAAAAAAAATTGAGCTGCATGTAATTAAAACATATGCACACAGAACTCTTGCGGAAATTCATATATAAAATGTAAATAGACAAATACACTATGTAAATGCATGGATTCATACTGAAATAAATGTAAACATAAACATGCAGCATATACATGCAATACCCATAAATATAAAGACAGTTATAATTACACATAGGATAAACCCATAAAAATAAACATGTAAATAATAATGCAACATGTAAAATTATCACACAGTTGACACTTATATTGGTAAGAATATCACTAAATGCATGCATACCTTCCATGAACCTCCCATCCTTAGACCACAATGCTCATCACTCTCAACAGTGGGTCACTCATGAGCTGGGACTAAACTCCACCCGGGTAAAGGGATTCCTAACCAGGATAATGGATCTCAGACAACATGAAAGGCTCTGTCATAGGTACCAACTAAAACTAACAGCCTACATTCCCTCATTCCCCACATGTCTATCCCACTCCAGGAAGTGTGCCACTTCTCTGCTCAACAGTCCTTCGGCTGCCCCACTTCCTTTCCAGGCTTCAGCAACAGGTTGAACAGAAAGTCTTAGAGCCCTGTAGTTGTAGTTTAGCACCTTCAGGAAATCAATTCCCAAAAATTCTCTCACCCAGAGAGGAATTTCTCATGGGCCTGACAACCCGCCTCTTCAATATCCCACAAGCCTGACAACCCACTTCTTCAGTCCAACTCCCAAGATAACCAGCTACAAAAACAAGTATGGCTATGGATACAGGTTTAGGTACAGTGACATGAAGGTTCGGAAGATATATCAATGAGTGTGTGAATTCTCATGGATGATTGATTGGTTGATTGAATGATGGGAGGAATGATGAAAATAATGATGGGAAATGAACTAAGTCCCCACAATATGTATGCATGTCTCCAACTTGACACTTGTCATGTTGGGAGCTACTTTGGCCCACTTGTCCCCATCTTCAGAACTTACGATAAAATCATTATCCATACTTTATACTTTAATAAATATTAATATAATATTCCTTTTTGGCTTAAGCTCCCTGGCTTAGCCCCTTTTCCTTAAATTTTATCCCCTTCCCTTTCCCTAACCAGTGGAGTTTAGTTCCCCATCTCTTTTATCGTGGTCAGTCTACGCGCAACGATGTATTTTATATTAATGATGAGACATGTACAAAATAGGCACACTGGCCTTTAACATCTAGGCTCTCTGGCCTAATCATCAAAAAATGGCTCACCGGCCTATAAAACATAGCATATACACAAAGGCTCCCTCGCCTAAAAATCGCGTGCACTTAAGTTGATCCACGCAGTATCCTGGAATGTGCACACTTCCTCATTTTACTATGCAGTACATCCGCGCACTATGCCATGAAAGGTGCATACAAAAAGGATATCAAACACCTCACCAGCTTAAGTACATTTTCATTTACATTACAATTGGGTTAGGCCTAGGAATATTACAATCCCCTCCCCTTATTTATGCACTGTCCTCAATGCATTATGTACTCATACATAACAAAATTTCAAAAATCCTCAAAAAGATGCAAGTATTCCCCCCGCATTGCATCCTCATGCTCCCAAGTAGCATCCTCAGGACCATACGAGGTCCATTGGACCTTCACAAGCCCTATGGCTCGATTCGAGAGCTGTTTGATTTTCTGATCCAGAATGTGTACCGGATGCACTTGGAAAGCGCCCTCTTGCTCCACCTGAATCACATTCCAATCAATAACATGATTAGCATCGGGTATATATTTATTTAGCAATGATACATGGAATACATTATGAATAGACATAGATGTAGGCAATGCAATCATATAATCTAATGGACCAATCCTCTCTAGGATCTCAAACGTCCCACAATAGTGAGCTTCCAACTTTGAGAAATTTCCCAACTTCAGGGAACTTCTGTTGTCTTTCACTTTCAGGAATACATGGTCTCCCACTTTAAATTCCTTGTGATTTCTGCCCTTATCAGCATAGATTTTATGCCTGTCTTGGGTAGCCTTTAAGTTTTTTTTTATTTTTATCATTTACTCCTCCATTTCCCTGAGAAAATATGGCCCAACCACTGGTCTGTCTGTTGGGTTATCCCAGCTTACTAGTGTGTTTCACTTTCTTCCATAAAGTGCCTCAAATGGGCTCATCTTTAGAGATATTTGGTACCCATTGTTATAAGCAAACTCTACCAAGTGTAGGTAGTCTTCCCATTTTGATGGTTTATCCATCACATACATCCTCAACATATCTTCAATCACTTGATTCACCCTATCTGTTTGTCCATCTGATTCTGGATGATAAGTTGTATTAAAATTCAAATTTGTTCCAAATCCATTAAATAATCCTTTCCAAAATTTTGTGGTAAATTTTGGATCTTTGTTAGACACAATTTTCTTTGTTATGCCATGTAATCAAGCAATTTCTCTCATATAAACATCAACAATGTTGGTTGTCTTGTGAGTGAGCTTAACTGGAATAAAATGGGCAGCTTTAGTAAGGTTATCCACCACTACCATGATAAAATCATGTTGCTTGTTTGTTCTGGTAAGTTGGTGATGAAATCCATTGCTACAACTTCCCATTTCCACTCAGGAATGCGTAATTGTTGTAGAAAACCAACTGGGTGTCTATGCTCAGCCTTTACCTTTTGACATTCCAAACATTTGGCAAGAAAATCAACAACCTCTTTCTTCATGCCTGGCCAATAATATTTTCTTTTGACAACTGTAATAGTTTTTTGATAACCTAGGTGCCTAGCATAAGGTACATTATGCATTTCCCTCAATATCAGATTTTTCAATTCCTGGGAATTTGGTACATAAATTATGCCCCTGTACACGAGAATTTCATCATTATCTAGTTTGTATTCTTCAATTTTATGTTGCAAATTACCTTGTTGTAATTTTGCCACTAATTCCTTCTATTGCAAATCTAATTTTCCAGCCTCTAAGATTATGTGTTTCAAATCTGATTGGTACATGATAATGGTTGTAGCATGCAATTCATGCACTCTTATGTTGAGTGCTTCAGCCACTTTGTTCTCGTTCCCCTTGATATGCTTTATATCAAAGTCATATTCACCTATAAATTCTAACCATATGCTTTGCCTAGCATTTAGAGTTGGCTGATCAAATAAATATTTCAGACCATTATGGTCTGTTCTTAGCTCAAACCTTTTCCTCATGAGGTAGTGTCTTCATTTCCTCAAGGCATGCACTATGGCTACCAAATACAAATCATGAGTGGCATAGTGTCTTTCATGCTCCTTCAACTTCCTTGATTCATAACATATAACAAACCCATTTTGACTGAGGACTCCACCAAGTCCTTTACATGCATCTGTGCATTCATGAAGTATTCATTTGGGTCTGCAATCCTTAGTATTGGAGCACTTGTTAACAATTGTTTCAAGTGTTGGAAACTCTTTTCACAATCCAATGTCCACTGAAACTTCACACCATTCTTTTGTAAGGAAGTGATTAGGTGTGCAATCTTTGAAAGTCCTTCAATAAATCTCCTATAGTAGCCTACAAGGCGCATGAATGATCTTACCTCTGTCACATCCTTTGGCGCTGACCATTCTTTAATGGCTTCTATTTTCTCAGGATCCACTGCTATCCCATCCTTTGAAATGATATGTCCCAAATAATGAATTTTTTTATGATAAAATGAGCACTTGCTCAATTTGGCATACAATTGATGCTCCCTTAATACTTGCAACATCATCCTCAAATGATACTCATGCTCTTCTTCTGATTTAGAATATATAAGTATGTCATCCAAAAAGACAATGACAAACTTGTCTAAATATTCTCGGAAAACACCATTCATTAAGCACATGAAAATAACTGGTGCATTTGACAACCCAAATGGCACCACTGTGAACTCATAATGACCATACCTTGTCCTGAAGACGGTCTTGATGATATCTTCCTCTTTAATCCTTACTTGATGGTATCCTGACCTGAGATCTATCTTTGAAAATATTTTTTCATTCTTCAATTGATCAAAGAGATCATCAATCCTTGGCAGAGGATACTTGTTCTTTACAGTCACTTTATTCAATTGTCTGAAATCAATATACAATCTTAATGTCCCATCTTTCTTCTTCACGAGCAAGACTGGGGCACCCCAAGGTAACACACTCGGGCGTATATACCCCTTCTTCATAAGTTATTCAAGTTGCATTTGCAACTCCTTCAGCTCTGGTGTACTCATTCTCTAAGGAGTCTTTGACACTGGAGCTGCTCCAAGTATTAAATTTATAGAGAAATCAATATCTCTCTTTGGGGGTAGTCCTAGTACCTCCTTGAACACATCATCAAAATCTTTCAGGACTTCATGATCTTCCAAATTTGGCACCTTATCTTTAGGTGTCTCTTCCATATGAGCTACAAATATTTGACACCCTTTTCTGTAACATTTCTTTAGCTGTAATGCTGAAATTTCTTTGATGGTTATTGCCCTAGGAATTCCTTGCACTCTCCTTAGGCTCCCTTTCTCATCCAATCAAGTGAATTCCTTGTTATGACAATCTAGGATAGCATGATGTCGATCCAACCAATCCATCCCAATTAGACATTCATAAGAACCCAAAGGCAAGATGGTCAAATATGCCCTGGTGTTCAGTCCATTCATGTCCATAATACATGACTTAACCATCTCATTAACTTTTCTTTTGGCTCTGGTAGCTAGCTGCACCAACCAAGATTTTCCATGCTTTCTTCTTGGAAAATGCAAACTTTCCACCATCTTAGGATATATATAACTATGACTAGCTCCTGAATCAATTAAAATAGCAATGGTTTGGTTGTTGATCATACCTTCCACTTCAATCATATGTGATTGATACTCTGTTTTCTTGTTATCCAAGGCTGCATAGATCCTTGGTACATTTATGCCCATGTCCTCCATTGTTTTAGCTTGTTGTACATTGTGAACAATCCTCACTTTTTCACCTCTGTGAGGACAATCTTTGAACATATGATTTCATTTACAAGCACAACATTGAATAGATGGTTGCCTTGGAATTTGACTCCCTGTCTCAATCGTTCTAGGTTCTCTATAAGTTGGTTGTCCCAGAGTATTATTTCTGAAGAATGGTGGCTTAGTTCCCTTCTTCTGATTTATCTTGAATTTATTTTTGTCTTCCCAAAATTTTTGGAAAGTTGGCCTTGCATTTTGCTGATCATAAAGTCATTTATCTCGCCTTATGGTCTCCTCCAACGTATTGGGATCATCATATTGTATTTTTCCACTGATGAATGATGGAAATCCACTCAAATACCTCGTAATCTTAATTATCTCATCCTTGATGAAAGAGACATACTTCAGCAGTTCTAAAAAACTTCTCTCATATTCATCTATGTTCATACTCCCAAGCTTGATTTCAAAGAACTCTTTCATTTTCTTGTCATAGTATCTCTCAGTCAAGTATTTATTCTCAAAATACTTCTTGAAGTCCCTCAAAGTAACACTTTTCTCTTTAATGTGTTTCACTTGCACAAGTTAATCCCACCACACGGATGCCTTTCCTTTGAGTTGATAGATGGAAATTCTACCTTCTACATGAGAAGAATAATTATGCAATTGCAAATACTTTCTCGTGCCCAAAAACCATGTCTATGCATCTTCATCCTTCTTGTTCTCACCATCAAATGTAGGAGGTTTGATTTTGTTCATATCTCCTCGTAGCTCATCCACCCCAAACTTCTTATTCTTCTTGACAGGGGATGGAATTGAGTTGATGTGTGCCCTCTTATTGGACTACCTCATGGAGTGATGGTGATGTTTGCTAACACTTCTTGTTCTTATTTTCTCATCAGGAGACCTGTGACTTTCTGATTTGCTTGAACCACTCTCCTTATCCAATTTCTTTTCTATTATGTTCAAGCTCTACATTAAATTCATGTTGAAGTCATCATGTTTCTCCTTGTCTCTCATAATCCTTTCATTATCATTTTTATGGCTTTGGACATCCTTTTGCAAATTTCTAATGGTCTCTACCATATTCATGTTTTCATCCCTTCCTTCTCCATGTCCATTGGAGTTTGTTCCTTTAATGCCCAAATGGACATCCATCCCTCTAATATCATATTCCTAGCTGTAAGCCCCTTGTGCCTCTTCCATTCCTATGGAATATGTGTTGATCCTGATCTAATCTAGTTGTTGTTAACTTTGAAAAATGTGCAGCCAACAAAACTTTGTCAGGCTAACTGACTCAACAATTTCATGAAAAATATGAACCATTTTGGTTCAATAATATATCGGAATTGTTTCATCTGATTTCCTGGAAAATTGAATTCCCAGATCATTTTTTTGGGTGGATATTTAGATTCCACTGACCAACACCTTTCCAATGCCTTCTCTCGTTCTCAATTTTGAGTCTTGAGCAGAAAGTTATGGTTATTTGAAAATTGCCCATTAATTTTTCTGTTCACACTTCAACTTGGCGCAACTTTGCGCTGTAATTATGCATTTTTGCACCTACTCCATTGGATTTTTCATAGGATCTCAATTGGGTTTCTTCATATACATATTATGGACACTCTGTCCAAGTTTCATCTATTTCTGGGTTCTGGGCTGCTAGTTACAGCCTGCTGAAGTTCTAGGCCAATTCATTTTTTTGGTCTGGAATGATACAGGTACCTTCTTTTCCATTTTAAACATATTTAACTTGCCTAGAAATTTAATTCAGATTTGGGATTGTCTTCTATGGTTCAATATATTTCCATTGACTGCTCCTGCGCCTCAATCTGATTCTGGAGAAGAAAGTTATGGCTCTTCGAAGTCAGTTGGGTCTTAAAATTTACCCTCCACTATTTGTGTTGTAACTTTCTCATAAAAGCTATGTTTGACGAACGGTTTACACCATTAGAAAGATATCTCCGAGATATTTTATTTGAGATGCATAGGTAAAGTGTACCTTGGTACCCTCACTCTATTCTCGTGGTTTTTTAGTAGCTAAAAACGCTCTTAAGGGCCTAAAAAACGCATTGCAAAAAGATCACATTCAAACAGTATAAAATGTTGTGGAAATTTGTTGGTTTTTCGTTGTTGTTCACCCTCCAAATGACTTCATGTGCACAAATTTCAACCTGTACACCCATATATAGCATGTGCAGTAACACCGCAAGGTAAATCGTGTCCCGCGCACCTATAACCATTGTGTATCACTTCTATGTCGTGTTAATAACTGGTGCGCACTACTTTTGTGTCGCGCGCCAATATCCACCGCGTGCAGTTTTGGTTCTTGCACTATTACCTGTTGCGCATAATTTATGTATCGCACGTTGATATTCTGCATGCATTTCACTCTATGCATTGCACCATGTCAAAGTTTAGTATGCCCCCACCACGCACCAATACTCTGCGCGCACCGTTAACTAAACTGTCGTGTGACAACATATACCCACATTGCGCGTGCACCAACCAAACTCCTCTACACTCTTCCAATACTGCACACACCACGTGAACCATTATTATGTGTGTGCACATCGCGCAATGATAAATTTAGCGTGTGCACCCACACACCAACATTTTTCCGTGCGGCGGCAAAATTTAGCACGCGCACCTGCACACCAAGATTTTTCCGCGCGATGCCAAAATTTTGTGCACGCACCCGCACACCAACATTTTTCCACGTGATGCCAAAATTTAGTGCACACACCCGCACACCAACATTTTTCCACGCGGTGCCAAATTTTAGCGCGCGCAGCCGTACACCAACATTTTTTCCATGCGACGCCAAAATTTAGCGCACACACCAGCACGCTAATATTTTTCCACGCAGTGCCCAATTTTTACATATCACAAGATTTTTACTGCACATCATGCATTTTTAGTGTGCCCACCTATGCACATTCATTTTTATGCGCATCAATTCCTCATGAATTCTGCTGCAGAAATTGGGGCTTTTGCTTAACTTTTTCCCAATTTCTACCATAGACATTTTGCAACTATGAAATTTATTCAATTTCACCTCGATAACACCAATTCAACCTCTGTAACAATAAATCATTGTGGTTTGACATTTCTGGAATGAATTTTTCCCAAACTCAATTCACGAATTGAGAATTTTAATTATAAAACTCACTCCAACTGTCATGGCTTCACTGTGACTTCAAAATCGACCAATTCCATGTCTCAATTTGCTAGAACAGATATTAAATCAAGAATATCTCACCACATGGCCAAATTTCTCAATTTTCCCATGAATTTAACAACATAAATTGGGGCTTTTCCCAATTCTACGTCGTTGCTTCTAAATTTTACCATGGGCGTTCTGTGACTTGAAATTTGGCCACTTTGAAATCAATCCTCTGTGAAATTTCATTTCAACTCAACTTGTTCAGCCCATCCAGGCTCAGTGTTAAAAACTGAAGCTCTGATACCATATTGTAACATCCCCGACCACCCATGTCGAGGCATGCTACTCCAGAGAATGCTTTCATTCTCTCTGCGGAACATATTGTAACATACCCAGCATCCAACTGAGCTATGCCACATAAAAAAAATTGAATTGCGTGCAATTAAAACATATATAGACAAAACTCTTGTGAAAATTCATATATAAAACCTAAAAAAACATATACATTATGTAAATGCACGCATTCATACTAAAATAACCGTAAACATAAACATGCAACATATACATGCAATACCCATAAATATAAAGACAATTATAACTGCACATAGGATAAACCCATAAAAATAAACACGTAAATAATAATGCAGCATGTAAAATTATCGCACAGTTGACACTTATCTTGGTATGAATATCACCAACTGCGTGAATACCCTCCACGAACCTCCCAGCCTTAGACCACAATGTTCATCACTCTCAACAGTGGGTCACCCCTGAGTTGGGACTAAACTCCACCCTGGTAAAGGGATTCCTAACCAAGCTAATGGATCTCAGACAACATGAAAGGCTTTGTCACATGTTCCAACTCAAACTAATAGACTATAATCCCCCACTCCCCACATGCATGTCCCACCCCAGAAAGTGTGCCCCTTCTCTGCTCAATAGTCCTTCGGTTGCCCCACTTCCTTTCTGGGCTTCAGCAACAAGCCGGACAAGAAGTCTCAAAGCCTTGTAGTTGTAGTTTATCACCTTCATGAAATCAATTTCCATCAATTCTCTCACCCAGAGAGGAATTTCTCACGGTCCTGACAACCTGCCTCTTCAATATTCCACCAGCCTGACAACCCGCTTCTTCAATCTAGCTCCCAAGCTAACCAACTACACAAACAAGTATGGCTATGGATACAGGTTTAGGTACAGTGACCTGAAGTTTTGGAAGATAGCTCAATGAGTGTGTGAATGTTCATGGATGATTGACTGGCTGATTGAATGATGGAAATAAATATGGGAAATGAACTAAGTCCCCATAATATGTACGCATGTCTCCAACTTGACACTTGTCATGTTGGGAGCTACTTTGGCCCACTTGTCCCCATCTTTAGAACTTAGGATAAAATAATTATCCATACTTTATACTTTAAGAAATATTAATATAATATTCCTTTTTGGCCTAAGCTCCCTGGCTTAGCCCCTTTTCCTTAACTTTTAGCCCCTGCCCTTTCCCTAACTAGTGGATTTTAGTTCCTTGTCTCTTTTATGGTGGTTTTTCTGTGCGCAGTGATGTATTTTATATTAATGATTAGACATGTACAAAATATGCACATCGGCCTTTAACATCTAGGCTCTTCGGCCTAATCATCAAAAAATGGCTCACCAACCTATAAAACACAGCATATACACAAAGGATCCCTGGCCTCAAAATCGTGCGCACTTAAGTTGTTGTGCACGGTATCCTGGAATGTGCACACTTCCTTATTTTACTGCGCAGTACATGCGCACACTATGCCATGAAAGGTGCATACAAAAATGATATCAAACAGCTCACCAACTTACGTACATTTTCATTTACATTACAATTGGGTTCGACTAAGGATATTACATTCACCACAATGTAGATTTTCCCTGGTTAACATGCAAAAATCAAATCCAAACGTCAACTAGCTCTGATACCACTTGATCTGAAAATATATTTTATACAACTATGGTTGAGTTATTATGCATGTGTTAATTAACCAATTAGGAAGCTTAATGAAACAAGAAGAAGAGATGAGAAAATATAACATCCATATACAAATATATAGATTTGAAATGAAGCATAAACAACAGCAAACCATAAACACCAATGTGATAACGGAGTTCGGCAAACTCGCCTATGTCTCTGGGCCTTTGTCTCAGTGGGTGAGGCTTTATTATTTCTGTTCAAATATCAATAAGTACATCACAACCGTGCCCAAAGGTTACAAAACTGATATTTTCTTGTTCTACTAGATCTCTACAACCCAACAGAAGAAACGACACTCAAATCGGATGACCAGAGCTCCCAGAAATGGCCCGCAAAGGTGCACTCCTCAACAGCTTCCCTGCATAAAAATGGTTTTGGATTGGAAAATATTCAACATAAACCTACTTTGAATCTCCTCCCATGGCCTCAAGAAGGCCTGGATTATATAGATCTAAAGTTGGTAACCATCTCCCAACTTCCCCTCAAGATCTGGCCTCAAAAAGGGCCCAATATCCCCCCAATATTAGCCAAAAATCTCCAAAAATGCTGATAAAATCAATTAAAATCCATATTACAATGTATAAAACCCATTTTTGTATATAATTAGGGTGCAGCCCCTTTTGCGCTAGCCCCTAGTCATATGGTTGTTGCACATGTGGCCTAGTGCTAACACCTGGTGTGGTAGCTCCTGTTTTCTCAGCTCTTGGTCGCATTGAAGGCCATGTGGCCTGGTCCCTTAGCACCCACGCACTCAAACTAGATAGAGCCCCCGGTGACATAGCCCAGGGTTTATAACCTTTGTCGGTGGGCTAGCCCGACCGACTGGGTGCTAACCCACATTAAATGCGCCAACAATAAACAATGGGTCATATGCGATCACCATAAAATTGGGGCTAGTCCCAACTATTATATCCGCGCACGATGGTCATGGTGAAGGGTCATATTGCAGGGTCTCATGGTGTTTACACCGAGGGCTGGGGATAGCCCCATCCCTTTCTATGCCTAGACATTATACTATTTCAAAATTAAATATAATATTGAATACATATATAATAAGAAACAACTGCGAGCGGGTTGGATAGCCCAGCCCTGCCAAACCCTATCCCGGTGGGAGGCCCTGTGGTCGAACCTCAATGACTCCATTTTTTTTTCAAACCAAACAACCAACACCTAGGTGCCACATGGCAGCCCATGTCTGGGCCACGTGGAACCTTCTCATTCAATGAAAACCGATGCCAAGTGTCAAACATCGACTGGTCCATCTCTACCATCTGTCTGCCATGTCATCTGCCCTATTAGCACTACTTGCCCAGTCACCATATTCCATGTGTCATATGGACATTCCACATGTCATTGTATGGGCATTCCATGTCATATGTATGGGCATGCCATGTGTCACCCTTGCAGTGGTGACATGTGTCACCCCCAGATTGGTCCACATGTCCTTCCCACATCAACACCCATACGCCCAGTCAGTCGGCCACGTCAGTTGTATAGACCCTGCCACATCAGCACCAACTATGAATTCCATGTCATTTGTACGGTCGTACGGCCTATACAGTCAGTTTCCACATGGCACTGTACAGACTGTACAATCATCATTTTTTTTAATGTTTGGCAAAACGAATAGATCGCCATAACTTGAGCATACAACGTTCATTTGATCCCGTTCAAGTTGCGTTGGGTTCGTATCAATGAGGTATAAACACACGTCCATTTTGAATCCATTCTGAGAACTTTTATTTTTAGGCCTTTCTGAGCCCCATCAAACCCCTGGATCCAAATCTGGATCACTGAGAGGCTGGAAAAATGGGCTACTCTTAAGAGCTTAAAACTCAAATAATAATATATATTATTCTTCTAAATGTTGTGATGAGGATATGAATTTATCCTAAGTTCCTTTGGGGAAGGGGAATGACCTCCAAATGGAGAGGAATGTGCTTCATGAGCACCATGTGTCATCTCAGGCACATGAAAACATATGTGGGGATTTCGACTGTTTCAAGGATCATTTTTCCATTGCTTCCACTCATGCACATAGCTAGCTGGAAGCATTGAAACTGTGAATGCCATTGTTGAACCCTCGACCATCTCGAACCTCTGCAACGAGCCCGAATTGATACCTTTGTTGAACTTGTACCCTACGGGTTGCATGTGTTTCATTCTGCCAATACTGTGCCCCACATCTGTTTTTTTTTTTTGCCATCACCCTTTCCCATGTGTTGAGGAGCTAGATTGAAGAAGCAAGTTGTCAGGCCTATGAGAAACTCTCTCCGGGTGAGAGAGTTTTTTGAGGAAGTGAGTTCTCCTAGAGGGAATCCAATAGCAGCTACAAAACTCTGATAATTCCTATCCGACATGTTGCGGAAGCCCTGGAAGGGAGGTGGAGCATTCGATGAACTGTGTGACAGTGAAAGTGTATACTCCTGGGGTGGGACAGACATGTGGGGAATGAGAGTCTGTGAGCAATGGGCGTAAGTGGCTCCTTGGAGGAAATCCTTCTTGTAGACTGGTGCAACTTCTTTTTGTCCTTGCCTAGCCTAGGAATCCCTTTTCCAGTGGAGTTTAGTCCCAGCTTGGGGGTGACCCACTTTTGAGAGTGATGAGCAGCATGGTCTAATGCTAGGAGGTTCATGGAAGGTCTGCACGCAGTCGGTGCACTAAAATTAAGAGATAAGTATCATTTATGTGCTTAATGGTTAATGATGTATTTTAGTGCATGTATGTGATTCTTATAATAATATCAAGTGTTTTTCTACATGTATGATTTCATGTTATCTATGTTTATTTTTGTTAAGTTTATAGGTGATTTATTCTGCATGGACAGTTTTAATTATCTATAAAAGAGATTGAGACCGTGTGTTTTTGAGGTGGCGTCGTCCCCTATGTGGGTGGATGAGGGATGTTACATCTATCCAAGATGGTCTCTGACAATCAAGAAGGATTCATAGAAAACAAATAAATCATTGACAATATAGTCCTAGTCCAGGAGGAAATTCACTCAAGCAGAAGCCACAAATATAAAGGCATAGTGATCAATCTCGATATGGAAAATTTCTTTGATCGTGTCAAACATTCATTTCTTTTCTCAATTCTCAAAGATTATGGATTCCATGAGGATTTCATAGAATGGATAAAAGCTTGTATAGGAACTCCTTGGATAGATCCAATGATCAACGTCAGCAAACCCATTTATTCAAACCCAAAAGAGGATTATGGAAAGGATGCACTCTCTCCCCTTATATTTATATCCTCATGGTTGACTCCCTCGGTAGGAAATCAGAAGTAGAGAAAAGGTTGGGAAGACTACTAGGAATCCAAATAGCTCAAGGTACCAAATACATTAATCAATCATGGTTTGCAGATGACACCCTCCTCTTAGGAGTCACTTCTGCAATCACTGCAAAAAGGTTTAAGCGAGTTCTAGATGTGTTTCTGGCAGCTTCAGAAGGTAAAGTCAACAATATTAAGAGCAGAATCTATGGCTGGAATATGTCGGGGCACCTCTAGGATGTGGTATCAAGAATCTTTGGTTTTCCAACCATAGGGAATTGGAGACACTTCAAATATCTGGGAATGCCAATCTTTCTTAACTCTTCTCACTCTCAGGCTTGGAAAAACATCTTGGACAAAATCCCAGCCTGAATCAAAAATTGGGGAGCACAGTGGTTGAATCCTATAGGTAATATAGTCCTCCTCAAATTTGTCCTATCTGCCCTAAAAAAAAATCAGTGTGCAGGAATTTTGGCTCCAAAGGCATTTTGGAAAATATTTCAAGGCATTTCCGCAAATTTCTATGGGAAGGAGGGAAAATAAACACCAAAAATTTCACTTAATCAATTGACATGTAGTATGTCAACCCTCACATAAAGAGGGGATTGCAATAAGAAATCCTAGTCTTGTGAATGTTTCTTTAGGAGAAAAACTAGTCTGATGTCTCATCTCGAGCCCTCCAGACTGGTGTAAGTCAATTCCCATAGTTATATACTTCAGTGTCTCCTGACCTTGTTGTTTTGATGCCCCTCTCCCCCATACTAATGGATCAACAATTTGGAGACTTTTAAAATCTGCAACACCTTTACTTCAATCTAAATTATCACGGGCCCCCGAGAATGGGGCATGGATAAATGTTTGGAATGACAACATTATGGGCAAGGATCCTTTGGGAAATTTTGAAAATTTACTCCCCTTTAAAATTTGGTGTCTCTCAAAGGGCCTCATTTTCCTCCAGGATTTCTCTAACTAGACTTCTGATGGTATCTGGAACAGTTAAAAAACCATGTCCCCCCCCAATCACCTCCACCCTATGCAACATATTTTTTACAATAAGTTGACAGGTTGCACCCCAATTGACAAACAAACAAAAGACTCTTGGAGTTGGGGAACTTCAGAGTATTCAGTCAAGAAAGGTTACAAACATCTCATTGCAGAAATACTAGGCCCAACACCTTCAAAACTATTGGCATTTGTTTGGTCAGGACCCTCCTTACCCATAGTGAATACATTCATTTGGATTATGGTCCATGGGAAGTTGTTGATGGCAGAAAACCTTCAGAAGCGAGGAATAGCAGGCCCCACTCGTTGTTCCCTTTGCGTAGAAACCTCAAAATCATTGCAACATATCTTCTTTGATTGCTCTTACTCCAAGAAAATATGGAATTTATTGTATGCTCCACTCTCCCCTCATTACAATATCCCTTCAAATTGGACATAAATGTTTATGCAATGGAAATAAAGGTATGATGGAAATTTAAACAAAAAACATCTCATTTCACAATTATGGACGCAGATTCCAAAATTCATCTAATGGGAAATCTGGTTGTCAAGGAATAAATCCATTTTCCAAGATATTTCAACCCCCCTGCAAAGCACCCTCTCAAAATAATGTGGGTTAATTTCTAAAGTCTTTTCACTCAATATATTTGCTCAAGATCCTCAAGTGAACCTAATAGCTGCATGGAAATATTGGATCTTGAGCATCTTGGGAAAAATACTCAGCGGTTATCCCCGCCCCTATCTCTAAAACACTCTGTTAGCGACATTACTTGCAAAGGGTTGTTTTCCTAAGAGATAAGCCTCTTTGGGAGAAGAATGCAAGGAAGCGGGGTAAAAACCCACTTACCCTAAGTTGGGGCGCAGATGCACATTTGGATAAGCGGTGAGAAAATCTGGGCAACCAGAATCCGCGCGCCCAGATCTGCGGTCAGGATCGGATTTCGGAGCCCCCTCACCATTCTACCTTTAACGCGGAAGGGGGGGGGGTCCAAAATTGGTCGCACATCTCTCAACGGCCTGGATTGGAGCACTCAAATCTGTGGTCAAGGTTGGATTCCGGACCCCCCTTACCATTCTACCTTTAATAAGGGGGGGGTCCGAAATTGGTGGCTTTCAATGGACCCCACATTGTCACATCTCCAATCTCTTCCACCATCCACCTTCCGCCATACGTCTTCACTCAACACCATCCTGGCCCATCCCTTTCGCCTTTCCTCGCTTCCACCTATCACCTCCTACCAGGTGTTCTCCCTCTCATCCTCCGATTCGTCCTTCCTCCTCCTCCAGGCCTGCCACCTTGTGGATTCCCCGTCACTTTCCCATGGCACTTCACCTCATCATCCAATGCCACATCCCCCCTTTCTCCGTCCACATGGCCCCTCTCCATCTCATCATCCACTCACCTCCTGCCATGTGTCTCTCTTTCTCTCCCAGTCACCTCCATATGTATGGTCGTCTCTACTCCTTATCCACTTGTACCCCACATTCCATGCCACTTCTTCTCGTGTCCTATCCATACCTCGTGGCACTTCTCATCAGGGGTCACAGCATCACCACCCATCCACCACTTCTAATCATGTGCCTCGGTTTTCTCACCGGCCTCCACGCCTTATCCATTAGGTCGTTCAACCGACCCAGGTGGCAATGCGAGAAGGCCTCCACGTCCCAAGAGTGCAAAGTTGGTTGGGTCGTTCTCAATCCTGAGGAAGTAGTTATTGAGGTAGTTGGTGGTGGTTAAACATCATCTCCGCCATAAGTGGAAAGTCTAGAAAAAGGACCTGAGACAAGTCAATTCTTTTGCAAAATTGTCAGGAGCCTGGTTGCATCTAACATAAGCGCATGACCATCCAGAGACTGCAGGTGCAGTCTACTAGTAAACATGCAGACGTAATGTTTTTAATGATAAGCCTTGGTTTTGTTGTCGTTATTGGCCTTGGGTATATGTAGGAAATCTTGCCATTTTTGTAATTTTATCGATGGTTGAGCTTGTTCCCGACTGTAAAGTTTTAGCAGACATCTGAGTTTCCTGGTTATGTATCTGTATGTGAGATTTATTGTTTAATGACAGACAGCTTTCTTATCCCATCTGGTTTTCATCTTATACTAAGGGAGTTCATGATTGACTGATTCACATGAATCATTGCAACTATGTTATGATAAAGGATTTATTGTTGCATCGTTGTATTCTCTATTTTTTCAGCATTTGAATGTAAGAAGCTCTTGTGTTCAGATGTTTCTCCTACAATCTGTTAGAAACCTAATGTTTATAACAGACCTTTTCATTTCTCTCATACAAGTCTTCCTCCTTCTCACCCTTACTACAACCTATTGTCTGAAGTTTGACTAAGACCTCACTTGCTCCTGCATGCCCGGCCTAGTTTCAGAGTTAGAAAAAGATTGTTTCAAGTTTACTTCCATTCGATCACCCCTTTATAAACAAAACGTGACATAAACTGATGGGCGTCGGGCTTTGCTCCTGCTACAATCCAAGAGTGACTTCCGTCGCCAACATTTCTGGAGCCGTTGTCGGGGACGAAGTTGAAAATTTTTCCTGGGATTGAACGACATTGAGCTTCTGATTCTGAAGGTGCATCAGGCATCAAAGCCCTTGAAGATTGCTACTGTGCACCTGGCGACTCCATTGTGACGACTCCACTGCGGTGAACCTGTTTTGTTAATTGTGGCTTTCATAGGTAGACACATGCGGTCCCATCCACTGCTGCCTCTAACTACGTCTGAAGCTGATCTAGAGGTGATTATCAGAAGAGGAAAGGTCTCTCAAGGAGAAACTTCCACCGTTGAACCAGGTAATTTGCCATCTCCTTTTATAGAAACTCCATTTTCTTCTTCTCAGCTTCCTAGCAAACCTATTTCTGAGGTTTCTCATTTCCTGAATTTCGAGAGTGTTCCTACTGAGTTTTCCCCTCCTGGTCTAGGATTAGAAGGAGAAATCCTTGTCACTCCCCTCTCCCCTGAAGCTATACCTTGGTGCAGACCTTAGACCACAGAAGATCTCACCACCCCTCCTCTTATTATTGTTGCTTCTACTGCACAGAGAGAAGCATATGCTCATTCAGGTCCCTTAGCTTTCTCTCTGAATTCCCCATTGTTTCCCTTTCCACAAGGAATCTCATTTCCAGTATCCCATGTTCGAACTCCTTCTCCTCTGATTTCTCCTCCACCTAATATTCCCATGGTAGGAGCTAATCCCCCCATGACTAGAATGGAGGCCATAATAGTTGCTAGGTATTCTCCCCTTGTGTTACCATAGCCTCTCAATGCCCTTCCAGCAAATGGCTACCTTAAGTAGCTACCCAAGGTCACAGGCAAAGGAGATATAGCTGTAGAAGAACACCTTGAAGCCTTTTACATCTTCACAGATGATCATGTTATCATGCATGCAAACGTATGGATGAGGATTTTCGTCCATAGCCTTGAAGGCGAGGCCAGAAAATGGTTCAAGGCCCTGCCCCCTGGATCTATTGATGGGATTGAGGCTTTCGATAATGCCTTTTTGAGACAATGGGGAGACAAAAAATACTTCATGTATTACATGACAGTGTTTGGGTCTTTGAAGAGAAAGGAAGGAGAGTCTGTCTCTAAATTCTCCAAGAGATTCAATAAAATGTATAATAAAATCCCCACTGAGATAAAGCCCTCAAAAGCCTCTGCTAAGATCACTTATGCTAGCGCTTTTGATCCCAATCTATGCCTTCTGTTGAGGGAGAGAAGAGCCACTACTCTGGCTCACATACAGGATGCAGTCGTGGAAGTAGAATCTAACATATTGGTTGTTGACAGACTCAGGAAAAAGGTTGATAGAGACATATCCAGGAAAACGCCTGAAGCCTCCAGATCCAATTCCTCTCCCCTTCCCCTTCAGTCGGATGAGGTAACTAAAATGCTAAAATTGCTTTCGGCTAGAATGGAAAGGTGGGAGTTAGAAGGGAAGCCCACATACAGAAATCCCCAGAATGTTGACAATAGAGGTTTCAAGAGGCCTAATAGCAATGTGTCACAGGATCTCCCAAGGGAACAAAGGGGCAAAGACAGGGAATATCAAAGGATTCAAACCCCTCTCCAAAATAACCTAGTTGCTCATGAGGAAGGAGAGGAGATAGATGAGATCGACCCTGAAATCCACTGTATTGAAGAAACTTCCCCTTTTCCCCATTTGACTCAGTTTGCATATGAAGAATCCCTTATGAACATTCAAATCAATGAGCTAGGTAAAGGATAAAACGCCAACAACACCCCTGACAGATACCCTCTCATGTCAAAGAAGAAAGCAGAAAATTTTGACAGCCAAGATAAGCCCCTCATAGCAGAAAGGCCTGCTAAGTCTGTAGCAACCACTACTAAAGAAAAGAAAGCTTAGAACACTTCACCAACAACCAAAGGACCTGTCTCTGAGGTAAGAGAAGCTCCTAAGCCTATTTCCTCCTTTAGTTTTGAGCATGAAATCCAAAAGATCAGAATTCATGTACCCCTCTCAAAGCTAGTAAAAAATGAAGATTTCAAAAGGTCCCTCTCCAAACTGCTACAGTATGAGTCCCCCCAGCCTTCCTCTGACTCAGTGAACCTTTAAGATGAAAATCCAGCAGTCATCCTAGGTCCCATGGTAGAAGACAAAGATGATTCATCCCCCCCCTTCTACACATCTCTGAATATTCATGATAAGGTGTTGCATAATTGCCTCATCGATTCGGGAGCTTCCCACAACCTTATGCCCAAAATAGTTATGGAAGAATTGGGGCTGGAAGTGACTAAGGCTTAAAATGATTTGTAATCTTTTGATTCAAGGAGAGTGCAATGTCTGGGAGTCATCAAATACCTGGTGGTCTCTTTATTTCAATTGCCAATGAAGAGTGTGGTCATGGACATTGTGGTAGCTGATGTCCCCCCCAAGTTTGGCATGTTGTTGTCAAGATCATGGATTAAAAGACTTGGAGGAACCTTACAGATGGTTCTTACATATGCCACCATTCCAGTCTTTGGAGGGGAACACAGGAGGTTGTACAAAGAAGCTTAGCTGGCCTATATTGTCAGTGATGAAGCCAACCCCACCAATCATCCCATATTTGCACTTGACACTGATTTGGGGTCTAGTCTATTGCAGATCACTAAGACTCTTGAAGCCTCTTTACAGATCAGAAAGCATCCCATTCCTAATCATGAGAGACCTCCTCCAACCACCTTTGTTTGGAATATGTTATTCAACAGAGCTTCTTCTAGTGTAGGCATTGGTGCTGGAGTGGTTTTTATGTCACCTTGTCATGAAACCATATCCCTGTCATACAAGCTGGAATTCGAAACCACCAACAATGTGTCAGAGTATGAAGCTCTGGTTTTGGGTATGAGGGATGCAAAAGAAATGGGAATTAAGGAATTAACAGTGTTCATGGATGTTGATTTGATAATCTAGCAAGTCAGGAATGCTTATCGGGCTAAGCATCCTCGGCTCAGAAGTTACAGAAATGAGGTGTGGGACCTAATTGATAATTTCTTCTTGGATTTCAACATTTCTTTTATTCCAAGAGAGGAGAATGCTTTGGTCGATTCCTTAGCTGTCTCAGCTAGTCTGTTCAGGATCCCTCTGCCGCCTGAGATCAAATATGGGTTCGAGATAAGATATAGGCCAACCATCCCAGACAATGTAAAGCATTGGAAGGTATTCGAAGATGATCTTGAAATCGAAAAATTTATTTAGTCTGTTGATGAATTTTTTGCATTGCACATTGATCAGGACCCTGATCCCGAAGGTGACCCTCACCCTGAGGTATTCTTAAATAAAATTGTTAATCACCATATTGTTTAGTTTCCCAACAATCACATTCCAAAGGGACTAGTCCCTTTAGAAAGATTGTTCGATGGGAACGATGTGGCAGTAAAGGGTAATATTTCAGGAGGAGATGTTGATACAGCTGAGTGCAACATTGGCACACAGGAGGAGCCTAATTTCATCAAGTTGTCAAGCATATTGACCCAAGAATAGAGGGTCGAATATACTGAATTATTAAGAGAATTTGCTGATGTGTTTGCATGGACCTATGAAGACCTCAAGACATATGACACATGTGTCATTGAACATGAGATCCCACTGAAGGAAGAGGCTAAACCATTTAGGCAGAAGCTAAGACAGATAAACCCCATGTTGTTTCCTGTCATGGAGAGAGAAGTGAATAAGTTTTTAGATGCCCAAATCATTGTCCCCTTGAGATATTCTGAATGGGTGGCCAATTTGGTCCCAGTGACGAAGAAAAGCGAAGAAATCAAGCTCTGTGTTGATTTCAGGAACTTGAACAGGATCTCAAAGAAAGATAACTATTCCTTGCCCAATATGGAACACATATTGCAGAGGGTAACTGGTGCATCTAGGATATCCATGATTGATGGTTTTTCTGGCTATAATCAAATATCAGTCATGCATAAGGACAGAGAAAAAATGGCCTTCACCACTCCTTGGGGCACGTTCATGTATGCCAAAATGCCTTTTGGACTTATGAATGCAGGAGCAACATTTCAGTGAGCCATGGATATAGCCTTCATCGGGGAGAAAGATCAGTTTGTGGTGATCTATATGGATGACATCACAGTCTTCTCGAGGTCTGATAAAGAGCATTGTTTCCACCTGAGGAAATTTTTCTTGAAGTGTTGGAGGTTTGGCCTTTCCTTAAATCCTAAGAAATCTTTGTTTGCTATGAAGGAGGGGAAGTTGTTAGGCCATATAGTATCGGCAGAGGAAGTAAGAATTGATCCCAGCAGGGTAGAGGCAATTCAGACCCTATCGCTTCCCAGGTCTAGAAAGGAAGTCCATGATTTTTTAGAGAAGATTAACTTTCCGAGGCAGTTCGTCTCAAATTTTGTTGAGTTGGTGAAACGCATCACATCCATGCTCAGAAAGGGAAATGAAGTAAAATGGATTGTTGGACCCAGGGAATCCTTTGTCCAAATTAAAAAGGCATTGGCTGAGGCACCTATGCTGATTAGTCCTGATTATTCCAAAGATTTCCTAATTTTTTCCTTTGCTTCTTTTGATACAGTAGCAGCGGTCTTATTGCAGAAAAAAGAGGAAGGGCGAGAGCAACCCATTTCCTTCTTCAGTAAGGCATTAAAAGATGCAGAGATCATGTATGAGATCATGGAGAAACAGACATATGCCTTGGTGAAATCTCTCAAATCTTTCAGAGTCCATCTTTTGAACTCAAAAGTGACTGCTTGCATTCCTTCAGCCTCGGTGAAGAACATCCTTATACAGCCTGACATAGATGGAAGAAGGGGTAAATGGATTGCTAAGATCCTGGAGTTTGACCTGGAGATTAAGCCCACCAAGTTGGTAAAGGGGGAGGGTTTAGCCAAGCTGCTGGTCGAATCCAATTGCAAGGCCTTGGGGGTTAGCTTCATCAATGCTTGCTCAGGAAATCAGCAAGCTGAGTCATCCAACAAGATCTCTCAGGGTGACTTATCACTAGCAGAATGCACCTGGTATAGAGATATTTTGTATTTTTTGCAAGATTTGAAGCCTCCTAATGGAATGGGAAAAAGTAAGGCAAGATATTTAAAGCTCAAGGCC
This sequence comes from Picea engelmannii, assembly GCA_009831015.1. Lineage (NCBI taxonomy): Eukaryota > Viridiplantae > Streptophyta > Pinopsida > Pinales > Pinaceae > Picea > Picea engelmannii. The sequence continues at coordinate 1,774,390 of ML778131.1, forward strand.
ATCAGATATTGCCTCATTGACTGAGCCTTGTACTGGAAAGACCCTCTAGGGGTGTTTTTGAGGTGCCTGAATCCACAAGAAGCCCAGAAAGTTATGTTTGATTTCCATGGCGGCCTTTGTGGGGGGCATCATTTCTGGAAGACCATAGCCTACGAAATCCTCAGGGATGGGTACTATTGGCCCAGTTTATTCACTGATGTCTGCAAAAAAATTAGAGCTTGCATCAAATGCCTAAAGTTCTTAGGAAAGCAATAGCTCAAATATCTACCAGTAAAGAATGTAGTAGCTTCGGTGCCCTTTCAGCAGTGGGGGTTGGACTTCATTGGAGAAATTCATCCTCCTTCAAGTGGTCAGTACATATGGATCCTGACTGCAACAGACTATTTCACCAAGTGGATAGAAGCTTCCCCCACCAAGAGTACTTCACACAAAGTAATTATTATCTTCCTGGAGGATATCATAGCCCGATTTGGTTGTCCCAGCAGAATTGTTAGCGACATTACTTGCAAAGGGTTGTTTTCCTAATAGATAAGCCTCTTTGGGAGAAGAATGTGAGGAAGTAGGGTAAAAAACCACTTACCCTAAGTTGGGGTGCAGATGCACATTTGGATAAGCGGCGAGAAAATCTGGGCGGCCAAAATCCGCATGCCCAGATCTGCGGTTAGGATCGGATTTCGGAGCCCCCTCGCCATTCTACCTTTAACGCAGAGGGGGGGGATCCGAAATTGGTTGCGCATTTCTAAATGGCCTGGATTGGAGCACTCAGATCTATGGTCGAGTTTGGATTCTAGACCCCCCTTTCCATTCTACCTTTNATCTCTTCCACCATCCACCTTTTGCCATACGTCTTCACTCAGTGCCATCCTGGCCCATCCCTTTACCCTTTCCTCACTTCCACCTGTCACCTCCTGCCAGGTGTTCTCCCCCTCATCCTCTGATTCATCCTTCCTCCTCCTCCACGCCCATCGCCTTACGACTTCCCCATCACTTTCCCATGGCACTTCCCTTTGTCATTCGATGCCACAGCCCCCCTTTCTCCATCCAAATGGCCCCTCTCCATCTCATCATCCACTCACCTCCTGCCATGTGTCTCTCTTTCTCTCCCAGTCACCTCCATCTGTATGGTCGTCTTTACTCCTTATCCACTTATACCCCGCGTTCCATGCCACTTCCACCCATGTCCTATCCATACCTCATGGAACTTCTCATCAGGTGTCACGGCATCATCGCCCATCTACCACTTCCAATCATGTGCCTCAGTTTTTGCACCGGCCTCCACGCCTTATCCATTAGGCCGTTCAGCCGACCCAGGTGGCAGCGCGAGAAGGCCTCTACATCCCAAGAGTGCAAAGTTGGTCAGGTCGTTCTCAATCCTGAGGAAGCAGTTATTGAGGTATTTTGTGGTGGTTAAACATCGTCTCCGCCATAAGTGGAAAGTCTAGAAAAAGTACTTGAGACAAGTCAATTCTTTTGCAGAATTGTCAGGAGCCTGGTTGCGTCTGACAGAAACACACCATCGTCCAGAGACTGCAGGTGCGGTCTTCTAGTAAACATGCAGACGTAATGTTTTTAATGATAAGCCTTGGTTTTTCTATCGTTATTGGCCTTGGGTATATGTAGGAAATATTGCCATTTTTGTAATTTTATCGATGGTTGAGCTTGCTCCCGACTGTAATGTTTTAGCAGACGTCTGAGTTTCCTGGTTATGTATCTGTATGTGAGATTTCTTGTTTAATGACAGACAACTTTCTTATCCCATCTGGTTTTCATCTCATATTGAGGGAGTTCATGATTGACTGATTCACATGAATCATTGCAACTATGTTATGATAAAGGATTTATTGTTGCATCGTTGTATTCTCTAATTTTTCTGCATTTGAATGTAAGAAGCTCTTATGTTCAGATGTTTCTCCTATAGTCTGTTAGAAACCTGATATTTGTAACAAACCTTTGCATTTCTCTCATACAAGTCTTCCTCCTTCTCACCCTTACTACAACCTATTGTCTAAAGTTTGACTAAGACCTCACTTGCCTGTGCATGCCCAGCCTAGTTTCAGAGTTAGAACAATATTGTTTCGAGTTTACTTCCATTTGATCACCCCTTTATAAAAAAAACATGACATAAAATGATGGGCATCGGGCTCTGCTCCTGCTGCAATCCAGGAGTGACTTCTGTTGCCAAAACACTCCAAATTTGATTGGCATCTCAGACTCAATGATTCGGAATTAAATATTTGGAAGAAACAACAATCATCTCCAATACTATTTTTTGATGGGGCTTCATCAGGTAACCCAAGGGTGACAGGTGTGGGGGGGATTCATCATTGACTTTGATGGAAAAAAAAATTTGGAATTCTCATGGGGATTAGGATTAGCCACTGACAATAGTGTAGAATATTTGGTATTCTATATGGGAATCCACCTCATCTTCGACAGAAGGAAAAACATACTGGTGGTAATCAAGGACTCTGACCTAATCATTAAAGGACTACAAAGGAATATAAAAAATTCCCACCCCACCCTTGCCACAATATTATCACGTATCAGAGAACTTGAGAAAACACTTGAGAGGGTCAATTATTACCACAATCTTAGGAGGAAAAACTCTTTGAAGGACTCTCTCTCTAAGGCAGCAAAGAGTTTGGAATAGAGCATTCTAAAAGTCAATAATGAAATCAAATATGAGCTTCTTCCCTAAGTGAGAAAGAAGCGACCCTATGTATGTAAGTTGGTGTAGCAAAAATCAGAATCAGGAAATGCACTCAATCTATGATGCCCGGCCTGGAACCACACCTTCAGTGTGTCATGCAAATCCAAAGACCCCTGGGACCCACAAAATATTTGGATCCCACATCATGGCTTATTTCGACCCACCAGTTGGCACTCCCACGCATTGGAAATGAGACATCCTCTCGCCCAAGTATGATCACTCCTTTCGCATCAAAGATTCTCATTTAAGCTCATGTTTGTTATGCAAATCTTCATTCCAACTGAGTTACCCTTCACGAAACTCTAGCCTTGCACAAGCCATGGATACAGCTTCTGCATCACATGCGTCAGCAAAATTCACCCTTCTTCTTTGTTTGATATCATTTCAATCCATGGTGTCGTCTTCCCGTCTGTGGGAACTGAATTCGTTGCAGTTAATTCATATTATGAAATATTGTGAGAGAAATTTTTTGGGTAAGCGAGGAAAAATTATTATTAACATCAATATATGGAGTTCAAGTGGGCTATGGAAGATTAGATAGTCAATTTACAACGCTCTAAGGCTCCAAAATATGTGGTGAGGCAACAGAGACTCATACGCGTGCATCTCAACACCCTCCATGATCAAGTCAGAGCGCAGTAGGGAGAAATTGAGGAAATAAGAAATATGAATGCCCAACTCCAACAACAAATTCAAACTTAGGAAGTCAGACAAAATGAGGATTTGGCAGTAGTTTTGCGGGTTGTCAATATAAATACTAGGCACATTCGATCTATTAGTCAACAATTGGAAAATCCCCCTCAACAACCTCACAGGACGTAGGCACCTGCAACATCTAAAGAGTTAAGGGCATCAAACCCTCCTCCTGAGAGGCCATAGACAAATATGTCTGCAACAGAACAAGAGGAGGTGAAGAGAATTCATCCCGACATTGAGGGTGCAAGAAGAGAAGAGGTGGACATATATTTGCACTTGCATTAGTAGATGATGATCAATAATTCTCTATTTTTTCTTTTTTCCTTATGGCCATTTATTACTGGATTTTTTGTATAAAATTGTATGGAACCTTTATACTTTCTCACAGTAGGAGCGAATATCAATATATTTTTTATGGTGTTGAATATAGACTCTCTGATTTTTTTGTACTCTTGAAAGTTGTGGTTTACACAACTCTTTTTTAATAAAAAACTCTTAACCGTTTATGTCAAAAAAAGAAAATTATTTACATTAACCAATATTGATTTTTTATGTTGTAGATTGTTAGGTGAATTTTTGTTACCACCGTCAAATGTTTTATGCCACATATCAAGATTTACATTCCATTATGAAAGATATTGGAATGGAGTATCAAGCTATTCATGCATGTCCTGATGATCATATTCTATATTATGGAGAACGTCCATCGAAAGAATAATGGCTGAAATGTCAAATTAGTGGATATCGAACCGATCGAGTAACAAAAAAGGTGTCTCACAAGGTTCTTCGTTATATTCCCATAATTCCACATGTGTGGTGATTGTTAAGGTGAAAAATCATAGCATAGTTTATGGATTACCATGAAAAGAATAGAAGTAAAGATGGCGTTCTTTGAATGCATGTCGATGGATCTACATTTAAGAAGATAGAGGAAATATGGTCAAATTTTAAAGATGAACCGCGTAATCTTAGGCTTTAATTGGCATCTAATGGTGTCAATCCATTTGGAGAGCTCAGATCTACTTACTTGGTGTGGCCTATTTTTGTTATCAACAATAACATTCCTCCACAGATATCAATAAAGAGGGAGCACATAATGTAGGCAATGATTTTTCCAGGTATTTGTTTAGAATATGTTTTTTTAACAGGGTAACATCTCATTTGTCTTGTTTGTTTCATAATTATGTATTACATTTTATTGTTTACTCATAAATGTTCAATTATGTGATCTTATAATTATGTTTGAATTTTTTTTATTTACTCATATATGTAGTAATTATGTATTGTATGTTAAATCAATTAGGTAAGTACCAAGTCAAAGATATGAATGTATATATTGAGCCTCTTATTGACGAGTTACTAGAGTTATGGAAGGGAATCACTATGTATGATATCTCTAGACCAATAGGTGCGCAAAGGGAATTTAAATTCCATGTAATGCTTGTATGAACAATTCACGATGCCCTGGGGCTAACACATTTATGTGGTATGTTATAACGTTACACTGCCCTTTAATAGAATTTAATTTTATGAAGTTCATATCATGCATGTTTTTTATATAATCGCTTCATTAAACATACTTCGAATAATAGCTATAAAATTTAATCCATCTCTTGTAGATATTCAAACAAAGGGTAAATTTCCATGTCCAGTTTGTGGTCCTAAGATGAAATCTCGTCTTCAAGAAGTTTAGGAAAGGAGGTGTTTAATGAGTATAGGCACTTCCTCTCTAAGAACCATAGGTATCGAAGTACCGAGAAACATATTTTCAATGGTAAATAATATAATGGATTAAAACCATGGAGAATGACACTTTGTCTATGGAAGTTGCAATATAATAGAAATCGTCAAGGTATATCAGATCAAATCGTCTATGTATCATACCTTAAATGTTTGTAACATTTTATTTTTTTATTGCATTTTTGTTCATTGTATTAATTGACAAGTATTGTTGTAGTATATTTAATTAATATGCTTCACCTTGAAGGTCGTCATGAATTCATTAATAATGGGGCGCTTCCATGAGGAATGAAAAATTATCTCGTACAATTTAGTAGGCTCCCCTACTATGAGCACCTAGAAATTTTTCATTTGTTTGATACAATGCACATCGGGAAGAATGTAAAATAAATGTTATGGTGAATCTTAGATGGAAGGAGTGAAAAAGAAAAAAATGTCAGTATTTGTAATGACATTAAGGATGCCAATCATGCAATGCAAAGTGTGATTCATTCAAATAACGATGCAGACGACCAAAATATAAGCTCCCTTCCATGATTATTGACAAAGAAACAAAGCAATGATGTAAAAGAGGTTATTGAAAAAATTGAATTTCCCACTGGATTTTCTTCAAACATAAAGAATATCCTTACAAAGAAAGGTGAATTATGTGGGGTAAAAACTCATGATTGGCATACCTTGATTAAGGTAATTATTTTGGTGTATATATTTCTATATTGGTGAAACATCGTGTTCATGTTTTTTTTAATATACTAACTTGGGACTAAATAATGATTCATTTTTTTATGTTACAGTATGTTCTACCTCTATCTCTCCCAGACAACTTTGACAACAATGTCAAACAAGTTATATATGATCTTGGAAAATACATGAGGTAAGTGACAATTTATATGCAAAGTGTAATTTTTTCAATTTGTTGTAGAACTTATATTTCACTGCATGTGTTTTACTTGTAATGTAGTACTATATACTTTTTTGTTGAAATATGTGATTTGCTTGCATCATTTGAAGATGGTTGTCATCTAAATAAATATATAAAGAAGATATAAAGTATTGGAGGTTACTAATTCCTCGTCTAATGTGTGAAATGAAAAATTATATACCTTCAACATTTTTCAATGCACAAGAACACTACTCGTACACCAAGTTGAGGAGATTGAAATGTGTGGACCTGTACAGACAAGGTCAATGTGTATGGTTGAGAGGCACTTGGAATCATTGAAGGCTTTGATTATTCAAAGAGCTCGTCTTGAAGGTTATATGGTAGAGAGATATATGGTATATCAAATAATGGTTTATATTACTCAATATCTTCCTAAAATTGCTACAATTATTAATGTGGATCACATTTGGGATTTCAACTCCATCAACAAATTTTAAGGGGAGCAACTATTGGGGAAAGGTAGAACGAGGAAAGTGACATGTAAGTAGATGGTGGAAATTTATAATACATTTGACTTATTTTTTTTATGTACATCGTACTTTGTAATTTTTAGTCATCCTGCATAATCCATTTTTATGAAGGTATACCATGGTAACTGATTAAATGTGAAATATTGTTTTATTTCAATACAGCTAATCGAGAGTGGGATGCAATAAATTTATACATTGCAAAAAATCTTGATTGGATGAAAGTATGGATTGAACGATGTATACAATCTAATAATTCTAGGTTATCATGGTTTTGTGTGGCTATATTGGTCAAAGAAGTCGAACGTAAAGGAGATATCAACCTTACATAGAGGGGAATTGATTTAGCATATGGTTTAAAATATAAACAAGAAAACATATTCACACATACTATTTAGTATTCTCGAATATTATATTGATGTATATGGCGTGTTTTTTTTCTTATAAATTTGCATAATTTCCAAGTATAAATATGTTTATCAATTGACAATGCATTTTTTACGTGTCTAGCATATTTCAGTTGAAACACCACAAGGCTATGTGGTGCAATGGCCGCAAATTTCGCATCAAAACGTTGGATGAAAAGATGAAAAATTTTGATAGTGAGATAACTGCAGTATTTTAGGTTACGGATGTTTCGTCTAGAATTGACAGACATCCATAAGTCTCTGAAAAGCGATACTATGGGTTTTTGGATGATATACTTGAGTGTGACTTTAAATCCTTCAAATTAGTTATGTTTGTTGTCAAATGGTACATGATACAAATGAATGAATGTGATATTGATAGAACTATTAATCAACATGCTAACAGATTTACCATGGTTAATACAAGGAATGTTGAGCCAGGATCAAAGCCCTATGTTCTTCCAAGCCAATGCGAATATGTATTTTACTCATAGGTCCAGGTAGAGGTGGTTGTTCATATGTTGTTAGATATGAGCCAAGAGGAAGTCTGGTAAAGTATAATGTAGTGAAAGACTATGACATTAAAGAAGAATATGATGTAGAGGAGCAGTTAATTCATGTGTTAGATGAAGACATCGTAGAAGTTGAAGGAGATGTTCTAGACAATGTTCTATATGAAGATGATATCGACAATTTTCTATATGAAGATGATATTGACAATGTTTTAGATGAAGAACTTGAAGAAGTGGAACCAAATTTAGGAGACAATGTTCATGATGATGATATAGACAATAATATTATTGGAAATGACGACATTGATGATGATGTTGATATGGCCAATCCTTACAACATCAATTCTAAAGCAGATGATATAGATGTTGAGTTGGATGAATAAGAAGATTAATGATATCAAAATGTTGAAATGTAGGAGGTATGTATTTATATGTTTTCAATTGATTTGTTCTCTTTCATTTACCTTAATTTTTTGTTTTCTTAGTTTCTATGCTTGATTCTTACTATGTTTCTTTCAAAAAATTTATAGTAGATAAATTGGGTATTGGGGAATTGAGAGTGATGTGATGGGGGAGGGAGCAGCTATATGATCTTTCGCCTTCACGTGATTGGCCTTGTTAAGTAGAGAATATATTATCCTTGAAATCAAGAGAAGCTCATTCAGGTTTATACCATCATCTCCAATTTTAACTTTGGTTCATCTAACAATTTTTAAGGTTGTCCATTAATTACCAATTAGTGGAAATTATTCTTTAATTTGACCACATGCAGATTGACCTATGAATGGGGCCAACTTTGAAATTTTTTCAGTTTGTTCTTGTATGCATTGAAATTTGACATGGTTATAGTTGATGCATGCCTTGGCGATATGGGAGGTTTTTGAGACTCAAATGCGACTCACACAAAGAATTCAACAATCAAATGAAAAAATTAGAACCTAGCTATGAAGGAGATGAAATTATCCATCATCGTATTTGTCATCATCATTATCATCGTATTGCGACGAGGAAAAAAAAATTGCATTTGTTTTAATTGATGCTATAGTTTGGCATGGATGCCAAAGAAACAACATTGCAAGAAGATCATGATAAATTAATATGATGTAGATGTTATAGTTCATCTACATGATTGAATATTATCGAAAGGTGGAAATTATTCATGAATGCAATTTTGTCTCTTGAAAGATTCAATAATATATATAAAGAAACGATTTTAATGTATGTAGTATATTAATTACTCTTCATATTAATTTTTGAGTAGTTTTATAGTATTTAGTACAAACTTGTAAGTTTTGGTTATTCTAACTTAGCGTAGAAAAATTTTGGTATTAATTTTGAATTATTTTGAAAGAAAACAAATAGAATATGTTGTTGAAACCTAAAATTTTGTTAATTGTCCCTTGTGATAATTTAAACAACTTCGTATTCATGTGATGATACATTATGTTACATATGTTTTTCTTAGCAATTACAAATTCCAATGTTTTTTTTACATCCACATAACTTGTCATTCCATTTACTTGGACAATCAAATCCATTCATTTTCTTAATATAAACAAAATCTTCAGTACTTGGTGTATTAAACTATATTAGTGTGACATTCTCACCCAACCCTCCTAGCCATGCGATGGGTACCCACTAAAAAAACCGTTAAAATTCCAACCCTTAAGAAACCATCTCACCATAATCGCAACAGAGGAGATCTCCCATATAGGCCTAGAATTAATTAAATGCATGTGCAATGAAATGGAATGGAATATACAATCACATAATCATATAAATTAATGGAAACCGAATTCCCATGACTAACTTGTCAAGCCTATATGTTGACCTACAACCACCTATCTCTCAACCTAAGTTTGCAATTTCGCTTTCACATCATTTATTTTGGTCAATTTCGATTGATTAATGGATAGCAAGGGAGAGCCTAGCATGAGAAGTGTAAATCATGAACATGAAAGGGTGATAGAGTGAATGACAAATGAGACAAAGTTGAGGGAAATGATTTTTGACTTTCTTGATGACAAGAAAATGATGTACCATTGCACTCCCCATAATGGTTTCATTTAAGGTTCATAATGTAAATCTAGACAAAATATTGAGTTGACACTTTTCATATTCCCCTTTGGTGATCTCATAGCCCCTCTTATGTCTATTCATCAATCCAAGCCCATTATATATTGACATTAATATTTTATACTTTTCAATCTTTTTCGACTTACCAAAATGAACCACTAAAAAGAGTCAATTCATAAAGTATTTAAACTACATGCTTAATCAATGGGTAATATATACTTGGCCTTAAATCTAAAATAAAAATATATACTAACATATTTACACCACTTATTTATGTGAGATTATAAACCTGCGTGGTTGATGAACCCTTAAATTTATTAAATTTCCAAGCCAATAAGGACACAAATAAATTAATTCTACTAAAAATTGAAAGGTAATATATTTATAAATAAATTAAATAATCCTTGACCAAATATTTTTAGTTTAAAGGTGTGTCAACCTTCATTGATTTCACCCATTTCATGCTTGATTACAATCGACCTGTCACACTACGAAATCCCTTCCAGGTCAGTTTCAAATAATTTCCATGTGTAAATATAGTGAGATTAGACAATCAGATCCCTTTGAGGGACACATCTCACATGAGAGATCCCATGAAGGAGATACCCACAAAAATTGTTGGTTTCTCTAAATATACACCATTACAAGGTTGTAATTTGTAGAAACTATTCTTTAATTTGACCTTGTGCAAAGTGACCTATGAATGGGGCCAACGTTGAAATTTTTTCAGTTTCTGCTTGTATGCACTGAAATTTGACATGGTTATAATAGATGCATGCGTTGATAGTACGAGAGGGTTTTAAGACAAAGGGGTGACCTTGTTGCATGATGCTGACCCCCCTTCTCTCTTAAGGGTTCTACAACCTCTCGGTCTTGGATCTCCAAATTCCTGCATCGAATTGGCTCTTCAAGCCTTCAATAGACCATGAATGATTAACTCACAGGTCCCTTTAATGTCACCTACAGGTTTGAATTTCCCGCAACCCTTATTCTCTGGCGCTTTGGCAACACCAACTCGCAAGAATTAGCTCCAGTGCTAGACTCTCTTTTTCTAGGTGACCAAGGTTGTGACCTTGGGAAAACTCCTTCACGACTTCGGGCTTCGTCGATTCCACAACCTCCACCCTTCTCTCCTTCCGAAACACCTTCTTCCGAATTCACGGATTTTTGTCCCGTGTCTTCCTCAATCTGACGGTCCATCTATACTTCAGTTTTCGTGACTTCGCGAATAATTCGCTCACCCCACACTCAACTCCTTCGGACCTCTATCTCCCAGATTTTCTAATATGTTGCCACTTGTCCTCTTTGTAGCCAATGGTTAGGATCCCTTCGTGACTTCGGCGATCCTGCTTCTCAAACACTTCAAATACTCTGAACTTCGAAATGTTGAAACGCTTCACGGCTATCCTTCATGCAACTTCTCCAGATCTGATGGTCTGGAATGATTCTGATCCCTCCAGAATGGATCTTGCTCATTGATTTTGGGAAACTTTAAAGGACTCCTCCCTTTGAATATTTCTCTTGTTTACTCTTCGGAGTTTGCCTTCCTCTGAACATTTAACTCTTTAAAGGGTTTTCTTCAACACTTATTCGAATTTCGGATCTGCGCATGCCTTGCAACAAACCTTCACACACACTTCTATGAGTAACCTCTCAAGCTACTCCTCCTGAGTTTCTAGTTCAAAAAATATGTCGACGCACTCCTTGCGGGCGATATGTATGCTCGGCATACAATTCCCACATTATCTCTCCTGAGTTCTGAGTTGAATCAGACTCTGTCAATGCACTCCTTGCGTAAGCTCGTGGAAGAGAAACAAGTGAAACTTATCTAATGTTTCACAAATTCATACATTCAACAATACAATTCATACATTCATGGAACACAAAATAACAAAGAAGATTAAAACAACAACAACACCACACATTTGGATCAATGTCTCTATGTTATCTTCATTCAAATGTAAATGGCTACAGCTATGAAAAACAATAACTAAAATTCAACAATCTCCTACTAATTTGCAGCTACCATCGTATTCAATAACCTAATCTCCAACAACCTCATTTGGGCATACAACACCTCTACTTATAGCAAAAGGCTCCTAGGGTTCCCCCTGACTACCTATCTTCTTGAAGTGAAAAATAACTACCCATTAAGTATTGTTACATTAAAGTCCAAGATTGAAACTCCCAAATCTATTGCGATCGTTCAGCTTCTAAGAGTTTAGATCTTATTCAATTTTCAGTCTGTTCAAAAATATTTGCAAGAAACACTAGTGTTCAAGATTCCAAAATGATTCAAAAGGCATGTTATGGCCATGAGTTGTCTTTCTGCGTGTGCTTTGTTGATGATGCTCATGCATCATACTCCCCTAGACAAAAATTCATGGACTCATGTCCATGAGTTCCTGTACTGACTTTCCATGCTTCTAGATATCCTCTTCATTTACCCAACTGACATCTTCTATTAGGTGTCCCTTCCACTTTACCAAATACTCAAAGTATGTCTTTCTCATGGTATTCTTGCCAACCCTCTAATCAATGATCTTTTCCATATGTGGATTTTATGTTACATGCATATGCTTCTCCCACTGAATCTCTTTGTGATCTTATGATTATTTGGTTTCATCTTCCCTGTAAGGATACAAGTCTGAAACATTAAATATGGGTGATATACCCACATCCTTTGGTAGCTCTATCTCATAAGCATTTGCACCAAATTTCTTTAGGATCTTGCATGGTCTTATCTTTTTCAACTTCAACTTGTTATATGTTCCCCTTGGGAACCTTTCCTTTATTAGGTGTGCTAAGACCTAATATCCAACTTCAAACTGAAATTCTCTCCTATGTTGATCAACCCTTGTTTATATTCCCTGCTATTGTTCTACAACTGCTCCTTGATCTAATTATGAAGCTTTTGCATTTCTGCAGCAAAGTCTTATGCTCCATAGCTTCTGAATTCACTCTTCTTCAGATCTCTCAATTATGTTACTCCTCTTGGCTTCATTCCGTACATGGAATGGACTCTTTCCCATACTTCTATTTACTAAGTCATTGTATGCAAACTCTGCTTGTGACAGAATTTGATCCCACTGGCTATGATGTTCAGTGACCAAACTCCTCAACAAATCTCCTAAACTTTGATTTACCACCTCAATCTATCCATCTGTTTGAGGGTGATATGCTGAAATAAAAGACAGGTATGTCCCCAACTTCTTCCATAATGTTCTCCAGAAATGACCGACAAACTTGGTATCTCTTTCTGAAACAATACTCATGGGTAACCCATGAAGTCTCACAACTTCTTTGAAAAACAAATTTGCAACATGTGTTGCATCACTAGTCTTCTAGCATGGGATAAAGTGTGCCATATTTGAGAATACATCAACCACAACAAATATGGAATCACTCCCCCTCTCGGTTCTTGGCAATCCCAACACAAAATCCATGCTTATTTCATCCCAAGGCCTATCTAGGATAGGCAATGGCTGATACAATCCAGTGTTTTGTTTCTTTTCTCTTTCATACTGGAAAATCTTACATTTGTTCACAAACTTCTTCACCTCTTCCCTCATACCCGGCCAATAGTATGAATTGTTCAACTATGAAAATGTTTTGTCATGACCAAAATGTCCTGCTTGACCTCCACTGTGTTTTTCCTTCAACAAATTTTCTCTCATCGAGCACCTCGGTATGCACAACTAGAAACCTTTAAACATAAATCCATATTGAATCATATACTCTGTCCACTGGCTTATGTCCATGAGCGCAATATTTTAACATGCTTCATATGCTTCTTTAAAATCTAGATCATCACAATACATATCCTTAAGGTTTTCAAACCCCAAGGTCTTCACCTAAAATTTCTGCAGAATCAGACATCTCCTGCTCAATGCATCAGCAACTTTGTTAGCATTACCAGAAATATGTTTGATGAGAAAAATGAAATTTTCCATAAACTCTATCCACTTAGCATGTCTTTGATTTAACTTCTCATGTCTAGTTATGAATTGTAAAGATTGATTATTGCTATACAAAACAAATTCTTTTGGAACAAGGTAGTGCCTCCATTTCTTCAAGGCTTGAATTACTGCATAAAATTGTTTGTCATAGGTGGATTACTTCTTCTTAGTTTCATTCATCTTCTCACTGAAATATGCAACAAGCCTATTATCTTGGCTCAAGACTGCTCCAATTGCAACTCCACTTGCATCACATCTCACTTGAAATGTCTTCTTGAAATTTGGTAAGACCAGAATTGGTTGTTCTCTTATCTTCTCCTTCAATATATTGAAGATCCTCTCAGCCTCTTTTGTCCACTTGAAATTCTTGTGTTTTTTCTTCACCGTGTCCATAATTTGTGCACAAATTCCACCAAAATTTCTAATGAACTTCCTATAGAAACTCGCTAATCCATGGAAGCTTCTCACCTCAAATATGTTCCTTGGTGATGGACATTCTTTGATTGCTTTCACCTTCTCTGGATCCATCTTCAATTCATTTGAAGAGATCAAAAAACCCAGATATATGAGTTATGTTTTCATGAAAGAGGACTTCTTCAGATTAATCAACAACTCCTCCTATTGTAGTATCCTCATCACTAATGTCAGATGTCTCAAATTCTCCTCTTTAGTCTTGCTAAAGACCAGTATATCATCCAGATATACAATCAAAAAATTACCAATGAAATCTTTCAATACTTCATTCATCAATCTCATAAAAGTACTTGGGGAATTTGTCAAGCCAAATGGCATAACAAGCCACTCATACAACCCTTCATTGGTCTTGAAGGTTGTTTTCCACTCATGACCTTCTCTCATCCTTATTTGGTGATATCCACTTTTCAAATCTGTCTTTGAAAAAAAAATTGTTCCACTTAAACAATCCATTAAGTCATCCATTATTGGTAAAGGAAATTGGTACCTGATGGTGATATTTTTTATGGCTCTTGAGTTTGTACGCATCCTCCATCCTCCATTCTTCTTTGGACTCAACACAGTTGGTACTACGCATGGGCTCAAACCCTTGTATAATAAATCCTAAACTTTTTTCTTTACCTCCTCATTCTCTTGAGGTGTCAATATGTACATTGCTTTATTTGGCAGACTTGCTCCTAGTATCAAATAAATATGATGGTTGATACTTCTGACAGGTGGCAATGAGTTAGGCAACTCATCCACTACTATGTCAGCAAAATTCTCCAACAGTTCCTAAACTTCCTCAAGAAAATCATCCATAGAAGTACTTGTAAGGAAAACTTTGGGTTTCCTCACCACAGCAAACTGCATCTCCTATTCCTTCTTGACCTCAATCGGGAATTCCTTCCCACTCATGAGAAGTATGCTTGTGATGGCTTCTTCCTTTCCTTTCTTCTCTTCTATTGGCAGTAACATATGTGTTCTACCATTCTTTTCCAAAGTGTAAGTATTTCTTCTTCCATCATGAATGACATTCCTGTCAAAATGCCATGGTCTCCCAAACAAAACATGACATACATCCATGGGAATCACATCACACAAAATTCCATCTCTATATCCTCCTATTTTAAATTCAACGAGGCATTGTTTAGTGACCATTACCTGGTGTCCTTTTTGCAACCATGAGACTTTATACGTCTTCGGATGTGTAGTTGTCTCCAGCTCCAATTTCTCCATCATCTCTGTGGATACTAAATTATCAGTGCTCCCACTGTCAATTATCACTTTTCATACTTTATCTTTAGTCTTGCAAGCTGTCCTGAACAGACTGTTCCTCTGCACTAGATTTTCGACCTTCGGTTCTGGATTTAAGAGAACCTTCTTCAACATCAAGGATGTTCCATATTTTGCACCTTTTTCTTCAACATTCATCTTTTGTGCTTCTGAAACATGAGCCTCATCTCCTTCTTTATTTTTCTTGGGACATTCCCAAGACATGTGTCTTCTCTTTCCATAGGAATAACACCTTACCTCTCCTCCTCTGCTTCTTCCTCTTCCTCTAGAAGAAGAACTTCTTCCACCACTGTGTCTCCCTCGGTAACTTTCTCCTCTTTCTGAGTGATTATGTGGTTTCTCAGTCTCATCCTTGGGCTTTAGTGCCTTGTCATGGGTAACTCCCTTACCTTTGTTTGGGATTTTGCCTCTGCTTCGCTGACTCTGTTTTTTGGAAAAATTCCCCTCTGCCTTCAATGCAATCTAATAAGCATCCTCCACTGTCCTCACTGTCATCATGTCGATTTCGTCCTAGATCTCGTATCTCAGACCGTTTATATACCTAGCAAATTTTTCATCATCTTTCTCCCTCTGTCCAATTCTGATGTTCATCCTGTAAAACTTCTTTGTGTACTCCTTCATTGTCATTCCCTTATGTCTCATGTTCTGTAACTTCCTGAACAAATTTATCTAATAATCCTTGGGTATGAATTTAGCCTTTATCTTGGATACCATTTTGTCCCAATTCTTTATTTTATGCTTTCATTTTCTTCTCCTATCAGCCTACAGTTCATACCACCACAATGTTGCATGTCCTTTTGACCTGGTGATAGCATGTCTCACCTTCTTCTCCTCATAGACATCTTCATAGTCAAAGTACGTGTCCATGGACCTTATCCAATCCAACAACTCTTCAACATCCAAGTTTCCTTCATACATTGGGATGTCTATCTTTTCTCTAGATCCCAGTTTAACAACTGCTCTTAGCAAGTGTTCCTCGGTAGCGTCTTCCCCTGCATCTTCTTCAACTTATACTTCTTCACTTTCTTCATCACTGATGTCTCAAGCATCAAGTGATCTCCTCTGCATTACTTCCATCGCCTCCAACCTTGCACGAAGCTCTCTCATTTCTCTTTCTATAGTGCAATTGGCTAGAGGTGGCTACACAAGTCTCCTCAGTGGAATTGCATTGACTGTTTCTCACACACAAAGTACAACTTTGATCTCTTTTTAGGCTCTGATACCACTTGATGCAAACCCCCCTTATCTCCTAAGGGTTCCATGACCTCTCGGTCTTGGATCTCCAAATTCCTGTGCCTAATTGGCTCTTCGGGCCTTCAATAGACCCTGAATGATTAACTCACAGGTCCCTTTGATGTCACTTGTAGGTTCGAATTTCCCGCAACCCCTTTTCTTTGATGCTTTGGAAACACCAACTCACGAGCATTAGCTCCCTTGCTAGACTCTCTTTCTTCTAGGTGACCAAGGTTGTGACCTCAGGCCATCTCCTTCTTGACTTCGGGCTTTGATGATTCCACAACCTCCACCCTTTGTTCCTTATGAAACACTTTTTTCTGAATTCATGGATTTATGTCATGTTTCTTTCTAGATCCGACGGTCCAGTTGTACTCCGGGTTTCACAACTTCGCGAATAATTCACTCACCCCACACTCAACTCCTATGGACCTCTATCTCTTGGATTTTCTAATCTGCTACCACTTGTCCTCTTTGTAGCCAACGGTTAGGATCCCTTCACGACTTCAGTGATCCCGCTTCTCAAATAATTCAAATACTCGGAACTCTAAAATGTCGAAACGCGTCATGGCTATCCTTCGTGAAACTTCTCCATATTTGACAGTCTAGAATGATTCTGATCTCTCCAGAACAGATCTTTCTTGTCAATTTTGGGAAACTTTAAAGGACTCCTCCCTTTGAATATCTCTCGTGTTTACTCTTTGGAGTTTGTCTTCCTCCGAACCTTTAACTCTTTAAAGGGTTTTCTTCAACACTTAGTCGGATTTTGGATTTTCACATGCCTTGCAACAGACCTTCACACACACTTCTACGAGTAACCTCTCGAGTTACTCCTCCTTATTTTCTGGTTCAAAAACTATGTCGGTGCACTCCTTGTGGATGATATGTATGCTCGGCATACAATTCCCACATTATCTCTCCTGATCTATGATTTGAATCATACTCTGTGAACGAACTCCTTATGGACAATACACACTCCTTGCGTAAGCTCGTGGAAGAGAAACAAGTGAAACTTATCTAATGTTTCACATATTCATACATTCAATAGTACAATTCATACATTCATGGAACACAAAATAACAGAGAAGATTAAAATAACAGAAACACCACACATTTGGATCAATATCTCTATGTTATCTTCATTCAAATGTAAATGGCTACAGCTATGAAAAACAATAACTAAAATTCAGCAATCTCCTACTAATTTGCATCTACCATCGTATTCAGTAACCTAATCTCCAGCAAGCTCATTTGGGAATACAACACCTCTACTTATACCAGAGGGATCCTATGGTCCCCCCTAACTACCTATATTCTCAAAGTGAAAAATAACTACCCCTTAAGCATCGTTACATTAAATTCCAAGAGTGAAACTCCCAGATCTCTCGCGATCGTTCTGCTTCTAAGAGTTTAGATCTTCTTCAGCTTTCAATCTGTTCAAAAATATTTGTAGAAAATGCCAGCGTTCAAGATTCCAAAACTATTCAAAAGGTGCGTTATGGCCCTAAGTTGTCTCTCCATGTGTGCTTTGTTAACGATGTGCATGCATCAATGCACATCATTTCTTGTTTTGGGGCTAAGATATTCAAACTTTGGCCAAAGTCATGTCACCAAACTCTTCCAATTCCAATTTGTGTAATTAGTCTATAATGTAAATTTCAAAATGCAAAAAGGACCTAATGGTTTTAAGGCAACTTAGAAATTTCACCTCTTTAACTAGAGGATTCTCATATCTTAACCTTCTGAATTTTCTCAGATTTAAAGCAAGTAATATAATAATTACTCTCAGATTTAAAGCAAGTAAGATTGAAATTAATTACTCTCATATTTAAATCAAGTAATATTGAAATTAATTACTCTCTTGTAAATGTGTAAGTAATTGAAATAATAATGTGATATGACTCAAAATATGGGAAATTAATTTTGATATTGAGATTCATTGTATATTATTTAATATGGGACATTTTGTTCTAAAAGGGGCATTAGAAGAGACTACCACAAGGAAAGGCAACGGGATATGGGTTACCATGTACATTATGGTTACTTACCATGTGGAGCACATGAAGGGTTTACCATGTACATGAGGTTCAAGTTAGCAATCCTCATTGTGTTGCAAGAAGAAACCACACGATTACCTCCATGTTTGAGTGAGACACATTGGTGCATCCTCCATTGGATGAAATTCCATATTTGTAATAGATAAGTCCTTTTTACTTTCATTTCTATTTAAATGAATATTATTTTTTTAACAAAAACTGGGAAATTTGAATTATCAAAAAAGATGGTGCAGTTAAAATTGTTGAGAGGTTACAAAGTCTTTCAAAAAACGGGCCAATCCAAGACCTCAATTGAACCACTCCTACAAATAATTTTCCAAGCTACTGAATACGCTTGGAAAAGACTCTGAGAATAAGAATGAAAATACACTGCATCTAAATTATCTTGTTGGGGAGGAGCTCACCTTTTTAGTTGACTTGCGAGCCTGACTTTGTGTGACCATTGGATTTGAGGGTACATGTGTCTTCTTCTTCTTTTTGAATTATATCCAATCTTCCTTTGCCAATGTTGGGGCATTTGAGATGCCTATAATTCTTGGATTGTCTTGATGTAAAACTTCCTACTTTTCCTAAACCAGACTCTCAGCTACCTTAGCTTGAATTATTAATTCTTCAACTTCGATAGCCTCATATTCCCAGCTTTACATAGGGATGAGGTTTGGGTGAGCCTGCCTAAATTTTCCCAAATCTGGAGAATCCAAAGCCTCTTTTTTTGCAAGCTTCTGAGGTGTTTCTTGTTGCATTTCAGGATTCTTGGTGATCTCTGGTGTGACATTGAAATCCTCTATTTCATATTTTGAGCCATACAAAGCCGGGTTTAGAACTAGAGAGTCCCCAATGGAGGGAGCGAAGCTATCTTGAGCCTCTTTGGTCCCCTCCATGGGAGGGTCATCAATTGAAGAAACATCCATGGATATAAGTTGATGATCAATGTGGGATCCAAACCACCAGGTTTATTTTCATTGTTTTTGAGATTTCTTAGGGCCCCTAGGACATTGGGTTTCCAAATGTCTCGTGGAATAACAAGCTCAGCATCTTAAAGCTATTTTTTCATAATCCATATTTTGAGTCCATGAGTCATTTTCCCCCTTCAAATTTATTTTGGTGAGAAACCATTTGCTGAAATCCATTTCTACACAGATCTGAGCATACATGCAAATGTTATATTTTTATGTTTCATGGCATCTGAAATGGAACCTTCCTAATGCATTATCGATGGAATGGAGAGAAGATAATCCCCAAAGATGCAAGGGAAAGTTTGGGAGCCTAACCCAAACATGGGTTCATCAAAAGAAGAAGACCAGGGCTTCATGCATAAACCATAGCTACCCCAGAACTAGGGGTCGGAGCTAAATATCAAATCTCTATCTTCTTTAAGATCAAACTTAGCAATGAAAAAACCTTGAGCATAGGGGTGAATGAAGACATCACCTTTCATATATGGCAACCAATATATCGAAATCCAATCATGAAGATCGACACGACGAGGCCAGAGGCCATTAAAATGACAGATGAGTGATGTGGAGTTGAGATGAGCTAATTTGGAGATAGTGTCCTTCCTCAAAGAGATGGTAGGTGTCAGAAACTCATGCACCAAACAAGATGAAGGGTTTAAATTCCTCTTGAAAGTGTCACAGAACAAGTTTCCATGGAATTCATCAGAAGAAGAGGGAGATCCCTTGGAAAGACTCCCCGGCGGCCCACCAAAGGGATCGGACAGGGAAAATCGAAGCCTAGATTAGAGGAACCAAGGTAATGAGCGTCGACGGGAGATGAAGCCTCCATTGTTGGAAAAGGTCATGCAATCAAGCCCCACACACGCAAGGAAGCCATTAGCAAAGGCAGGGCAGCCAAGGCTAAACCCTAGCCACCGAAACCAATTTGTCGAAAGGGCATCGCACGCACCTGCTCGTCGTGCAACTCATATCAACCATTATTGGGACACCCTATGAATCACCATTTCTATTTAAATGAATATTAAGGAAGGAAATCTTCTTCAATTAAATGACTAAATTGTATATCTATTCATTGTTATGTTATGATTTTGTAATGGACTAAGTTCTTTGATATTGTATTGACACCATTATGTATTTTTTATGCTAAAAATATCATCAAATTAATAATATACATGTATGTTTTATCTTTCCTTGCAAAATAAATAAATGTAAAACATGGATTAATAAGAGATTCTAAACTAGGGAAAATGTTCCCTTACATTTTGGATATTTAGTATATGAACTAGTTTGGTTCATTGTACATTTATGTGGCTATTGTCAATTCCATGCACCTTATAAATGATTGTGTGGACATAAAACACACTCTATTTAGGATTAAACATTTAAGAAACTCGGGCTCATATTTTAGGGCATGTTTTCAAATCTTGAAACTTCCCAAAAACATTTACATGCATTTTGTGATGTGTTTCCACATTTTGGCTTGCTTCCAACCTAAAAATGTTTTTTTGGGGGGGCGTTCCCTACAACTTACGCCCTATTAACCCCAATTTTTTCCCAAGAAAAATCCAAGTGTTGAACTTAACAATGTTAATCCCTAACCCTGCACATGAATAAAAGGCAATATTAGATCATATTTTAGGGACAATTTTCAGAGTGTATCTCCCTAGAAAAGAGTATTTTCATGAAAGAGTTTTAGGTACACTTCCTTCAAAGGAATATTCTTACCCATTTCAATATCCAATGAGAAAATATTATTGTTGTTTTTTATCCCTCCTCATTTTTGTTTTCATAACCATTTCAAATTTTTGAGGGAAACATGAAGGTGTTGAATACGAGAAACATCTACAAGGAAAAAAGGTACACTTGTGACATAGATCTAAATAGTGTTTGGGAAGCAAAGAGGAAAATAGTTTGAATTTGTTTCATATGGTAGCGTTGAGGGTTCATTTCCTAGGATTATGGGTAGTGTTCAAGGTTGTAATGTACCCAACCACCCACAGGCTAAGCCACGCTACCTCAAAAACTCACTTAGAAACTGATTTTGAATTCTGATAATAATTAATTTGAAAATAAGCATGAAAGAATCACATGCATTAATCAAGATCCATGCTTCAACATAAAATAAATGAACAATGTTCCATGCACAACAAATAACCAGCAAATATGCGCACATAAATACATCTCAGAGATAATTAAATACACAATGGAATATACATTATACATAAAACACAAAGAGCACTTATATTTTCAAGTAAACATTCACCAACTTGTTGTAGAAGAAGGAGGTTCCTCCCAACCATAGACATTGCTATTTATTTACTCTCAACAAAAGGTCACCCCCGATCCAGGTTTATGAATCCACAAGGGCAGGTCCTAAGCCAAATCTAAAAACACATCAATTAGTGAACAAGCTCTCAGGTTTTCCCAACCACACAACAATCCTAATGTCTAGCTCTCTTTCCACTTCAGCCGCCACAACCCAAAGAAATGAACCCATTTATTTTCCATGTAGTCCCTCGGGATGTTCCATTTCTCTCTAGGGATCTGTGCTACTGGTTAGGAAATCTCACTGCTGAAAATTCCAAGGATTCTAAGCTATGGACAATTCTTTCTAAACTTCCATCAATCTCATGTACACATGCATCCATTCCCTCCTGGAATGATCAGTAATTTAGTACAACCATATAGCAATGGATCTCCTCTTCCAGCCATTCATTTCCATGTTCATACCAAGAGAAAATGAATTAGAAAGAATGAGGAACCAAAATCAAAGAGTGAGAAAAGTGTAAGAGTGAATGGAGAAGAAGAACCAGTCCACCCCCAAAAAACCAAAGTGTTGTTTATATAATTACTTGGAAATCAAGAACCACATGGCCTCCCCCAAAAAGCTCATGTAACCACTTTTTCTCAATTAAAACCAAAATGGGTAAATAAAATATAATAAAAATACTTGGCCCCTTAAGCGCCCTCTCTATTGGAATCAGAGCCCCCTATCTCTTGTCCTTGTTCGTCTTGTACCCAACAGTGTATTTTTATTAATGTATATAGAAGTATTACATTTCCTGGGCACTCTGATCCCTTTTCAACTTTACCGGCTCACCATCCTAGTGTCACATTTACATAATACATTATAGTTCATAGCGATTAAAACCATGGTATTACATTCCCCTCCCCTTATTTTGGCATTGTCCTCGGTGCACAACACCATTATAATGTTATTAACATTACAAATCTAGGCTCTCTAGCCTTACTCTGCACAGGAAGCCCAACCAACTCTTATATACATAGGCACTCTGGCCTAAAATTAAACATGTATGCATAGACATTCTAACCCAAAACATGTATAATGATCTTCATCATTTATATTTCTGGCAACAATTAGAACCAACAAGCTCTCCTTCCCTATCGTACTGCACAACCCAAGAAATGAACCCCTTTCTCTTCCATGTAGTCCCTCAATATGTTCCTCTTCTCTCCAAGGATCCAGTGCACTTAGTCAGAAAGTTCCAGAGTTGCGACTCCAAGAACTCTAGTTGCAACAAGTCCATTGGACTTTCTTCGTTCTATGCCTTCATCATTGAGCTCGATTTCCTTCTAGTGTTCTTTTTCCCGAGCTTCCATCTTCCATATCCAACATCTCATATATATTGTACACATACAGTCATCATGAGATATCATTATAAAAAAATTCAATCATAAAAGTCAAATCAGTTTTATGCAGGAAAAAAATTTCCAAGCATGAACTTACTACTCATAATTCATTTGGATCTTCCAGCTACATGCATCAATATTTATTATGGCTTACAACAATGATATACCCAATATCATTATTCTTTCAATTTTCTCAACCTTCAATTAGTCAAACCAATTGTTAGCATATCATAACAATTTTTAATTTCTCAAATCTGTTTATATACAGGAAATAAAATTCCACAGGCATGAGGATTTTCTTCTCATAATTCTTGGCTCTTGTAGCAACAATAATTGGTCTTATGTATGGGCTTACATCCCTTCCACATCCAAGACCATTCTCCCTACAATTTCCTCAACCTTCCATTCAGCCACGTAAACAATTAGCATAACATAACAATTTGTAACTATTAATTTTTGAAATCTATTTTATACAGGAAAATAAAATTTCCAAGCATGAAATTTTTTCTCATAATGTTTGTCTCTTGTAGAAGCAGGCATTGGTATTCCTTTTGTGATTACATCCCTGACATATCCAAGACCATTCTCACTACAATTTTCTCAATTTACATGCATCCAAACATATTGTTAGTAATTTATGTGCAATGGCAACAAGTGATATCAAAATTGTTTACAACTACAATTCAATTACTTCCACTCATTCTTGACATCAAATAGAATTCAACTATTGAATGGAATGAACCCATCATTCTCTAAACACATATTATGAGCCAATATTTTCTTTCTTGTATCCAGAAATATTTTTATTGCTATGTTCCCCTGACAAAGATTTTCCATAATTCATCATTATTTAACTACGTTAACCTACAACTTTCTTGTTGTAATATCTAACAACTCTTGAAGTGTTTTCAACTTCACGAGTTATAAATACTCACATCATTTCAGTTGTTAGCATAATCATTTCTATTTCATATGTACGTGCATTCACAAAAATGCATTCAATAATTCCTTTAATACCAATCTGTAACATTTTCAACGGCTCCAAAAAGTGATCTCAAAATTGTAACAAACAACAATTCAATCACCTTGAACTAGTATTCATATTCATATAATGTAGCTATCATTCATTATGCATTTTCAGCACCACATGTTTTTCATAATGAAAGAATTAATTACTAATAAAATAACCATCGATGTGCCAATACCCATGGTCACATTTACACAATGCATCTTTGCATTGACTACATAATACCACATAATTATGTCATGCATTCACCAAGGTGAGTTGGAAGGTCTGGCCAATGCCTCAACACATCATCCACACACTTCCTATTGCTTTCCTGACTATTTGGATACCTTCCTTTTCAACCCAAACACAACACCAAAAATATAATTCTTAAGTGCTCTTCAGTGTCAGCAAAGAGGTTGCAGTCCAAACATCATTTGTACAGAAGATACCATTGAGCACTCACATAGCGCTATATCCTTTCCACATCCAACCACATCATGGTCTCACACATGACTATCCTTGTGGGTATTCATTGTTGTAGCAAGAGTATGTGTAACACACCCACGGTAGTGCGTAAAAATAAAAAATTGTTTTCCCTAAAGGACAAATCCTCTATTCGGGATCTCTAATTTTGATATCGGGGGCCTAGCCCCTTTTCTTTGATGACCATCGCATATGACCGCGGGTTATGACCGAACGCCAATTTCATTATTGCAGGTGCAGCCAAGAGTGGTTTGGAACCAAACCACTTTTTTCCTTGGAATTCACCACGATCCACCACGTGTCCTTTTGTCAATATCGTGGTCTCGATTGCGGCCCGCCCTCAACTTTTTAAAGTTTGAGAACCATTTGTCCCTGCAATGTGACGTGATCTTTAATCTCATGATCTTGATGGTACTTTTGAACTGACGGCTCAGATATGTTCCATTTGAACCTGCGGATCAGATCTGACCCCTTTCAAATCAACGGACATGATTTGTTTCGTGATTCGGGTTTCAGAGTTTTCAACTCTTGTTTTTACCCAATGGATTTTATACAAAGTTGATAATCCACTAAAACTTGTCTTCTACAGATCAACGGTTATGATCCCTTTAGGATTTTCAGTTCTCATCCCTCCCTGCTTTTATCCACATGGAAATATTCCGAAGTAGAAGATTTGCTAGCACCTGTCCCTTTCAATCAACAATTGTGATTGATTTCTCCCTTTGAGTTTCGGGGAATTCAGTTCTCAAACCTTCATTTCTTCCAGAGAAATTTCTCTGAAATGAAAAATATTCTGCTAAGCGTCCTCCTCAATCCACGGCTCTAACCCGCTTCGGGACTTCGGCTTTCGGAGATCTCAAATCTCAGTTTTCCTCACGCTATGTTTTCCCCAAAATGTTTTACCCGGAGTTCGTGATCTGATAGCATGTGTCCTTCGACAGATCAACGGCTCCTGGATGCTTCGGTTGTTCAGGATTTGGTGATTTCAAACTCTTCTCCTTCGCATTCTCCTGAAGTACTCCCCCCCCCGGAGTTCACGAACTGTCACTACGTGCCCTTCTAGATCTGACGGTCCAGATTCTCTTCAGCTTTCGGGGCTTCGAGAGTTTGTCTCACTCCACACTTGGAAACCTCTGAAGTGATTTTCCCCAAAGTCTATGATCTATTGACACATATCTCATGTCGTCCAATGGACAGGATCTACTTCGGCTCTTCGGCTCTTCGAGCTTCAAAAGTTTCAAGATTCTAAGTACTCGTTTCTTCCGTAGTGCATTCACCCGGAGACTCGGATCTATTGAAACATACCCCTCCTGGCGATCAACGGCTAGGACCTACTTCGGGTCTTCAGTGATTCTGCTCTCTCCTTGACCACAAGCTCTTTCTCGGGAGTTGTGGATCTTGTGCCACATGTCCCTCTTGGCGATGAACGGTCCCAATTCGCTTTGAGACTTCAGGACTTTGGCAAGCCAACCCTCCTTTGCACATAGAGGTTAAAACTCATGCACTTTACTTTAGATCGGATGACTATTTTCCCTTTGCGCTTAGATCCTATGGTTAGGATCAGTTCCTTCTCAGCGCTTCTCCCCTTCTTCCTTGGACATTGTTCTAACGGTCCTGGCTTCTCCCCACAACTGATCTGACGGTTGTTGTTGCTCCTCCTCCTGAGCCTTTGACTTCTTCCGACTTGGAAGAGTTTTGTAAATGTTCAAAGGCCTCAGCCTTCATTCCTCCTACGAGCCCGATTATCTTAGGTCTCACCTTCATTCTTGAAAACGTTATCTCTTCTGAGATTTTCAATTCTCTCAGGAGGATAGTACCAAAGGACTCTGTTGCTCCGCGTATTTCTAAAGGGGCTCATGACCATCCATATCGCAACTATTCAAGGTCTGAAGGTCATGATCCAACCAATACTGAGGTGTCCGTCAATCGACAGTTCACAATAATTGCAAGGCCTCGACATACGTTCTCTTTATCAGAGAGTTGAACCTCCGCAATATGGAAAGTACTCACCCAACTTGGTCTAACCAGAGTCATTGATCTTCCAGCCCGATGAGATCAATGGCATTGGTGAATTGCGGGCCATGAACTAGCATGTTTTCTACTTTCACCTTCGCGCTCCGCAATGAATCCTCACCCTCAATCTTCGTCCATAGATCGACGATTCACAATGATTGTGGGGTCTAACCTCTACAATCTGGGAAGTGCTCTCTCGACTCTAGTCTAATCCTAGTCATTGATCTTCCATTCCAGACGAGATCAATGACGTGGGTTGATTGCGGGTCATGAACTAGCATGTCCACTAATTTTCACCTTCTCACTCTGCAATGATTCCCAACCATCGCGTTAATCGAGCGGTTGGTTTTTTATTCGTTCACCCCAGTGGGTGTTTGAATCGATCTGACGACCGGGATGGCCTCTCCTCCTGTTAAACGGCTCGCCTCCATCTCCGTTGTCAGATTCTTAAATCATTGGTGGTTCGACTAACTTGACTATCGTGCAATTTCACATCTCAGAGCTTCGAGATCCAAAGGTTCTGAAGCCTTCATGAGATAACTCCTTTTTGCACAAGGTTCCTAGACCCAGGTCACGTGGAACTTCAGATAACTCTTGGCCTATAATCCCCGCTCTTAGTCGGGTTTTTGGTTAGGGACTTAGGCACGAGTTCAAAGTCTCCTAGACTATTGGTCTGAAGGGAACTCCTTCCCAACTCCCATAGCTTTAATCTCTAAATCAGGGCAAGATAAAGTCGTGAGGTTACCAAAACAGTATTTATGACAAGAGGCTTGCTCTGACTCTCGAATGGTGATGTAATTCCCTGGGGAAATCGCCTTCAAGTGATTAGATTGTAGCATATGGAAAATCAAGCAGAAGTATAGGAACTCAAGGGAGTGAATGCATATTCATAACTTAATCATTTAATACATAAACCATTTATAGACATATAAATACTCACATGCATCCATTATTTCCAATTTACAGCATAAGGCAAGAAAACACTTATCAGAACCATAAGGTGTGATTTAACTGCTGAAAGGGGTGCTCATTTCCTCCCAACCATAGGCTCAGTCACTCCCAATGCATTTATCACTGGCCACCCCCGAGATTAGACCACGATGATTTGAGATTCAATCTCTTCCTTCCAGCTCAACGGAATTTAGGGACGAAGGTTACTCTCCTTCTCCCAATACATAAATCGATAGGGATGAAGGTTACTCTCCTTCTCCCAATACATAAATAGATAGGGACAAAGGTTACTCTCCTTCTCCTGAATCAGTCTCTATTTTCTGTGATCAGAACTCACTCTAATTCAGTCCTTCCTTGGACCCAAGAACTTTTGCTCTCATCTCTACACTCTTCGCAGGTCTCCCCTCTACCCACCATGCTTCCTTTCTTTCCTTCCTCAACAAGATTGTATGTGGCTCGAATTCCCAGTCCGTGTTCAAGTCTGGAAGCCTTACAAATGGGCGATCTGCCCCATCCCCTCATTAAATCTTGAGGAGGTCTTCCCACCTACCATCCCGACTGTAATTCATTCCTAGGTCAAAGGGTTGTTCTGATATGAGAAATTAATTCCAGCAAGGTACTGATTCGATGGAGGTTAACGCAACCATTCTTGGTCCCCTCCACCACCTTTTCATAGCATTCGTGGTCTCTCTTAGCACATCCCATTTTCAGCAGTCATGCAACACATAACCATTTTCTATTAAAATAATGGAATTTACATTCATCGACCTTTTATACAAAGGTCCATCAAATCAAGCATTCACACTTTTAAGTTTTCCATAGTTCCTTGGAAAATATAGTTATATTTACAAACTGGGGGAAACAGGGTGTTACAATATGTCTCCTGAATTGACCTGGATATGATCGCATAACCAATCATAACACAATATGCAACCAACATTTTATCTAAATACATTCTAGCATCATCAAAATTTACATACTATAGGCCTTCGACCATTACATATCAATTTAAATCTTGAAAAAATCACTAAGGTAATTCTCACCTCAATTCCCTTAAACATTGGAAGCAATCAAATGCATACATGTATAGTTTTTATCAACCTACTTGATGCTACCTGAACAAATGGTATTTGTAGGAGCTCGTAGGATTTCTCTTCTATCCTTTTGATTACCATTCCTACCACCCTCATGGGTCTTCACATAGATGGTGTTATAACTGAGAGTCGCCCTCAGATTGCGAGAGGATAATCCCAATACCCATCAAAATGTTGGTGGAGGTAGATTTATGAGTGGAGGTCGAATGGACAAAGCTCAGCATGAGAATGTTTTAACAAGAAAAATTGGACTAGCAATGCATAAGCAAATAAGGTTCTCATTAACTTCAGTCAGTGGTTTAAGGTTAAAGGTGAGTAGAAGAAAGACTTAGTGAGAAAGGTGGACAAGTCTTCCATGTGAATTCAGCCTTCAAGCAGCTTGGTGAAGAAAAAATCACTCACAAGAGCACTCTTGAACTCAAGTTTAAGATACTGAAATATATCACAGAAGTATTATAATCAAACCTCCATTACAACACAATTACAACAACTCGTCTGGATCATCCATGCACGAGCATTTCATCATTAGAGGAAACAAGACAACGAAAGAAAATATTGAAACAGGGCACATCAGCATTATAATCAAACCTCCATTACAATACAACTACAACACCTCATATGGATCTTCCATGCACAAGTGTTTCAGCACAAAAGTAAATAGGATGATGACAGAAGATAACTTCTATTAATGAGAAAGTCTCAGGTCTCATTACATAACCAAAGAACAACTCTAGTATCAAAATATTACAAAAATAGGGAGCTCTTCTCAACCATCGACCTTAACATATTCTTCAACTGATGTATTTATACCCAAAATAGTGGGCAACCACTAGGAGTGTGAGTTGCTCATCATATCCAAGGATTTTCCATCTATGTCTCCCTGATGTCTGTTCTTGCGTGTATCCAATTTGCACGTCTTTTCTCCCTTCCCGGGAGGTCCTTCAGTTTTCTTGTTCGTTATGTCAAAAGAAAACCCAGATCATCATGGGCCTGCAAGAAAATTGCCCCTCATGGTACCTCGGGCTGACAGTATTATGTCTCCACGACCAGGCCCTCCATGATTTCTATTTATGGAGTGAGTCGATGTTTCAACTACCAGTTCTTTCTTTCATTAATTGATTTCTCCTTGAGATCAGGACGAGGCTCAATGCCTAGGGGGCTGCTACGTGCTACTCTCAGATTTGACATTGAATAAGCACATGATTGCGGGGTCGTCAAAGGCATTTTACATCCATGCCACTTTTGATCCCGCAACTCACCACCTTCCCTCATGTAGCCCTTTCGCCATACCATGGTTTTGATTGTTGGACCGCTCTAGAATTTTAACATTCGGGCATGTTCTATCCCCACAATAAAGTGTGGTCGTCGATCTGATGCAAATCTGTGATCTGGGAAACCCTGTTATTTTAGCACCCCCGCTAAAATTTATCCATCTGCTAACTCCATAATACCTTTAAACCATGCTTAGAGATGGATCCAATTTTGGTGCTTGAGAGCTTTGAATGTTGAGCAGGAATACCTCCTGGAGGACAATATTCTGAATCTGACATGGTGACCTGACATTATATAATGTCACAGCTAGTGATAGATGAGCACCATGTGTTGAGTTGAAAAACACATGTGGAGTTGGTAGGGCCCAAAGCGACGTGTCATCCTTTCATTCCTTCGGGACTTCGGCTCTTCCACTGATACTACTACAAAGATCAATGGTTCTTGTTGATTTGAGATCAACAGTCCACAATTACTTTGGAAGTTCAGGCTTTGGGACTTTTCAATGCACAACTCTTACAATCCTCTAGAGTGTTGTATCTCCAAAGTGAGAGATCTTCCTCCACGTGTCCCTTTGTTTTGGATGGACGAGATTCACTTCGGGAGTTTGGGCTTCAGGACTTCGAGACTTTTCAATGCATAGCTCTTACAATCCTCTAGAGCGTCATATCTCCAAAGTGAGAGATCTGCCTCCACGTGTCCCTTTATTTTGGATGGTCGAGATTCACTTCAAGAGTTCGGGCTTCAGGACTTTGGGACTTTTCAATGCACAGCTCTTGCAATCCTTTGAGTATCTTCGAAG
Source organism: Picea engelmannii (assembly GCA_009831015.1). Taxonomy (NCBI): domain Eukaryota; kingdom Viridiplantae; phylum Streptophyta; class Pinopsida; order Pinales; family Pinaceae; genus Picea; species Picea engelmannii. Next base: position 1,805,167 of record ML778131.1, read on the forward strand.
TGAGAGATCTGCCTCCACGTCTCCCTTTATTTTGGACAACCGAGATTCACTTTGGGAGTTTTGGCTTCAAGACTTCGGGACTTTTGGATGGAAATCCCTTGAAGTCACTTTTTTCCGATTGACATGGCAGCCTCTTGTTACTTTGGGGCTTCTGTCTAGTTGTTAATCCTTGCACGACTTTGAAACTTTGACTACCCGAGAGTCGTTGATCTGAACTATACATGGGATCTCCGCCGTTGAAAATCAAGCCTGCCTTCTTGCTTGTATTTCAAGCTCGAAATGGGTTGCTCTGAAAGTTGTATTTCGCTCAAGGCTTTTCCCTATGCAAACAAAGGAATTCATCGGCCTGCAAAAACTACATACAACCCATGACAACTTCGTGTGATAAAATTGGCTCCATAGGGGATGGCATGCTCCCTGTGAGCAACCAAGAACAAGCAGTTCTAGTGCCTTAGTTGTTGTGTTGTAGAATCGAGCTCAAATACATTTCGCTGAAGATAGTAGGTTAACATGTACACTACTCAACTTAAAAAGAAAACACACACACATGCTTCAGAAGGAGCTTATTTATGTACAATTCTAAACTAACCAATTTTTACAATGCGTTAGGTGAAAACAAACTTCCACCAGATCCATTCAAGTAACTTCCTAACTGAAAAATTATTTACTTTGTCACTGATCAGCAAGGGACAATAAAAATGTGATAGAAAATTAATTACATTCTTCATATTACCTCCCAATGATGAAGGTAATATAAATCTTGAAGGCTTCAATACATTGAGGAAATGAAACTCCATGTACTCCCCTACAGGGTCATAAAATAGGTGATAAAACTTATCGGGTTGGTAACAGAAATCCTGCTCTTCTTTACAGCTGCTCACATATGGTTGAATGTATGTGGCAAGCACAGGTGAGTGAATGGATGATGCGGGTTGCTGATCCACTTCTCTTTTATCTTCTCTGATAACATCTGCTAGCTTATGGAAATAAATCTCCTCATGAATATCAATGAATGGCTCTTTCTCTTTATCATGTTGCTCTTGGTAAAATATTTCATTTTCATTAGAAGGTTGGTCGCTAATGATTTTTTCATTTAAGACAAAAAACACCTCAGCATCTTCATCAATGTCTCCATAATGATCAAATAAAGGAGGAGTCTTGAATGACATACCAAGAGGTATCTTCTGCCCAACATGAGAAAAATGTTATTCATTATTAAACATATGCTTCCTTTTAAGATTCAATCCAGGAAGCAATAACCTATCATCACCATATGAGTCAAAAATAGGTTTCTCATATATAGGTTTTTTAGAGACATGGTTACAAAGAGTATCAGCTTCCAGAACAGACTCAATTTATGCACTTTCCTTATTGATACAGCAAACAAATTTTTCATCTGATGCAGATGAATAGGGAAGGGAAAGAGTTGATTCCTCATCCAAGGCATCTTCTTCATTCTCACATCCTTCATAAGAATCAATTATATCATGAACATAGTCTTTATACTCCTCACAACAACTATGACAAATTAACTTAGAGGAATAAAACTTTTGACAATGGATATTAAAAGTTGCATCAAACTCTTCGAGTGAAGAAACGCTAGAAATCTCAATAGAGTGATACCAAATACAAGCATATCCTTGAAGAGAGTACATAAACAGCTTCATACGTATGTCTTCATGTTGGATGTCAAGTTGTTGCATCAAAGCATGAAATTCTAAAACATGCTCAATAGGGTTGTCATTCTCACCTTCATAAAATATTGGCAGCAGATCTTTCCATTCATCAATTTGGGGCATAGGATGTGGATAACCAGCTATGGCTGAGAAATTGAGTGGGGCAAACCTCCCGGCCAGGATAGCCTCCATAGCCAATTAACTTGTCTCACTCCTGCACATTTACCATGGCGATTCCATTGTTTAGAATATGTTGGTGACTCCAAGAATATTAGTATTGAGAGTCACCCTTAGATTCTAAACAATGGCATCTTCATGGTGAATGTGAAATCTTGAAGGTGTCCAACTTCAGTCACCATCTAAAGTTGGAACTGTGCAATTTCGTTCTTCCCAAGGATCTTTTCAATCTGGAACAACAGCTGAAAATCCTTCTTAAGAAAGCTTTCCTTTCTTGATAATATTCTATGGGTTAGCTTCAGGTGTTTCCAGAGGTAGATGTGGAGTAGACCTCGTGTGCCTGCCTTTGGGAGCCACAACTGAAACAGTGGAGTTGCAAGGTGTAAGCTGCAATCTTCAAGGTATTGATTTCTTATGCACCTTCAGAATCATAATTTCTTTGTCGTTCAATCCCAGGGAAATGTCTTCAATTAGTTCCCCGGCAATGGTGCCATGAATTTTAGCACTAAGAGTCACCCTCATATTGCGAGAGGATAAGACCAGTACCCATCAAAAATTTGGTGGAGGTATATTTATGAGTGGAGGTCGAATGGACAAGCTCATCATGAGAATGTTTTAACACAGAAAATTGGACTAGCAATGCATAAGAAAATGAGGTTCTCATTAACTTCAGTCAGTGGTTTAAGGTTAAAGGTGAGTAGAAGGAAGACTTAATGAGAAAAGTGGACAAGTATTCCATGAGCATCCAGCCTTCAAGCAGCTTGGTGAAGAAAAACTCAGGCACAAAAGCACTCTTGAACTCAAGTTTAAGATATTGAAATATATCATGGTAGTATTATAATCAAACCTCCATTACAACACAACTACAAGAACTCGTATGGATCATCCATGCACGAGCATTTAAGCTTTAGAGGAAACAATACAACGAAATAAAATACTGAAACAGGTCACATCAGCATTATAATCAAACCTCCATTAAAATACAACTACAGCACCTCATATGGATCTTCCATGCACGAGTGTTTCATCAAAAAAGTAAACAGGATGATGACGGAAGATGACTTCTATTAATGAGAAAGTCTCAGGTCTCATACATAACCAGAGAACAACTCTAGTATCAAAATATTACAAAAATAAGGACCTCTGCTAAACCATCAACCTTAACATATTCTTCAACTGATGTATTTATACCCAAAATAGTGGACAACCACTAGGAGCGGGAGTTGGTCATCATGTCCAAGGCTTTTCCATCTTTGTCTCCCCGTTGTCTGTTCTTGCGTGTATCCAATTTTCACATCTTTTCTCCCTTCCCGAAAGTTCCTTCAGTTGGCTTGTTCATTATGTCAGAAGAAAACTTGGATCAACATGGGCCTACAGGAAAACTTCCCCTCGTGGTACCTCAAGCTAACAGTCTTCTATCTCCATGGCTAGACCCTCCATGCTTTGTATTTATGGAGTGAGTCGATATTTCAACCACCGGTTCTTTATTTCATTAATTGATTTCTCCTTGGGATCGGGATGAGGCTCAATGCCTAGGGGGAAGCTACTTGTTGCTCTTGGATTTGACGTTGAATAAGCACGTGATTGTGGGGTTGTCAAAGATGGTTTAGATCCACACCACTTTTGAGCCCACAACTCACCACCTTCTGCCACGTATCCCTTTCTCCATATCATGGTTTTGATTGTGGGACCGCTCTAGAATTTTAACGTTTGAGCATGTTTCATCCCCGCAATGAAGTGTGGTCGTCGATCTGATGCAAATCTGCAATCTGGGAAACCCTGTTATTTTAGCACCCCTGCTAAAATTTATCCGTCTGTTAACTCCAGAATACCTTTAAACCATTCTTAGAGATGGAGCCAATTTTGGCGCTTGAGAGCTTTGAATGTTGAGCAGGAATACCTCCCAGAGGACGATCTTCTGAATCTAATGTGGTGGTCTGACGCTATATAATGTCATAGCTAGTGATGGATGAGCACCATGTGTTGAGCTGAAAAATACCTGTGGAGTTGGTAGGGCTCGAAGCAACGTGTCAACGTGTCATTACTTCAAGACTTCAGCTCTTCCAGTGATACTGCTGCAAAGATCAACAGTTCTTGTTGATTTGAGATCAACGGTCCACAATTACTTTGGGAGTTCGGGCTTCGGGACTTTTCAATGCACAACTCTTACAATCCTTCAGAGCGTCGTATCTCCGAAGTGAGAGATCTGCCTCCATGTGTCCCTTTGTTTTGGACGGTTGAGATTCACTTCGGGAGTTCAGGCTTCGGGACTTTGGGACTTTTCAATGCATAGCTCTTACAATCCTCTGGAGCATCGTATCTTCGAAGTGAGAGATCTTCCTCCACATGTCCCTTTGTTTTGGATGGCCGAGATTCACTTCAGAAGTTCAAGATTTGGGACTTCGGGACTTTTCAATGCACAGCTCTTACAATCCTCCGGAGCGTCATATCTCCGAAGTGACAGATCTACCTCCACATGTCCCTTTGTTTTGGATGATCGAGATTCACTTCGAGAGTTCGGGCTTCGAGACTTTAGGAATTTTGGATGGAAATCCCCCGAAGTCACTTTCTCCTGGTTGACGTGGCATCCTCTTGTTACTTTGGCACTTCGAGGATTTTGTCTAGTCGTTAATCCTTGTGCGACTTTGAAACTTCGACTGCCAGATAGTCGTTGATCCGAATTGTACATGGGATCTTTGTCGTTGAAAATCGAGCCTGCCTACTTGCTTGTATTTCAAGCTCGAAATGGATTGATATGAAAGATATATTTTTCTCAAGGTTTTTCCCTGTGCAAACAAAGGACTTGGCCGGCCTACAAAAAATACATACGGCCCATGACAACTTTGTGTGATAATAGATGGAAGTCATAAGAAACAACATAATCCGCATCTTTAACCATGCTATATCATTTTTCTTGAATACATAATCCATCATTATTCATACTCAATATAACATCGGTATTGTGTGTATATAACTACAGACTATTCTAAGCCCACAATAATGTCATATACATATCCAAGCATGTACATATGCACAAATGTGCATCCATATGCACCAAACATTCAGTATCAACATGTGTACTAATGCATATGCATTATAACTTCATTGTATGCATCATACACTCTAGTGCATATCTATGTCAGTCCACTTGTTATTTATTTATTTATTTTGTAGCTGGCTTTCCTTGAATTTATTCATATCCTTGATGCCTTGTGTGCTCCCATTCTGCTCATCTGCACTACTATTCCATCATCTGAACACTTTTCAGCCAAGTTCCACTTGGCCATTTTGCAATCCAATCGATGTGTTATATTTGCAACAACTTCTCTTAGTTGGTCATATCCAAAATTTACCTTTATGAAACATTCCAACACCTTGGAATAAGGTAGCTCACAACATTCCATTACTCTACTACCACATCATCCTTGAATCAACTTACCCATACTCATTCCACATATCTACTATTACTTCTACTTCTAGATTTCCATTCGATTAATACTTCATTTGACAATCCTCTATGAATCCATACTCCTCCCACTTAAATACCATTCCCAATGGAACCCTATTTTCATTCAATGGCACTTTTCAAGTGAGAGAACCTTCATTAATTTATCCCTGATTTTTTCACTATATCTTGCTTCCACTGTGAACTCTTATATCAGAAGTGGATTTATTTCTATGAGTACTTTTATACAAAGTAGCTAGGCCACATCTAGAATATTATTCCCAAACACTTCTATGATTTTCACATAGCGATGATTCACACCTCACCTCCTAAGCTCCGTGTTCTCTTTCACATCAAGTATTGCAGCTATCTACACATCTCTACCTTCAAGGTTATGGAGTCTTACTTTTCCTTTCTATGCCCACTAATGAAATTCTTCACCCACTGGCTTCATGTCTTATGTGAATATTTTTTTTGTGCCTTGCAATTCATTCCAATTCTATAGCAGCTGAATAATAATTCTTTAGTTTCACTCTTCTTTAGTTCTTTATCTACTTTTCATAACTTTCGATGTAGCTCTTTATTTCCTCAGCCAACTTCCACAGGCTCTTTCACGCTTCCATGACTCTAATATCCAATATTAGGATTTAATTTATCTAATCATACCTCTAATTCTACAAAATGTACAAGAAACCATTTTGTTAGAATTATGCATGTCAAAATTTGTGTCAATGCAACAAGTCCTTTTTTTGCTCAATTCATGAAGAAATATATCATCATTCTCCAAATTATAATAATTCCAGGTTATCATCCTATGAATATGATTTTCAAATACTATAAGCATGCCTCATTCTGATCTCTGAGCTAAAAGTTATGGCTCCCTGAAAAAGCCATTTTCACCCTTTTTATGCAATTTCTCCACTGTTGCAATTTTATTGAAGTGCCAACTTCTCTCAAATGCAGATGAAAATATGTTAGGAACTAGAGAAAATTTTATATGAAGAATAGATAATAATAATTAAAATAAATTCATAACAATTCTCATATTTTCAATCTGATTCTCCAGTAAAAAACCGAAGCAATCTAGAAATGACCATTTTGCCCTTTTCACCTCTTTTTCCCGACTTGGAATTTTTAACAAAACTGGTTATCTCTCAATCTATGAGATTCTGAAAAAATTTCACTAAACCAAAGTTGTTTGTATTAATAATTTTATAAAATGTTGAGTAAATAAAAATTTGCAGGTTTGTGATCTGGGGTCACTTTTCCTCTGAAAATCTCAAATATCCCCAAAAAGTGGCCCAAAATAATGGATTTTAGCCTATTTCAGCATCCCCATTCCAATCCCCTTAGGATTTATTCAGTTCCTTCGTGGGTTATTTATGTGTCTTCTTTATGGACACTCTCAGTGAATTTCAACTTAATATGGATCCATACCAATGATTTGGACCCAGATCTTTAAAAACCATTTTTTCACAATTACTAACAAATCCAAGCAGAAATGGACAATGACCCTATTTGGGAATTTTGTAGATCTCTTCTCTCTAGACAGAACCCATAATTTTCATCCAAATATTACTTAATATGCTTCAGTTGTGGCCAAAATAAGAAAATGGCTCCAGACTTTGTTTTTGTTTTTTGAAACTATGGAATCGTTTTACCTACGAGGCAATCTGCACTGTCAATCTCAATTCGGAAGAGATTTGGACCGTCTGTCGGAGGTGCCCACTCAATGTGCTAAAAAATAGGGCTCATATGGGAATCCAAAAAGAGGGTATCGAAGAATATTCCCTTTTGATACCGTCAGAACTTTTCATTCAGAGTTCAGAAAAATGGGGAAGTTTTACTACTCTGAAAAGAGGGTATTGAAGAATATTCCCTTTCGATACTATCAGAACTTTTTATCCGGAGTTCAGAAGGTTGGATAAGTTTCACTGCTCCGAAAAGGGGGTATTGAAGAATATTCTCTTTCGATACTTTCAGAACTTTTCATTTGGAGTTCAGAAGATTGGGGAAGTTTCATTACTCCAAAAAGAGGGTATCGAGGAATATTCCCTTCTCAATACCATCAAAACTATTTTGAACAAGATCTTATGAAAACACTTTTCCAAAAGAACATCTATGTGAGATATGATGATTGAGAATGATCCTGACTGATCTGACAACTCTCATTCTTTCGGGCTTCTACCGTCAAACTTCTCTTCTTTGGACCTCCAACTTATGTTTGAATTTAGACCTTTTGAATCCATCTTTCTGAGATATATATGACTGAGAATGATCCCGACTGATCTAATGACTCTCGTTCTTCTAGGCTTCTACCATTGGGCTTCTCTTCTTTGGACCTCCAACTTATGTTCAAATTTAGACCTTCTGAATCCATCCTTCTAAGAGATCTACGACTGAGAATGTATCTAACTAATCTAACGAATCTTGTTATTTCAGGCTCATGTCATCGGACTCCTCCCTTCGGACTCAACCTCATGCCCAACTCCAAGTATTTTCCAACAATTCCTTCCCAAAGGCCTTTCAAGAATGCTTTACTTTGATCCTCTCTGACTCCATCTCGACCATTGGTTCTCTAGGTCGAATTAATCTGGTTCGTCGATCCATGAAACTTCATAGTCTTCATGAAGACATATGAATTTTAACTCCAAGGCCAAATTCAACTCTGCAATTATAGATTGACGCCATAAATCACTTCTTTGACTACTCTGAACACCAAAACTCAAAATCTTCTCATAATTTGGGGGTTTCACTTCTGTTCTTTTCCGTTTTCCCCCCAAATTTGTAACAAACAAATATGTGATAATAAATTTGACAAATTTTCAAAAGTTATGGCCCATACTAGTCCGGTGTTGAACCAAAAGATCTGATACCAATCTGTAATGTACCCAGTCACCCATAGGTTGGACATACTACCTCAAAAACTCACTTCAAAACAGATTTCAAATTCTGATAATAATTAATTTAAAAATAATGAAAGAATCACATGCATTAATCAAGATCCATGCTTCAACATAAAATAAATGAACAGTGTTCCATGCATAACAAATAAATACCAATCATGCACACATAAATACATCTAAGAGACAATTAATTATACTACGGAATATACATTATACATAAAACACAGAGAGCACTTATATGTTCAAGTAAACATTCACCAACTGGTTGTAGACCAAGGACGTTCCTTCCAACCATAGACATTTTTGTTCATTTAATCTCAACAACAGGTCACCCCTGAGCCAGGGCTATGAATCCACAAGGAGAGGTCCTAGGCCAAATCTAAAAACACACCAATTAGCTAACAAGATCTCATGTTTTCCCAACCACACAACAATCCTAATTTCCAACTCTCTTTCCCCTTCATCCCACACAACCCAAATAAATGAACCCTTTTCTTTGTCATGCAGTCCCTCGGGTTGTTCCATTTCTCTCCAGGGCTCTAGTGCTATTGGTCAAGAAATATCCCTACTAGAAACTCCAAGGATTCTAAGTTGTGGACAGTTCTTTATGAACTACCATCAATCTCATGCACAGAGGCATACATTCCCTCCTGGAATGATCAGTAATTTATTACAACCATCTGGCAATGGATCTCCTCTTACATCCATTTGTTTCCATGCTCAGACCAAGAGCACATGAATTAACAAGAATGAGGAACCAAAATGAAAGAGTGGGAAGAGTGTAATAGTGAATGGAGAAGAAGAACCAGTCCACTCCCAAACAACTCAAAGATTTTTTTATATAATTACTTGGAAATCAAGAACCACATGGCCTCCCCCAAGAAGTTCATGTAACCACTTTTCTCAATTAAAACCAAAATGGGTAAATAAAATATAATAAAAATATGTATCCCCTTAAGCCCCCTCTCTCATGGAATCATTGCCCCGTATCTCTTGTCCCTGACTGTCTTGCAGCCAACCGTGTATTTTTATTAATGTATATAGAAGTATTACATTTCCTAGGCACTCTGACCCTTTTCAACTTTAACGGCTCACCAACCTAATGTCACATTTACACAATACATTATAGTTCATAGGGATTAAAACTGGGGTGTTACAAAGGCCCTATGTTTGAGGAGTGAACCTATAGAGGGTGGATTTATGAAGACCTTTGTAAATACATAACAAGAAGAAGGGAATTCAAGCTTATATGTTGGAACTAAAACTATTATATGAAAAGATATGGAAATAAATTAATGTGGAGTAGGGTGCACGCGTTCTTAACGTATTTAGGGCATATTATTCCCCTTTTTCACATTAATTATTATAGTTGCAGGATGTAGCTTTCAAGGAAGAATGAAGTAAGATTTGGTTGTTGATTTGAAAACATTTAATAGTGATATATGGAGCCCATTTCATGGTAGTATTTGCACTCTTTGACAATGAAATCATGTTGATTTCAAGGGAATCTGATAGCAATTATGACAATGAAAGAGAATTGCTCCAATGGATATTTTTTCCCTATTTCATGTGTAGGATGGTAGCAGATTTTTATGGTCAACTACTCCTATTATGAAACCCATCATGGTCGTTGATTTGACAACAATAGGGAATCGTTGTCAAGGAGATAAGTCCAACTTTCTAATCAATAGCTTAAAGGCTACATGACATATTGGTGAGTAGTACATTTTGAAGATTTGTGGTGAAACCCCATTCCTTTTAAATTTGAATGATGAACGACTTAGATTTGTGGTGAGAACAAGCAATGGTATTAAAGACAAAGAAGGTCTAATGTCTCACTTGAAAACTACACTATGCAGGATCTAGCAACATGGATTAATGATAAATCCATTTAATCCACCTAAATATGCATGCAAATAAGATGATGGTCAATTAACGTTATGGTTGCAACATATATATTTAATGAAGGAAATCATGTTGTATTTGTTTGACACACTCGACAATATTGAAGGAGGTCAACAATGTGAGGATTTGAAGCATAAATCATTGACTCTCTGCAATATGTTTTTCAAACTTGAGGAGCATATTCAACATATTGTCTATGAAGATTTGAATGAACCTAAGAATCAATACCATTCTTTGTGATAAAATCCCTTCAAGGAGAGCATCCCCTAAAGATCACACTACAAGAGTGAGGGCATCTTGATTCAATAATGATTTCTCAATCCAATCCCATTGTAGTCTCTACTTTTGAGATTGATCATTACCTAGAGTTGGGATGTTAAATTGACCCTATTAAACATTATATGGAGGATCTATTTTATAGCTATACATAGAATATCAGTCTTGGTCTTCATCTTTCATCTTTGACCCATAATCATCTAGGTCTTGATTTACAAATGGCCATAGATTTCCCCCATCTAATTGTTTTCCCTATCTATGAAGGTATACATACCCTACCCCCCTCTGTATTTGAACATATGACCTCCAAGGAGTATACACGTGTTTTTAACCATTAGGCCCACTATCTAATATTTATTAATTATTATAATATATTTATTATTTTATGATATAATATGATGATGATGATGATCTAATTTTAAGGTCACGACCAAGCCAGACACCAAATTAGTGTATGAGACCCCCTTGTTTGTGGGACAAGAGACCCCCTCTATGTAATGATTTGACTGCTAATGTCTAAAGAGGTATGCATACCCTACCCCCCTCTAGATTTGAGCATGTGAACTCTTACGAGGAAACACATGTTATGAACAATAGTTTATTAAATATTTACTATATGTAAATTATATAAATTCTATAACATATAAAATATATACAAACAAAAAAAAAGTGTAATCCCTCACCCACGCGTGCATAAGCTCCCATTGTTCGAATTACCTCACCTCCTCACGACTGAGAGTGCAACCATTGATGGATCAAGAGATTGAGGATAATAACCTCACCTCCCGTGACTGAGTGCCCTTGCTGGAGAGACAAAGGAGAATAACCTCACCTCCCTGTGACTAAGAGTACCCTTGCTGGAGAAACATGGGAGGAGCGAGCTCCCAACAGACAACGACAACACTAGCTCTTGTTGGAGCGATAGAGGAGGAGAGAATGAGAGTTCCCTTACTAGAGCGATAGAGTAGGCCCTTGTTGGATTGATAGAGGAGACCCCACCTTGACTAGGAATGATGCCAAAATTGGTAAGTTCTTAAATTCCTTTAAAACCCCAAATTAGGAATTAAATCTCCTCGTTTTGAACCTCGTGCGAGGTTATGTTAAGCTTGTTAACCAATTTGAGAAAGAGAATCTCTTCTGGAAACCCTAAACATTTACTCCATTGGTCATCCACTTGCTCAACTGGAGGTTAAGATTCTTGGGTTGCTATGACCTTTATTTCCAAGAACACATGACCGATGATTTTGGATAATATGGGTAGTGGATTTGCATAAACATCAAATGGAAGATCTTATGATCTCAAGAATTGGAGTATCTGAGCTTTTAATCCTACTATATTGCAAGTACTTTTTGTGCAAAATCAATTTCCACCATTCCCTTCCTTTGGATACCAGTCTCCATATAATTTTGGCTCCCAATTCTAGGTTCATGAGCAAGGGATATTTTTCATCTAATCTTCCTCTCTCCTATGCCACACTCACTACATTCCAATTTAAAAGATGATATTTTTGGTTTTTGTATTCCCCTCTTACCATAAAAATTTATGGAAATCTCTCACAATATGTTGCATGATGCTAATCGATGCTAGCAAAGAATATCCTTAAGAAAAAAATAGGCTTTATAGAACAGACTTGATCAAAACCACTCTAACTACTAGATTTAACCATTATGAGCTCCATTGTTGCATCTTGTTTTTTATTTTTTTGAAGAATATCTTTCTAGTCATCTGCCTCTCGGAACTTGTAAACTATAGGAATTCTTCAATATTTGAACATACCATTGAGGCACCATAGGGAACTCTAGAATTATAGTTATATTTTTCAACAACCTTGGAGAAGAATTCCAACCATACATTTTTTTTCTCCTTATTGATCTTTCCTCCTAACACATCGATGAAATGATTTAAGACCTCTTTGAATTGGTAAGTTATGGTGACAAAGGCACCCCCCATAAGAAATGTGTCATCAACAAACTAAGAGTGGCTCGATTATTTGGCTCCCTGGGCAATCAATATACCCTTCAATTTTCCAAAAATTCTCTCTTGCTCCAACCTTTTGCTCAAAGAGTCAACTATGAGAATGTATAAGAGTGGAGGCAAAGGGAGGCATTGTCTCATCCCTCTCTTACTCTAAAAATATGAGGTCAACTGACCATCTACCTATGATGTTATCCATGGGCATCCAATGCATTCTTTAACCCAGTGAATAAAAGTTTTTGTAAAGCAGTCAACAAAAATTGTTAATATAATTGATTGAAAAAATTGGCCACGAGTATTTTTATGATCATCCCCTTTTCATTATTGCTTCTACTAGAGCAAATAGCCTCTTGAACTAGAAGGATTTTTTCAATGATCTATCTTTTTTGGATGAAGTCACCTTGATTTTAATAAATTAAATTTGAGAGAATCATGTTCAGTCGATTTGCTAAGATCTTTATCAAAATTTTGTAGGAGGAATTACTTAGGTAGATGGGTCAAAATATAGTGAATGAGCATGAATTGTTTTCTTTTGGAATAAGAGACAAAAATAAAGAGTGTGTTCACCCTCCCAAATTAGGTTTCTTTCTATACCAATTCAAAACTCGACATGAGTCATGCTTGATGATATTCCAACAAACATGATATAAATGGATTGAGAACCCATCAAATCTTGGTGCTTTATCTGGCTCTAGGTCCCAATTTCCAAATCCCATTTATCACTTCCTCCTCCTTCGTTTTCCTAATTAGATTTTTGTTGTGCCTAAATAATATCAAGCTTGGTATTCCTTGTAGTATTGCTTATCCAGATTCCAAAGTGGATTCTTCATCTTCTAGGTATATAGATTCAAAATAGTCATGTGCAACTTCCTTGATATCCCCAAAATATGTGATCTTCTCCCTGAACTCTTATCTCGTGAACATTATTCCTTTGTTATCTAACTTTTGCTTGCTTATGAAAAAATGGGGTGTTATTATTGACCACCTTTGTTGGAGTTCCATTGTTTATTACCTAATTCTAAAGCCACTTTTTCTTTAAGATTTGTCTCTTAGATGAAAAGGACAACTTGTATTTTTGCTTTTAATAAATCCCTAAATGCTTCTACTTTGTACCCACTACCCATTCCACTATTGTTGCAGGAGATGATTTTAATTATTTTGCTAATCGGAGTTTAGAACTACTACCAAATGACATCTATAGCAATTATTGTTTTCCTAATTTTTTCACTAAGTTTTGTTTGATTCCACTTTCAAGAGATGATTAGATGGTTGGTTGAGCCCCCAAATTCTTCTCTTTATTTGGTACCTCCTCCTTTCTTTCCTTGTTTTTTTTCCTCCTAGTTTTCTTTGGGATTCTTTCTTCTTCTACTTCATCCTCCTCTTATTGTTGGTGTGCCTTTTTCCAATTAAACACTACATAGGGTTGAGAGAAAATGTTATTGAGTGAATCATAGTCTACATGCAAGGCCATAAGGGATACATGGGTCGATTCAAGACTCTGGGTTTCCTTAGAAATCAAAAGAGGTTAAATTAAGGGAGGCATAAAGGATTGATAAATAAGGAGGGGAGGAGGAAAACAAAATCCACTAGTTGAAGCGACTCAGAGATATAGGCATTGGGATCTAATTCCAACTAAGATATAATAGAAAACTTATTGGTAGAGGGAGATGACTTGCCTTTCCGGGTCAATGAAGAAGAAGCTTCAACTTACTTTGTTCAAATATTATTTTCTACCAACTACCATTAATCTGTGTTGTTGTGTGTTGTTGAGGGTAGCTTTCTTAAAGGATGAAGGTTTGCAGTCTTTGGAAAAATGACCATACTCATGTAGAATCACCATTGTATCTAATAATTAGTCCTCAAAATATAAAGTAGGTTCAATATCATGCCAACTTCATATTTTATTAGAAAAATATTCTCATGTTTGTTAGTCAAATTCAATTGAATGAATTTGATGCATTAAATTATCAACTCGGGGTCATAATCTTATGAAGTATATGTGCAGGGATTTAGATTCCTCGTTTATTTATGTAAATGTATGTATAAAACTAATTCTTGATCTAAGTATGAATATTGCAAGAAGGAAACTATTACAAAGCAATCCTAGCAAAACAGAGTAATTGTCAAAATAGAGTAAAGAACCGATTCAGAAATGTAAAAACAATATTTCAATCATGCCTTAATCCTTGACCATTAACTCATGAATTTTATCAAGTGATTCCAATAATTACAGAATTTTCCAAAAGGCTATGTCATCCAATGATAAGTATGACTAATTTAATTCTATTGTGACAGAACTGAGAAATGGATTAAGAAAATACAAAGAACAAAAATAATTTTAGCAATACGGTTACAACAGTAGTACAATCTTTCAATCTCTGATCATTAGTTTTATGAGTTTTACCAGATGGTCTCATAAACTACAGAAATCACCAATTGGTTATGTCAATCAACGATATAGGTTACTGATTGTTGTAACAGAATTGCCAAATAAAATAAAACAAGTTGAACATAAATGAAATTGAAGACAACTTAAACAAAACACATTGAAACTAAAGAACTTGGAATTTGAAAAGAGCAACAAACTTAGATATCATAGTGACCTCATTCATCATGGTCTGTCACTGAGAAATCCTTATGCAAATGTGAACTAAAAGTAAATTAATTCATATAATTAACATGATATGAAAACCAACATCAATACTTACATTATATTCAAAAATGGATTACAATTTCTCAGCATATCATCTCCAGCATTCAGATTTATACAAGTGAATCGTGATCCCTC
>ML778131.1:1845684-1860749 GCA_009831015.1 Picea engelmannii
TGATATACACAGTCACCCAGACCACTAGTGGGCCCCCCAGCAGGTTGTGGCTACACTCCAACAAGAAACGCAGATGCTAAATCAACGCAACACTGTCATTAAGCATGAAAATAGAGTATGGAACAAAATCGAAGATAATGTCTATATCAAAACAATAAAAAAAAATCTTCAGTCATGGCAAAGGTAGTGGTATTTATAGAGGTTTACAACTTGAGAGGTTGACTGCTAGAAGGGTCAAACTCCTCTAAAAATAGTAAACTCGTTAAATGAATTCTAACAGCAGCATCTTCTAACAATTTCGTAAGCCACTCAGCGATCACTACAACTGCCCAATCCGAGGTGTGTTGAGCTCTGTAGCTAGAGGCCATGAGGGGGCACAAAACCTAGATCCCCGATTCGTCCACCAAAGGTCGCCAATGTACCAACCGCCAGCTCTAATGCGCTCTGAGTGTCAAATCGCGTGTTGGATGGAGTGTCGGATCCCGTGTCGTATCAAGTTCTAAACAGAGTGTCGAATGAGGTATTGGATGGAGTATCGGACTGCAATTTCTCCCTGTTGCAGTAAAACCATACATTAGATCTTCATAAACATCGAATTGAGCTGAATTGATCACAAAATCATTGCAAAAACACCAATTATACATATCTGTGTGAATTCATGGTGAATTGATATATAAACCTTTGAGAATCCTTCAAAATGGATAATATGAAGCATAGCATATGTAATATCGCATGAAAAAAGGATTTGGCCATCGAAATAAAATAATCAAAAAATGAACTTAACATTACCCCCACGCCTAAGGATTTGCAGGTCCCTCTGGAAACAAAAATGAATCACCCGACATAACTAGACTCGTGAAGGAGGGGGTGGATTGTCTTTAGAAGCTTCTCCCTCTTGTCGTGGAGATTTTGTCTTGAGCCTTTTACGATGCTTCAATTGCATCCAGAGGATGTGATTGGTGGTGGTCATTTTATCAACCAATCACTGGAGAGAATTCACTTTTGCTTGCAATACTGCATTGTCATGATGTAGATGCCTATCCATAGTTTTTCGCTCTTCCAACTGTTGAAGCAACTGAGCATTTTCTTGTTGCAATTTATCAATAATTGGGGTATGATCAGATGGTTCAAAAGAAGAGGGCTTGGATCCCTTGATGGATATAGAAGGTATATCCACTTTGGAAGCTGATGTAGGCATTTGGGAGCTAGGAGTAACAGAGTTTTTGTGAGAGAGAATAGGTTCAGTTTTAACTTCTTTATCAGGCTCAAACTCTTTTGCAAAAACATCTTTGAGTCTTTTATGGGGGCTTTCAAGATTAGAAGATAATTAGATAGGATCTGAAGTGCTTGCAGATTTTACATTAGGTTTTCCACTTGCATTTTGGGTACTTCTTTGAAAATATTCTCGTTTGAACTGATTGGCTCCTCTTCTATTTGTAGGGATTAAAGGAAAGTCTTTCTTAAATGCATCTTGTAACTTATTAGGTTGAGAAACAACAAGTGTTGAAGGCAATGGCAAATTATCAGCATGATTTTTTATTTTCTTTCCTGATGAGGCTACAGGGGAATCGACAATTTTCTTGGCCTTTTGATCAAACAGAGAGATAGTTTGAGTTGGAGGGCTTGGATTCTTTGGAGACTGAGGCTTAGATGGAGTAACAATCCCTAACTCAATTGATCTTTTTTTGGTCTTGACTATGAGATGGGGGTTTGAGAATTCGTAGAGGAATTCATCCCATGCCTTGCCTTGTTTTGTCAACTCAATTATGACAAGAAATTTGATAAGATCGTGGTGGAATAGATTGTTTTGAGAGTTGGCCAAGTTTTTACGCACTTGGGAAGACATTTTCTCAAGAATTTTTAAGAAGTAGAAAGGAAAATTCAAGGGCTTATTAAATTGGAAATGGGCTTACAAATGAAAATGACAAGCTTTGAAGACAGAGTACCTACCTTCACAAGTGATAAGCCTAGTAATTACATTCAGGGGGTTAATCAATTCATCCTTGATCCATTCTTTGGAGTACCCTTTGGCTCCAGAAATATTTTGAAATTCAGTCTTGAATACTCTGTTGTAGCTTAGACGTGGCAATTGATGGTGTTTGAACCATTGATCCCCAACCCGTGGAAATTTATTGGCTGAGGCGATTGATTCTTCAGAGACCAAGAAGGCAAGAGACCCTACGTGCACCAGCCTCCCATTGAACCCAAGAGAGAATTGTAGTGAGATGCCATCGTCGTGGCCCTGCAAACTAGCCAAGAATGGTCCCCACCCTGCGTGAAGGAAAATCTCTCTACACTCTGTGAATTCGGGGATGGCCAAAATCTTGGCATAGGAAGAAGGTTCATAGAATTTAGGCATGGTTACAATTCAGAGGATGAGCAGAAGAACAGAATCAGGCAGAGGGTGAGCGTGACACAGCAAGCAGGGGATGAGTGGAATGGCAATTGGGGCAAAACACTCGATTTTTAATGCAATTAAGGTGGAAACGGTTGAATTCGTGAGCGAATTCATCACACACAATCACCATGTGTGACTATGATTATGCAGCATTTGAATTTTGAATGGTGTACTAACTATGGCCCCACCTATAAGACAGAACATCCTACATATAGTTAAGAAGAGGCAAGCGAGAGAGTCTTAGGATAGTCTTAAAGCTAGTTCCCAATGGAAAATTTATGGAGTTCATTGGCCTTTGCTTAACCATGCATACTTCTTTTCAACTTTGTCTACAAGTAATGTCGTACATCAGGACAAGTTTAAAGATTTAGGAATTTTATTTATTTTTTGTCAGATCATCACCCTCGCTAGGTAGAATACCCCACTGCCAGCAAGCTTGTTCAGTACTCCGACAGGTTTACCTAGTCATACCATAGGTCAGTACCAACTTCCAGCAGACATGTTCAGTACCCCAGTGGGTTAGCCTCTTACATCATTTTACAGTAGAGATGGGTCCACCATATTTTAAGAATTTTATATAAAGATTGCTTTTTGCAAGAAGATGGGGAGACATCTTTGAAAATTTTTATTTAAGACTGGGATGGTATGTTAGAGGATGAATCTTCTTTATGTATTCCTTATAGATTGTCATGATGTAAGGGGTACTTAAGTGGGCGTAGCCTATCTAAAGATATGGTATAATCAATCATTTTTAGTGTGTAGTGGATGGTACCATTGGAAAAGAACAGAAAGGTATCTTTAGGCTCAACTCACTTTCTTCTTCTTTTTAAGTTATAGTGATGTTTCCATGGCTAACCGCTAATCATACCTTCTTGCTACTCTTTCATAAAGATACTTTACTCACCTACTCATGGTTCTTGGGGAAATTGTTCGAGTAACCTCTAGGTTTGATAAGACGAGGTGTCACTTCCTTATATCCTCTAGTGGTGGAGGTTAAGAGCAACTACCATTAAATATGTCTTGAGAAAAAGGAAGATAGAAATCTTGACAAAATATGTCTAATTCACAACAAACAGTAATAAAAATTCATTATTCAATTAATGCTTAAGCAGGCAACAAGGTTCAAATATAGCAATATATTTTTCGAAGGAAAATACTTCCCTTTTTGTCTCCTTGAAATTGTCCACTCGTGATCAAATAAATACCAATAGAAATATCTAAAATTGTTTATCAACAAAAACACACTTTAAATTATTTATATATGTACAATCAGAATTCAAAAAAAGGTTTCAAGAACAGGGGGAGGGAGAAGGAACTTCCCCATCCACTAAGGCCAATGCCTTGTCAATTGACATGACCTGTAGAAAATATTCTTTGGAAATGGGTCTGTGGTAAAGTTTGAGTCAGTGTCCATTCACTATGAAAGAGACTTGTCCTTCGTCAATTGTTTTAATCTTAACATCCCCATTAACATACATGATAACTACCTCATAAGGACCCAACCACCGAGTGGTAAGTTTTCCTTTAAAACTTTTAAATCGGGAATCAAACAACAAATCCCAATCACCGGGTTGGAATTGTTTCTTCTTAATAAAATTTTCATGCCACTCGGTCCTCTAGTTTTGAACTAACATTGTTCATTGGATAACATATTTCCTAATCTCATCCAACTCATTTAATTGAAGGGCTCCTTGTTTTTGTGCCTCATCTAGTTTTAATCCCAATTGTGTGGTAATATGGAAAGCCCTTACTTAGAATTCTATTGGTAGAAGTACTTGGTTTCCATACACTAGTTCATAGGGTGTATGCTCATTGGTGTTTCTCTAGGTGGTACGATATGCCCACAAAGACTCTGGAAGTCTATCAGCCCAATCCCTATGGTGTAATTGAAAAATTTTAGTTAAGATAGTTTCCAAAACTTTGTTTGTGGACTCTACTTGACCATTAGCTTGCGGATGATATGGAGAAGACTTGCAATGCTTGATCCCATATTTATTTGTTAATTCCTTCATCAACTTAGAAGTGAATTGGGTGCCCTGGTCTGTAACAATTTCACGAGGAACACCAAAGAGGGTAAATATGTCTTCATAAATGAATTCAACAACAAATGTTTTGGTAGCCCTAAATAAGGCTTTTGCCTCTACCCACTTGGTGACATAATCTGTACAAACCAAAATATAATTCTTCTTACAAGACATGGGTGAAATTAGTCCTACAAAATCAAGGGCCCATTTTTCGAAAGGTTCTATCATAACTTGGGCACGTAAGGGAATTTCATCAGTTGATGTGGGTCTTCCTATCCTTTGACAGCTATCGCAACTCCTCACATATTTGGCAGCATCCTTAAAAATGTTAGGCCAATAGTAACTTGAATGTAACACCTTAGATGTTGTACGTTTGTCAAAAAAATGGCCACCGCATTGATGCAGGAGCATCACTCCACCTCAACACGCACCAGTCAATTGACTTGCATGGTGCACATTTAAGAAAGGGAGAGGCATCGTCCACTCATTTTTCCTCGAGAATCAAAAGTGTGATCGAGGCATTAATAATGACAAGTTGGAAGAGCCAATTTGTGCCTTCACACAATTTGGAGATAAGGTTGCCATTAACTGGTTGACGGAAGGAGGGATCTGCATCCGATTTGGAGCAGATTTCCATCATTGTAATTTGCCCATTAGATAGGTATTTTGAATGGTGATTTGACACCACTAGTTTATCTTGAGAGGGAAGCTCGTCAAGCCCCTCCTGTATAAATCTTTGTATGGAGTTATTGGGTTTAAGTGTTTGTAGGTTATCTAATATAGAGTTATCCAGGATGAAAACACGTAGAGCTGAGACTCAATTGTAGCTCGAACTCCACTATTGTAATTTGATATTCCACCATTAATAGAAAATGGCAATTTTTCCTGTTATCAATTTCTGTGTAATGGATGTTGTGTTATGAATGTAATTTACATGTATTTGACTTGTAGATGAATGTTAAAAATCATCTGCAAGGATAGAGATACATTTTTCTATTCATGAGTGTGTTGAATTAAGGTTGGTTCTCTAGGCTAAGTGAAAGGAGTGCGCGATAGAGAGAGGAAACTATGTGAGCCGACGCAAGGAGTGTGTGCCTGAACTCGGTGGATTCAGAAGAGAAACTACCAGGAGGGCATAGCAGGTTAATTCACAGACTCGAGAAGAAATTTCAAGGTGGTTAAGTACCTTGGAAATGAAGACTATGTAAGAGGAAGAACATCTCAGAGTTATTGAACACTCTAAAACACTTTGCCAGGAGGGCATCGAGCTAGTGCGAGCGTGCACAAGAGAAACATTGTTCGAAGTGTTGGAATCCTTAAGAGAATCCCAGAATTACTGAACATTCTGAGGAAGGAAGGCTTTGCAAGAGTGCATCGACAAAGAAAAGGAGATTCCTTAAACCCTTTCGTAAGCTAAGGGAGAAGCCATCGAAGAATGGAGTTGAGCACAAGGAGTGTGCCAAAGATATTGTAATTCCATATTACAAGCTCAGGAGGAAGAGTGAGAAGTTGTCAGGAAGGCACAAGGAATTTCACAGCAGAACAGTGAACTTTGAAGGTTTTCCAGCAAAGCAAAGTCGTAAGAGTCTGCAAGGAGTGCAGAAGGAGTTCAAGAAGATCCTAATTCTATAAAGAAATAATTTGCACTAAGTGTGCAAAAGGGGTCAAGGACTCGTTGAAGTCTCGAAGATAGTGAAATTATCCATCGTCGGGAGAGACAGGTGGCAGAAGTTCAGGAGCAGGAACTTTGGGAGGTTTGTCAGGTGCAAACAGAGATCTTCACGAAGTTGTGAGGAACGAAGTGATTCTGGACCGTTGGATATAGAAGGCATGTGGTAGAGATCCACATATTTCAGAGGAAGAACCCATCGAGAAACGTCAGGGAGAGAATACCCGAAGAGCTGAGAGAAAAACAATCTTGGCCATTCGTGAGATAGGACGTGTGGTGAGAGATTAGCACTTCGTTGATTCACAATTCAATAAGGATAGAGTCAGGAGAAGAGAGGACTCATGAAGTCTGAACTCATGAAGTTGATCACAGTCGTTGATCACGAGAGAAACGTGGACCATAGATTTGGTCCCGAAGGATTCGCCAGTTCAGGAATCGGGGAAAAAGGAGCAAGAAGCTCGCAAAAGTCTCGAAGAACGAGGTCACGAAGGAAGCTAGCCCACAGTCATAGTCCGTGTTCACATCAAGGAGAAATCCTAGCATGGGGAGCTAGCAACATTAGAGTTAAGAGTTGAAAAGCATTGGGGAGAGGGTCCTCGGGTGCCACACAACCTGCGCTGAGAATGTAAAGGGATCTCGACGAACCATTCAGTTCGGTGACTTGAATGATCCTAGATCGGGAGGCTGAACCACCCTGAGGAGAGAGGATAGGGCGTGAGGCGATCAAGTGGTATCAGATATGATGCAGAATTGATTTATGTAGGCAAGAGGGACAGAGTGTGATGCTCTGTTGAAGCTATTGCAAGGTGTTTGATAGATGTTAAATAGACATGTGGGCTGCATGTGAAGCAAGATGGTCATTGGGAGTCAGGAGCACGGTCAAGGGATATTCTTCCCGTAGAAAATAAAAGTGGAGATAGATAGGGAGCTCAGTGAGATTCAAGCCCAGATGGAGACGCTAAAATCCAAGATGAAGAAAGAGGCAAGGGTAAGCTAGAGTTATGAATGGCCCTTGAAAAGAACAGCTAAATGGCATGTTCAGAAGTTGTTGACTAGAAGGAAACGATGGATGTTAAGAAGGTGGTTGATGCATGCTGAAAAACTCAATGACGAAGGAAAGAGATCTGGTAGAGGTCTTGTAGGTTTCCAGGTGGGAAATGAGAAGGGATCGGTGGATCTCATAGACTTCCAGGTGCGCAGAGGAGACATCCCAAATTTCCAAGTGGGAAAGAGAGGAGAGATGATTTCAATTGAGATTTCACGTCAGCGAGGGGAGTTGATAGATGAGGAGGAAGAAGAAGAAATACCTCGCTCAGAGGAAGATTTGCGCTGAATTGTGAGTGATGTGAATGAAGATGATGAGAAGTTGAAAACTTTTGTCACAAAAGAGAAAGATCATAGGAATGTTATGATCATTGGAGGAGTCAAGATATTCCTACCAAGTGGTCGAGGAGAGGCTAGTGAAAATGTTCCAGATGCAGCAGAAGGACAGCAAGCTAAGACTCTCATGGAGGGGGAATAGATACTAAAGTCTATCCCAACAGAAGGAGAATGCCCGGTTGAGTTACTCACTCAGTGGGAATTGGAGTTAAAGGCACTAGATGATTGGTTAGACAGTCCATAACCAGAAGGTGTCTGACATAGGATAGCCATGCCAGAGGAAACACACCAGCATGAGGAGTAGTTTGTGGAAGATGGAATGGGACCAACCGAAGAATTGACAGCAGATAATCTGTCAGGAGGAGGAGCTGAAAAGAAGCTCAATGATGAGAAGTCTGCAAGAGTGGAATTTGCAGTTGATTGGAAAGCTAAGACCACGAAAGATGAGGAAGATAACTTGAGGAATCGATGTGATTTACCCATTGACAAGGAGAAAGTGCAGCAAGCTAGTCTTCAAAGGAAGAGCCAGCCGATGGAGCAGTTGGATGAGGTAATTTAGGAGATCAGGAAGTTGATGTTAGGGTCAGGAGAGGAAGCGGTCAGAACGAGGAAGCTAGATAGAAAGGAGCCTGCACGAGTAGCGGGGAATACGTAGGAACAACATTAGCGAAGCAGAGGATTCGAAAGACAACTCCAGGAGAAATTTTTGGATCCAAGAGGATTTCAACCACGCTGGAAAGCTCATGAGCAGGATCTCATGATTTTCATATTCATGGAGTAAGGAGTGAGCAATAGAGAGAGGAAACTCTGTGAGTCAATGCAAGGAGTGTATGTTTGAACTTGGTGGAGTCAAAAGAGAAACTGCCAGGAGTGCATACCAGGTTAATTCACAGACTTGAGAAGAAATTTCAAGGTGGTTAAGTACCTTGGAAAGGAAGACTGTGTAGGAGGAAGCACAGCTCAGAGTTACTGAACACTTTGAAATACTCTTTTGAGATGGCATCAAGCTCGTGTGAGTGTACACAAGAGAAACATTGTTGGAAGTGTTGGAATCCTTAAGAGAATCCCAAAATTATTGAACATTCTGAGGAAGGAAGGCTTTGCAAGAGTGCATCGACAAAGGAAAGGAGATGCCTTAAACCCTTCTGTAAGCTAAGGGAGAAGTCATCAAAGAACAGAGTTGAGCACAAGGAGTGCGCCAAAGATACTATAAGTCCATATTACAATCTCAGGAGGAAGAGCGAGAAGTTGTCAGGAGCGCACAAGGAATTTCAGAGCAGAACGGTGAACTTTAAAGGTTTTCAAGCTGAGAAAAGTTGCAGAAGAGTCTGCGTAGAAGTCTGCAAGGAGTGCAGAAGGATTTTGAGAAGAGACGAATTCTCAAAAGAAATAATTTGCACTAAGTGTGCAAAAGGGGTCGAGGACTCGTCGAAGTCCCGAAGACAATGAAATTATCCATCGTCGAGAGAGACAGGTGGCAGAAGTTCAGGAGCAGGAACTTCGGGAGGTTTTTTGGGTACAAATAGAGATCTTCGTGAAGTTGCGAGGCACGAAGTGATTATGGACTGTTGGATCTAGAAGGCACGTGGCAGAGATCCATGTATTTCGGAGGAAGAAACCATCGAGAAAATTCAGAGAGAGAATGCCTGAAGAGATGAGAGAAAAACAATCTTGGTCGTTTGTGAGATAGGACGCATGGCGAGAGATCAGCACTTCGTTGATTTGCAATTCAAGAAGGATAGATTCAGGAGAAGAGAGGACTCACGAAGTCTGAACTTGAAAATTTGATCACAGTCGTTGATCATGAGAGAAACATGGACGTTAGATTTGGTCCCGAAGGATTCGCCGATTCGAGAATCGTGGAAAAAGGAGCAAGCATCTCACTAAATTCCTGAAGAATGGGGCCGCGAAGGAAGTTGGCCCACAGTCATAGTCCATGGTCACATCAAGGAGAATTCTTAGCATGGGGAGCTAGCAGCGTTAGCGTTAAGAGTTGAAAAGTGTTGGGGAGAAGGTTTGCGGGTGCCACACAAACTATGCTGAGAAGGTAAAGGGAATGTGTCAAGTTAAATTCAGTTCCCATCAAGAGCCCAACAAACCATTTGGTTCGGTGACTTGAATGATCCTAGACCAAGAGGTCGAGCCGCCCTAAGAAAAGAGGATAGGGGGTGAGGTGATCACACATGGTCCATCATGACAACTTCGTAGGATTTCTGGTATCTCATCCTCTCAGACATATCTATTAATAATCAAGTCTAGTCCAGTACAAAAATGTTCATGGCCAACCCAAGAGTAGTTAGCACTTTGTGTGATAATTCTATGTTTTTCATGAGGTGACAAATGATCTTGTAACTTCCTAGTAGCCAAATAATTTTCCATGTCTGCAAACCATGGGGTATTTATAGAGAGGGAAAAGAGATGCTCATATGGAAAAATACCATCACCCTCATGTTTTATGCGTGAAAGAAAATTAGTTATTAAATTCTCCTTTCCAGGTCGGTCAAGGACGATGATATTAAACTCTTGCAATATCAGGAGCCACCTAGTCACTCGACCATTGGTAATGGGTTTATTCATGAGAAATCTAATAACAGAGTGATCTATATGTACAAATACTTTGTATCATGTGATATAATGATGAAATTTATTGATGGCATGGACAACTACCAAGAATTCCTTTTCGATATCTGTATAGTTAACTCAGTAGGGGACAAGTTCTTACTCACAAAATAAATGGCATAGGAATGATGGTCTTCTTTCTGCCCTAGTACTCCTCCTATTGAAGTATCAGAGGCATCAATGGATATGTGAAATGGAAGGGCCCAATTGGGTCCCCTAAGAATCGATGCCATAGATAATTTATCTTTTAGAGTTTCAAAGGTGGTTTGACACTGGTCAGTCCAAAGAAAAACAACATCTTTTATTAACAATCCAAACATGGGTGCAACAATCTTTGTGAAATTCTCAATAAATCCTCGGTACTATCTGGCATGTCCAAGAAAGGTTCTTACCTCTTTTTGTGTATTGGGGGGTAGATTTTTTACGATTACCTCAATCTTAGAAGGATCTACTTTAATCCCTTCAGATGAAACATGATGTCCTAAGACTACTCCTCCAGTCAACAACATTTTACATTTTCATGACTTAAGGATAGGTTCATTTCTTGACATCCGATAAGTACTTTCTTTATATTATCTAGGGATTCCTAGTAAGTATTTCCATATATTGTAAAGTTGTCCATGTATACTTCCACAGAATCATGAATAAGGTCAGCAAATATCCCTAGTACCACTCGTTGAAATGTGGCAGGAGCATTACACAAACCAAATGATAAGACCCTATAGGCATATGTGCCCCAAGGACAAGTGAAAGTAGTCTTGTCCTGCTCCTCGGGTGCTATGACAATTTGATTGTACCCACTATATCCATCCATGAAGGAGAAGTATTTATTCCCTGAAAAGGTATCCAAGACTTGGTCAATGAAGGGAAGGGGGAAATAATCCTTTAGAGTGGCCTTATTAAGTTCCCATAAATCGACACAAATTCTCCATTTCCCGGTTACTTTCGTTGGAACCACTACAAGCGGGGATACCCATTTACTGTCAGAGATTGGATAAATAAAGTCGGGATTCAATAGCTTATGTATCTCTTCTTTTACTATATCCTTGAGTGTCGAGTTCATCCTCCTCTGAGGTTTCCTAACAGGTGTTACTTATGCCTTGTTATATATGTGATGAATGCATTTATTAGGGTATATACCTTCATATCAATGTATTCCCAGGCGAATGCCTCTGATTGTTCTTTAAGGAAATTTACTAACTATTTTTGTTGGTCTACATCTAGTCCGGAATTTATATGTAGGAATTTCACTGGACTAATCTCATAGGGCATGGTATAATATGTGGCAGACTCATTTATCTCAAAAATAAAAGAGGTCGAAGACAAAGTTGATGGGGCCAATTTTTCCTGAAATTCTTCCCCAAACATGTACTCAAATTGGGAAAAATAATGTGGAAATTCAACATGTGATAGCAGAAATAAACTGGTTTAGCACACTTTTCGTTGTTTCCTCCTGAAGTGCCCACGATGATCACTCGGCAACACGGGTTATTCACAGTTCTCATTCTCATATGGACATTCAAGCCACCCTAGATTCTCCATGATAAGTTGAGTTGGTGGTTATATGGTAAGCTTTTGTATAGAAAGTCCATTTGAGATGGTCATTTCACCTTCTCTACAGCCAATAAATGCATTGGATGTGGCCAACCAAGGTCTTCCCAAGATAATGGGATGCCCTTTAGCAAGATCCTTTGAATGAATGACAAGAAAGTATACTTGTTATTCCCATGAGGCTAAAGTAACTATGATATCATCCAAGATTCCTTCAGGTATAACCTTTGTCTTATCTGTTAATTCCAAAGTAGTTGGGGTAGGTTTGAGAAGAGGCTTTAACTGTAATTCCTCCAAGGTAGTAATAGTCATAACATTAATGGCTTGCCCTAGGTCTATGAGAGTGTTTCCAATGGGAACCTTATTAATGGTTATTGTTACTATGGGGTTCCATGGGTTCCCATACTTTGCGACCCTAGGATGCTCTGATATGTATTTAGAGAATTCTCTTATCAAATGTACTGTTGGAGGATCCTTCTGCTTCCTACATGGTTTCTTGATACACAATTATTTGACCACCTTACTGTAAATTGGAATTTCCTTTATGGCTTGTGACAAGGGAATTTTGACACAGATATTCTTCAATTCATTTCAAATGTCAAATTTCGGTCGAGTCGTAGGTTTCTCAATCGCTAATCTTTTTGGATAAGGAGGGGATTTTGTAATCTGTGAAGATTCATTTTGGGAAATATTTGGTTCTTGGTCTTTAGGAATAATAACATCTTCCCACTTAGTGTCATCCATGGGTTGTTCGGCAATTTCATCTTCTTCTTCTTCCCGGATGACTACTGAAGGCCTCTGTTTATCCGGAAATTTTCTCGATCTTAGTTGAATCTCATGCAATGGAATAAGATAAATAACATATGTCGGGAAGGTTTGCATCTCAACATTGTGAAGAGGTTGAGTTGGTTTGATATTGGGGTTGGGCATTGGTTGCACCGCTAATAATGTTGGTCTTGGGGAGCTTGTATTGTGGTATTGTTGGGGTTGTTGTGGAATAGGAGGTAAAGGTGGGGGAACAAAATCTGGCAAAAGTTGTGGGACGTTCGGTGGAAATGGGGGGTAAGGATGAGTGGGCATAGGGACATGTGGATCTTGAGTGTTTCCTTGGGTATGCCCTCTTCTCCATACTTGTAGCCAAGGATGGTGATACTATGTAGACATATTTTTCCAATTCCTGAGTTCCACTGTTGTGGTTGCTGATAATAGGGTGGAACTTGAGGTGGTAGATCCTAGCATGTAGTCTAACTCCTAGGCTATTGTGGCCTCCTAGGTGCATAAGCGGATTCCCCAAGAACCCCACTTATGTAAATGGCTAATAAACCAGGCAGTGATGGGCATTTTTCAATTGGGTGGTCTTCAGTGCAGAATCCACAAATTGAGATATTGTCTAATGGGCATTCCCTTGAGGAATGCTTCCTCCTGCATCTTGGACAAAATATGCACATTGTTGCATTCTCCTCCTCCTGTTTTTTTTTTTAATTTTTAGGGTGTCCAACTAGGAACCTATTGTACTTAAGATATCGATTTTAAAGTTCTCCAATAGGTTTCCTATATCTACCCTTATGATTCCACCTGAACTAATTATTTTTAGGTTTCTACTATAAGGATCTTGAACACTCTTCCCATTTTTTTCTCTACTCCTCGAGTAATTCCTACACATTTCACAAATTTCAGTAAATGGTTTATGGGAGATGTCACATGATTCCATCAGGTTAAGTGTCTCTATGTATTCTTCTGAAATACCTTTAAGGAAAAGAGTCTTGACTACATCATCTGGGAGGTCATGGTACTTCGATATCTGTGAGATATAAGCAAATTGTTCCATGTAATCCTCGAGACTCTCGTCCTCTAACTGTTGGATCTTAAAAATATCTTTACGAGAATCCTTGGACTTGCAGTAGTCTTGGTATTTTTTAAGAAATATAGCTTTCATGTCTTCCCAAGACCTAATTCTAGACTCTCCCAACCCCATGAACCATCTTAGTGCACAATCCTTGAGGGTGGCATGAAAAAGTTTTAGTTTTTGGGCATATTGCAAGTAATTGTAGCTCCTACACAAGATGTCAAACTCAAATAGGAAGGTATATGGGTCTTCACTGCTTTTACCTTAAAAGTTGGGAAGTGTCGAGAGTGGAATGTTCTTCATGTTGACATTTTGTGTGGTATCCAAAATTGGAAACCCGAAGGTGGTTTCTGTTTGGTTTCCAACTTCTTCTCCCTCATCGTGTCTTACATGGTTGTGATCCTCCTGATTATCCATACTGGTTTGGTTTCCAAAGAGAGAGTACCTAAATGGTTTTATCCTTGAAGATAAGAAAGTATACCAAGGTTATTTTCTAGGAAAGGTATCCCTTCGATGGGAAGATTTATCTATTGTTTGGATGTCCGGAACTTTACTCGATCCGGTTGAAACTATTGGTGCCAAAGTTTCGGTTTTGACTTGGGAAAAAATTATATTGGCTGAACTAACAAAGAGAGTATTCACATGTTCAGGTTCAATGATATCTACAAAGTTAGATTC
Source organism: Picea engelmannii (assembly GCA_009831015.1). Classification (NCBI taxonomy): domain Eukaryota; kingdom Viridiplantae; phylum Streptophyta; class Pinopsida; order Pinales; family Pinaceae; genus Picea; species Picea engelmannii. Next base: position 1,859,850 of record ML778131.1, read on the forward strand.
CCCTGATGGTGGTTAAAAAGCAAAGGTTGTGTTGGTTGGTTCTGATGAAGACCCGAGTGGTCTTGCCTCCTGTCCCACTATTATTGATGTTTCAATTTTCTGCTCTATAGTGCTCTCGGTTTTGGTCTCTTCAGAAACTAATTTATCTCTTTGGTTTGAGCTAACCCCTATTTTCTGATATCGATCTGCGGAGTTTATGGGTGGAGTGTTCCTTCCTCCAATAAGGTTAGAAGGAACCTTGATCAGAATTTTTGGTTTGCTTTTAATGTATCTTCCCTTTGGGTCCCTAGGTTTGTTCGTGAAATCAAATAAAAAGAAAAACTACCATTGGATTTGGGGGAACCTGCTATAACAGATGCGTAGGTTCTTACCTCTCGTCTTAAATTTCCCCCGCCACCAAACTAATGCTAAGGTTTAGAAATGATCTACTTCCTAACTATTTCCTACCTTAAGACAACTCCCCAGCAACGATGCCAAAACTGATGGGTATTCTATATGCACTAATTCCCTCAATTAAATTGTCAACCCGGGGTAAGTAAACTTAGAGTTGTGGCACTGTATAAGCCAGGGTAGAAAATCTAATGGAAGGATTGTCTAACTAAGGAGATGGTCTACCCTAGGGATCAACACTCTATCAATCTACTTTCTAAAGAGATGATTTTTTAAATCTAGTTAATTAGCAAATTCTATGTAAAGAAACCTTCAATTAACGAGCTTTAAGTAATTCTAGAATTATGAATTATTTACCCTAAGTAATCTCAAACAACGAATTATGGACTATTTCTAAATAAGCAAATAACAAGCAATTTATTTCAAAGCTATTTAATCTATTCAATCTCTTTTTAAGTAAGCAACAACAAATAAGCTATTTCTGAGTTATTTGATCTATCTATCTTTGAG
>ML778131.1:1862594-1883131 GCA_009831015.1 Picea engelmannii
GTACTATCCATATAGAATAGTATTATCTGAAAATATATCATAACTCATACCGTTACCCATCAAACAAACTTGGGTCAATTACCCAAACCTGGGGTCTCCAACTTCTCATGGCCATAACTCTCTAACCGTGAGGAATTATGTGATATTCCACATACCACCAGAAATGACATGACAAAAACTATCCATCTAGGATATTTTCCCTGACAAATTCACTTTCCTTCATCTCATTATTCCACAATTAAGCATGGGTTCTCTTACTCCACAAAGTGTCTTCCCGTGAGGGCTTTCACCATAAGGGGACCACTTTGGAGTTCATCCAAATTTACTTCTTATCAACCATGACAAAACAATAATGAGTCATGTTTACATCAAACACTATTGGGTCCATTACCCAAACCTTTGTGCTACGGGTCTTTCTTCAAGGGTTGACATCAATGACAACCAACCTTAATCAACAGTTATGACTGTATTCAAATTCTAATTCATCAAAACTATTTCTAGATTGCAGTAAAAAGAAAGAAAGTATTCAAAGGTGATGATTGTGTCTTCAGTGTTAAATAACATCACGATGCCATGTGACTATTAGTTGCAGTTCAAGAGGAATTAATTCAATGTTGACTTCTATAGAGAAATGGAAAGTATGGATAAGGCAATCTAAGGAAAGTTTTTCCATCATATAATGAACACTAAGTATTTATGGAATCCATGTGATCTCTAAACTTTATACATGAATCATCAATTGTTAAAAGCACTTTATTCAAAATCACTAACTCAAGAAAAGTTATAAATTCATAAACTCATAATTAAAAATCCTAATTCAAATTCACTCTGTGCAAACTTCTAATTCTTGATTAATGACAACTAGAAATTACAACTCAAATTCATAACTATGATTTCATGATCCAAAATGAACTAATCTATCATTAAAAATCATACTTCAAAATTAACCAAAATGTTTTTAGAAATCATTATCCAAAATCTATTTCTATCTTATCATGCTGAGGAAAAATCAATAAACAAAATAGACCTACAAAGAATAGTTGAAATTGCAATTAAACCTATCTAAGTTAAAACTATCAAAACTCAAAACAACTAATCTATCAAAGCTACAAATAAATCAATCTTAAACTAATGCTCTGTCAAAAGAACCAATCTAAACTAATGCTTTGTCAAAAGAACCAATCTAAATTAATGCTCTGTCAAAATTATCAGAACTAAAGTAATTAATCAAGACTTCAATAAACTTATCTAAATTAGTATCCTGTAGGGTAACTTATAGCTAAGAAGGAAAAAGACACAACACTACAATTAACCAGCTCATACAACTTGCAAACAACACATAACCATGGACGTCCTTCTATGATATACACAGTTCAATCAAGCAATCTGCAATTAAGAAAAACAAATTAGATTAACAGTTTATAATTGACATATACACACAACAATTAAAATTGAGAAATACATATAGTAAAGAGACAATTTTGAATTCCGAATAAGCAACAACATGAAAGCAAATATATATTGATGTACATAGTCACCCAAACCATTGGTGGGCCCCCCACCAGGTTTTGGCTACACTCCAACAGTAAACACAAAGGCTAAATAAACGCAATACTATCATTAAGCATGAAAACAGAGTATGGAACAAAATCGAAGATAATGTATGTATCAAAACAATAAAATTGTGTCTTCATTCATGCCATAGGTAGTGGTATTTATAGATCTTTACAACTTGAGAGATCGGCCACTAGAAGGGTCAACCTCCTCTAAAAACAGTAAACTCATTAAATGAGTTCTAACAACAGCATCTTCTAACAATTTTGTGATCCACTCAGCAATCACTGCAACTGCACAATCCAAGGTGTGTCGAGCTCTATAGCTGGAGGCCACGAGGGGGCACAAAACCCCGATCCTCGATTCATCCACCAAAGGCCGCCAATGTACCAACCCCCAACTCCAATGCACTCTAATTGTCGGATCGCGTGCTGGATGGAGTGTCAAATCGTGTGTTGGATCAAGTGTTGAACAAAGTGTCGGACGAGATATTGGATGGAGGATCGGACCGTGATTATGCCCTGTTGCAAGAAAACCATACATTAAATATTCATAAACATCGAACTGAGTTGAATTGATCAAAAAATCATTGCAAAACCACCAATTATACATACTCGGTGTGTATTTATGGTTAATTGATATATAAACCTTTGTGAATCCTTCAAAATGGATAATATGAAGCATATCATATGTAATATCGCATGCAAAAAGGATTTGGCCATCAAAAGAAAATAATCAAAACACGAACCCAACAAAGACTCTAAAGAGATAGACCACTAAGGTTACCAATTACGACAATGATGCCTGGGGAAGCAGTCGACAGTCTAATCCACTTGCAAGGGTAGGGTATCTAAGCCCGAAATCAACTCACGAAGGTCCCCACAAGATTTTCTTCTCAAGTGACCCCCAATAATACGTGAAATCTCTCCACTAAGACCAACAAAGCAGGGTGAGTAACTCTGTCGGCCCTAATGAGACCTGATGACTCTCTCTTTCTGATTAGTTCTAACGACATATGGTATGGAGACATTATCATTTATCTTCAAACCCAAACTTTCTCGCCCGATCTTTCTAGTGTGGATTTTCATCGTATTCGGTATCAAGGTCATCAATACATTATCCTTGGTGATACCCTTTACCGTCATGGTATTGATTCGATATTTTGACGATGCCTAACCTACGATGAAGCTGAGAAAGCTTTGAATGATTGTCGTTATGGAGCATGTGGCGATCATATGTCTGGGTTTTCCACCGCCCAAAAGATCTTACGAGTTGGTTACTTTTGGCCTTCATTGTTTAAGTATTACATTAGTGTTGTCCATAAATGCCATGATTGTCAAACGTATAACAATAAGATCCGATCTCATTCTACTCCTCTTTACCATGTAGTTTTTGTTGGTCTATTCGCTAAATGGGGCATTGACTTCATGAAATGTAACCCTCACTCAGTCGGGGGGCATGGATACATCATCGTAGCCATGGATTATTTCACTAAATGGGCCAAGGCGATGCCTACATTTCATAACACTGGGAAAACTGCAACGTTATTCATATTCAATCATATCATTACTAGATTTGGTGTCCCTCAAGAAAAAATGTAGCAAGTGTATTTGTACTCTCCCTATCACAAGATACTATTGTGTGTTTTGATGCTTTGGAGAGTGTGCCTTACAACTTATTCCAAAGTGCTATCCTAGCTAATGTTGGTGTAGAAAAATTCTAGAAAATAAAAGTTCCTAATAGATTATAAAATTATGTTGTATTTTAAAGGTTGTTGTTTACTCAAAAGGGAAATGGAAATGAAACTAATGATGTATTTGACCTTGACCCAATAAGATGCAAGAAGGGATGAAATTCGATTGTTTCATTCGATGAACTCTAATTACAATAGGGAGAAGGTTTCTCTTTTCCAAAATACAAAATATACAAAGCACAATTTCTCAATCTTTGAATGATATGAATTCCAGACAATCAAAGCTTCCAATTTTCTCTTTTCAAAAAATATATGAATGCAAAAAATTCTTACAAAGACTACCAAAAAGAAGAATAAACTTCAGTTCTTTCCTTTTCAAATCAGAACAGAGATGTAATCCAAAAAATAAAGAATGGTCTAAGAAGACTAGTGCACTCTCAACACTATACCTAAATAAAACTCACAATGCAAGCAAAAAAATGAAATGATAAGACAACCTTTTTTCGAATGCGAACGAAAATTCTTTCTTAATCAAAATCAATCCAAAAGTTAAAATCAATCCAAAACTCAAAAGAAATCAAAAATTTCTTATCAAACAAGCACCCAGGAACAAAGTCTAGAGATTATATCCTTACGACAAGAAGTCAAGAAACAAAACTTGCAAATCTTGTAAAGAAGACTTTCAATCCTTGAAAATCAATCAACTCTAGGCTTAAAAGTTGTAAACCAATCATTCACCGGTGCTAAAATTTCATCCCAGGTAGTAAAGACAAATACGGGCAAAGAAAAGAAAAGTGATTGTCACCCAACAATTCCTACGGGAATCATCGCAGGATGCAGAGGCATACAGTGCGATGATGTAGGATTGTCGCAAGTTGTCAGCAAGGCACAGTGCGACGTCATCGCCCTGGTCTTCACAAGTAGAGTGCGACGACAAGGAATTGTCACAGCCTGCAAATAGGACACAGTGCGACGATCTCTGAATAAAAATAAAATTGGGGAAAATGACAAAATTTCTCAATGAACCTTCAGGACCAGGGAGTCAAGATGGATCGCCCATAGACTCAGAGAATGAAATTGATCAAAATAAGGTAGGATAAAATCAAAAAAGAAGAAAAAAAAGAAAAAGAGGTCGTATCCACAATATGGTCGCCAATTTTTTTATCGGACAAATCAATAAGCGCGGACACAAACTAATCTCCCTAACTTCCACAGAAAGCTCGAACAAAACAAGACAGAATACAAACTTTAACTTAGACTTCATTGTCATATAAACTAGTTCAAATAGGAACGAGTGACATACCTTTTAAATGATGCTTGATCCTCGCTAGTGTCATCCTTGTCGTTCCATCTTTGGATTTGCAGGATGGTGAACTTGTTTAAGAATCACAAACCAACAAAGAGAGAGAGAACAAAGATATATATATTCCAATGAATTCTATGTATAAGATCAAGGAGTTATACAATAAAAGCCAAGACACCTTTATAGGGAATAAATGTATTGTTGCATTATATTAAAATGGAAAGTGGAGAATACAACCCATTCCTTGATGGTTCAAGATCCCTTTCAATGGCTCTTTTCTCCAACACACACACCTTTGCTCCAATGCATTTGATGAATAAGATCCACAATCTGACTTAGAGAGCTAAAGAAAAGACATATCAAGTACAATCTATAGCAGAACTCTTCATGCATATGCAAACCTTAGCCTTTTCAACCTTAGCCTTTTCCATGAGAGATCCCTCTTTATATAAGGTGAAAGAGGGATGGATGAGGAGATTAGGATGATCCCACTAAATAACAGAAGTGAGTAAGATCCAAACCGATCGGAGGCCACCTCATCTTATAGAAGATTCCATTCTATAACATTCGTGAATTTTGACTTTTCCCTTGCCTAAGCATCATCTCATCCTATGCGCAGGCATCCTGCGATGACGCCACAGTCCATCTTTGGTGCAGAGTGCAATGATCAAGCATCGTCGCACCCCAAGCATAGAGTAGGGTGCAACTATATTCCTTGTCATAGTTTTTGAGGGAGGAAAAGAAAACCACTTTTCTCTTAGAGAAAGTCTCTTTTAAAATTTTCAAAGAACATGGAAGTGAGTTAAGCACATGTCGTCAGTTGATCACTGGGGTGACCAAGATAATGTGTAATATTTATGATGCATATGACATGTCTTAGTCAGGATAGCTTCAATAACTTTCTTTGTTGACTCCACTTTCCTATTGGCTTGTGGATGATATGGAGAAGATTTCCTATGCTTGATCTTGTACTGCTCCATGATCTTCTAAACAAGTTTTGAGGTAAATTGAGAGCCTTGATATGTAACAATCTCTCTTGGGACACCAAAGCGAGTAAATGTGTCCTCAAATAAGAAATCAACAACATATTTTTTAGTATAAAAAACAAGAGGTTTAGCTTCTACCCATTTTGTTACATAATCAATACATACTAAGACATACCTCTTGTTCCTTAATGTTGGAGAAATTGGTCCTATAAAATCTAGTGCCTATATCTCAAAAGGTTCTATGAGTACCTATGGATGTAGAGGCATTTCATCTGCTTGTACTAACCTTCCCATTCATTGAAAACTATAACATCGTCTCACATATTGCCTAGTATCTTTGAAAAGAGAGGGACAATAGTAGATCCCAAGTTGGAGAATGTTGTAAGCAATTCTTTGATCAACAAAATGACCTCCACGAGGCTCATCATGGAATGTTTTTAATATTCCATATACCTCATCTTCTCTAACACACCTTCGAATAATAAAATCAGGTCCAATGTGAAAGAGTTCACCATCAACCCATGAGTATAAATCATTATCTCTAATAATTTTCTATTTTTCTCTTTGTGACAGGTGTTGAGGTAATTTTCCAGTGGCCAAGTAATTGGAAATAACTGCAAACCAAGGAGACTTGTTAGCTATTGCAAATAAATATTCATCTGGAAATTCATCATTAACAAGAATTAATTCACCTTCATTTTGTATTATGGACAGAAATCTGCAACTACATTTTCTCTTCAAGGTTTATCTAATATGGTGGTATCAAATTCCTCAAGTAAAAGAAGCCATCTAGTAATTATACCATTAGTGATTGATTTATTCATTAAATATCTAATGGTTGAATGATATGTATGGAAAAAGACCTCATATCCTGTAATATAGTGCCTAAATTTATTGATGGCATGTACTACTGCAAGAAATTATTTTTTTGTGACTGTGTAATTTAATTCATGAGGTGTCAAATTTTTGCTAACAAAGTAAATGGCATACGAAACCTGATTTTCTTTTTGTCTCAAAACTGCACCTAAGGTTGTATCAGAAGCATCTATAGATATATGAAATGGAAGAGACCAATTTGGTCCTCTTAAAATAGGAGCTACAAAAAGTTTATCCTTTAAAATTTCAAATGCAGTTTGGCATGGTATATTCCAAAAAAATCATTATCTTTTGTAAAAAGTTTAAACAAAGGAGATGTTATTTGTGTGAAATTTTCAATAAAACACCTGTAGTAACCAGCATGTCCCAAGAAACTTCTGACATCCTTTTGATTATGTGGCACTGGAAGCTTGGAAATGACTTCTATTTTCTTTGGATCTGCCTTTATTCATGTAGAAGACACACAATGACCCAAAACAATTCCTTTATTTTGTAACATAAAGAATTTCTCATGACTCAGTGCTAAATTTGTTTCTTGACATTTGATTAACACTTTTTCTAGATTTGCTAATGCTTCCTCAAAAGTATTTCCATAAACTATGAAATCGTCCATATACACTTCTACACAATCATGAATCAGGTCAGAAAAAATATCTAACACTACACATTGAAAGGTTTTAGGTGCATTAGACAAGTCGAAAGGCAATAATCTATATGTGTATGTTCCCCATGGACATGTAAATGTTGTTTTATCTTGATCCTCTGGAACAATTTGGATTTGGTTGTAACCACTAAAACCATCTAAAAAGGAAAAGTATTTTTTACCTACTAATGTGTCTAATACCTGATCTATGAATGGCAGAGGAAAGTGATCTTTCAAATTTTCTTTATTCAATTCCCTATAATATATGCAAACACGCCATTTTCCATTTTTATTAGGAACAATCGCTACTGGAGATACCCATTTATTGTCAGAAATTGGATAGATAAAATTAACATCAAGTAATTTTTGCAGTTCATTTTTCACAATGTCTTTCAAGAGTGGATTCATTCGTCTTTGGGGTTGCCTGACAGGTCTGGAATTATCCTCTATATAAATATCATGAATACAAGTGTTGGTGTGAACTCATCGCATATCAATATATTCCAATGAAAAAGCATCAGAATGTGTTTGTAATATTTTGATGAATTGTTTCCTTTGATTTTATTCAAGATTATAATTGATATTTAATATTTTTCCTTGAAATTTTTCAATAGCCTCATTATTCGATACTAATGTTGAAGCTTCATTATTTGATCGTAATGTTGAAGTTTCATTAGAAGACATTAATCCAGAAATTTTTGACAAGGTTTCCATAGTACAACTTTCTTGAAACTCCCTATCCAAGATATATTGATGATCAAAATCTTGCCCCCGTGATATTGAGAAAAATCATAATTGTTAATAAGATTGATGATTTTATTTTCCCCAATATCATTTTTGAAGTTCATGATTTGATCAATGGTTAGAATAGGTTGTTGGACACACTGACCACACTGAGAGGGGGGGTGAATAAGTGTAGGGATCTTTTTAAAACTTCCCCTTCACAAAACTCCTTAGTTAGCAATCACCAATTACTCATCACTTATTGTTGTCATTTATAACCAGTTAAATGTGAACATGCATCAGCAACATATACCAGCAACAAATATCATCAATAAGTCATCACCACAAGGAACACAAAGAACACAAGATGTATGTACAATTTTCTTCTTATTATGGACTACAATCCTTGGGTTATCAGCAACAAATGAATGGAGTTACAACTCCATAAGAGCTCCAGCTCTACAATGAAAGACTCATCTTACACAACTCAACACCAATTGAGAAGAGGAATCAATCCTCAATAGATACAGATCTATCAACAGGTACATGACCTGTCAGTAGTGCAACACGCGTATGTACATGTCCTACCAGTAGTACATCTTATGTATGTATGCGGCCATTCTGTACTAAAGCCTGTGTATGACTTCTGAGTAATTAGGGTTTTCTCTCTATGAAAAACTCAGATCCTTTGTAGCCTTTAGTCACATCTAATTATGTCTTTCATTGTCCAATCACAACACATCTATGCTCTCCCACAACTTACTCATCCTCCTCAACCATACAATATGAATGCTACTTAATCATGTATAAGCAACTAGTATACTATGGCAATCATATCAGTACTAAACCATAAGAGTATTTCTCACTCTATCAATCAACCAACATAACCATATCACAACAGCCATACCAAGAATGCCTTAAGCATTCACCATACAATAAGCAAGAGTATCCATCAAGACAACTAAGTAACCATGCCAGAGTTTCTATGGCAGATCTAAGCCCATAGAATGCAGATCTGGAACTTGCTTCAGACTTCAAGAACCYGGCATCARCTCACACTCAAGTCTCCATTGGCATCCATGAGAACTTGCAATCCCTCTCTTACTCAAAATAGATCTTCAAGATATGCTCAAGAGATTATTTTCACAAGAGACCCTTGCTTCTTATTTATACTCTCCAAGTAGCTTCCTTAGAAGCATCTTCTAGGCCACTTTGTCCACATAGTCACCTATGTCCAACTTTTCCCAATTTTCCACTTGTCCATGTATCCAATATCCACTTAACCACTTAACCCATTTTCCTCATTTTAGGGTTAACCTTATTATAACCACTTTCCATAATTAGAAAGTTCTCCATTTACTTTATTATTTAAATAATCCTCCTTGACTTTGTCACTTCACTTTATTATTTAAATAATCCTCTTTGATTTTATCACTTCACTTTATTATTTAAATAATCTTTTTTGACTTTGTCAGTTCACTTTATTATTTAAATAATCCTCCTTGACTTTGTCACTTCCCTTTAAATAATCCTCTTTGACTTTGTCACTTCACTTTATTATTTAAATAATCCTCTTTGATTTTGTCACTTCACTTTATTATTTAAATAATCCTTTTTGAGTTTGTCACTTCACTTTATTATTTAAATAATCCTCCTTGACTTTGTCACTTCACTTTAAATAATCCTCTTTGACTTTGTGATGCAGGAGCATCGCCAACATCAAGCGAGCCAGCGTGAAAGCGAAAGACARCTGGACAAGCCCAGCTGCAAATTTTGAATTTCTCTTGGAATTGATGCGYGAACATAAATGTGGAAATTTAATGAAGCGCACTTGTATAATGTAAACAGACCCTGAGCAATTTTCTCTCGTCCTTAGTAGATAGAAGGCATTTAAAGTAGTTAATGCAGGTAGATAGAATTTAATTCTAGATTAGATTGTTTGAAAGCGCAAGAGGGAAACGGGATATAGACACCCTCATTGTGTATTGTAACATATTGGGAGATTGGAGCAAGAGCATGCAGAGAGCTGTGTAAGAACACCCATGTACAGATATTTGGATTAATAGAAAGAGGTTGATTCAAATTCATGGTTTTGTGTTTGTTCTCTGTGTATTGATGTTGAATGATATTCTCTTGAATGTTTGCTTCCTATTATACATTTTCTTTATATGCTGTGTATATGATTTCATGTTTGAGTTTGAAGTCTGAAAGGAAGTAGGAATGAGTTTCAATTGTTTCTCTATCTGAACAAGGATTCCTGCAAGGAGTGCAGTCAAATTGTCTGCAAGGAGTGCGTTGACAAAGAGTTCAGATAGAGATAGTTTTTTTTTCATTCACTCTAAGGTGCAGACAGGCACAGGAGCCGTGCAAGGAGTGTGCAGGCCAAGTGAAGCTTCCGGGTTGCGAACCTGAGTAAACTGTTGGGAGACTGTTGTTGTAGGTGTGCGTAGAGTCGAAAGGATTCAGCACTGGGAAGTGTTTGAAGGTTGCCACAAGGAGTGTGCGCAAGAATCGTCTTCAAGATTCAGAGTTGAGAGGAAGCTCAGAAGGTATAAACCTTCGAGTAATCTTCAAGAGAAGCACAGGGGGTTTGTGTCGTGAAGTGTTTAAACAGGCGTCGTAAGTTTGCACCGCAGGTGGACGAGTTCCGCAGAGGAGCACTTGGCCATTCGCAAAAATCGCCAAAGAAGGAAGAACAGATGGTCGGAACTCTCTGAGGAGAATTCACGAATTTTCGTGAGCCGTTAGATCTCGCGGAGGAGCAGGGGTGATACGGCGAAGTATTCCCTAAGGGTTCAAAGCTCAGGAGGGGCAGGACCGTAGATTCGAGTCACAAGGGTTGTTGGATTTACTCGTGAAATTCCATATCGGGGTTTCATGGGTTGAAACTCCAAAACATTGCAACAGGAATCACGATATTCCGATACGCGATATCCCAACAGCTAAGTGGGATTTGTGTGGGCCATGGAGAAGTCAGCGAGGTGGACAAGTGGCACTTCATATCGGAGTTTCGTGGCGAGAAGTCCCGAAACATATTCATTAGGATTCACGATACCGCGAAGTGCGAAATCCCAACAGGGTTGAAGTGGCGTTGAAAAGTCAAACTCAGGCGTGTGTCAGAGTTTTGGCGAATCGGGATTCGGGAGTTGCTAAGGCGAGTTGTTCGACATCGCGAGTGCCAAAATCGTGATAGAGAAAATCCTGAAAGGGTAAAGGAAAAGGGGTCAGCGTTGACTGTTGTCGGGTTTCAGGGATTCAAGAGTCCAACGCTTGACCACTGACCTCTCGAAGTCACGAAGTCCGATCTCTCGATTGTAAAGAGGAGATCCCATGGAGAGGATTTTTGTGCGTGCAGATTTCCCGACAGGGAAATAGAAGGACCGTTTAGAGTTCTTCGAGCCGTGGAAAGGAAAAGATCTTGTGTTGATGTGGACCTTCCGACCTGCGGGTTGTGTAGGGAGGGCGTCAACATCAATCTGGTATCAGAGCTCAGAAAGGTTCTTTGCTTTCTGTAGCAGAGAAAGAGATGTCACCATGCCGCCTAGGAGAAGAGACATGCAAACACCCGATCCAGAGGATAGGGAAATGCCAAGAAGAAGAGGCAGGCAGATGACAGATCCAGCCATGGAGAGAGAGATGCGTGATCTACGAGATAGACTCGAAGACATGGAGACATCTCAAAGATGCACAGTCGGTGCTGGGGATCTCAGTGATTCTGAGAGTGAAGTTGAGGTTGAACGAGAAGAGGAAGTTGCAGCTGAAGATGCATCAAACGAATGTTTGATCAGAGATATTGCAAGGATGGGTGCAAGAGCAAAGATGGACATCCCATTTATGAGGGAAACTTGGATGCAGAGGAGCTTCTAGACTGGATTAGAGCCCTAGACACATACTTCGACTATGAAGATGTCGAAGAAGACAAGAAAATCAAGTATGTTGTCACAAGATTGAAAGGACATGCAGCATTGTGGTGGGATGAACTACAAGCTAACAGACGCTGCAAAGGCAAGCAGAAGATCAAGAGATGGGATAGAATGATCGTGAAGATGAAGGTGAAATTCATCCCCAGGGATTATCAAATTACTTTGTTCAGGAGGATGCAGAACCTGAGACAGAAGTTGATGACAGTAAAAGAATACACTGAGGAATTCTATAAACTGAACATCAGGGCAGGTCATCGGGAAAGCGATGATGAAAAAGTTGCCAGATACATGAATGGCCTGAGATATGATATCCAAGATGAGATGAGCATGGTAACCATCTGAATGGTGGAAGATGATTATCAGATGGCTCTGAAAGCAAAAGAGAAGCTGAGCCGAAATCAGAGTTAGAGGGGTCGAGGCAGAAGTCATCCCAGAGGCAAATCAGTTGCCCAGGATAAATATCAGAAGCCCAAGGAGGACTAGAAGAAACCTCAGACTCAAAATGAGAGAGGTGGAACCTCACAACGAGGGCATCATAATGAGAAGAGAGGAGATTATGCTGACAACAACACTTTTCCTTGTACTAGAGGTAGAGGAAAAGGAAGAGGTGGAGTAATTACATTCTTCACATGTGGAAAGAATGGGCACAAGTCTTACGAGTGTCCAGATAAAAACAAAGAAGGTGGAGAAGCTCACATCACTGAAGCACAGAGGCGGGATGTTGAGGCAGAAGATGTTGAAGGCAGAAGATCGTTGATGATGCAAAAAGTCCTTTTGACACCCGAGAAGGAGGTGAAGAGTTCAGTCCAAAGGACCAAACTTTTTAGGACTGCTTGCAAGACAAAGGACAGGGTATGCAAGGTCATTGTAGACAGTGGTAGCACAGATAATCTTGTTTCTACGAAGATGGTAGAGAAGCTGGAGCTGGAGATGATTGATCATCCAAGCCCATACAAAGTTTCGTGGCTACAGAAACGACACCAGGTAACTATCACTAAAAAATGTTTGGTTGAATTCAAGATAGGTGGATATAATGATAAGATATTATGTGATGTGATTCCTATGGATATTTGTCATCTATTGCTGGGTAGACCATGGCAATATGACAGGAATGTGATTCATAATGGGAGAATGAACACATACACCCTAGAGAAGAATGGGAGGACACACATGTTGCTTCCAATTAAGGATAAGGAGGTGAAGCTGGAAGTAAGCAACATTGTACTTCTCATGAGTGGGAAGGAACTTCTTACAGAGGTTAAGAAGAAGGAGGATCCACAGTTTATTGTGGTCAGAAAGCCTAGAATTGTTCTGACTAGCACTAGGCTAGATGATCTACGAGAATAAGTTCAGGAACTGCTGGAAGAGTTCGTTGACATAATAGTGGACGAATTGCCTCATTCGTTGCCACCAATCAGAAGTGTGAGTCACCATATTGATCTCATACCAGGAGCCAGTTTGCCAAATAAAGCTGCGTACAAATTGACGTCGCAAGAGAATGAGGAGGTTAAAAGGCAAGTCCAAGAGTTGTTGGACAAAGGTTTGGTCAGGGAGAGCTTGAGTTCATGTGTTGTTCCAACAGTACTCAGTCCGAAGAAAGACGGAGGCTGGAGGATGTGTACCGACTCAAGGGAGATCAACAAGATAACCATCAGGTATAGATTTCCATTGTCGAGGATGGATGATCTGATGGATTGCTTGAGCGGAGCAAAATATTTTTCAAAGATTGATTTGAAAAGTGGTTATCACCATATCCGCATGAGGGAAGGTGATGAATGGAAGACAACATTCAAAACCAACGAAGGGTTGTATGAATGGATTGTTATGCCATTTGGCTTAACAAATGCGTCGAGTACCTTCATGAGGTTGATGAACGAAGTCCTGAGGGAGTTCATCGAAAAAAAATTCATTGTGTATTTGGATGACATACTGGTTTACAGTAAAACGATGGCAGAGCATTTGAAGCATTTGGCTACAGTAATGCAGAAATTACAGCAGGAGAAGCTGTTGATAAATATGAAGAAGTCCTCATTCATGAAGACAGAGCTCATTTACTTGGGTTTTGTTATTTCGGCAAATGAGTTGAGGATGGATCCAGATAAGGTGGAGGTAATCAAGAATTGGCTGTCACCGAGGAGTATTTTTGAGGTAAGAAGTTTTCACAGATTGGCTAGTTTCTACCGAAAGTTCATCAGGAATTTCAGTGGAATTAGTGCAGCGATGATGGACACAGTGAAGAAAAGACACAAATATTTTCACTAGACTGAAGAGGCTGAAAAGAGTTTTAATCTGTTGAAGAGGAAGATTACGGAACAACTATTTTTGGTGTTGCCGGATTTCCGAAAGACATTTCAAGTGAAATGCAATGCAAGCGGATTTGCAATCAGGGCAGTCTTGAGTCAGGAAGACAGGCCGATAGCATACTTCAGTGAGAAGCTGAATGAAGCAAAAGTAAAATACTCCACGTATGATAAGGAGTTTTATGCTATTGTTCAAGCATTGAAGAAATGGAGACATTACTTAATCTTGAAGGAGTTTGTCTTATACAGTGACAATCATGCACTGCAGTTTGTGACTCAACAGGAGAAGTTGAATCAAAAACATGTTAAATGGGTTGATTATATGCAGAATTTCACTTTTGTGATTAAACATATTTCTGGTATTGCTAACAAAGTGACCGATGCTTTGAGCAGGAAGTGTTTGTTGTTGTAGAGTTCAGGGTCAAAACGTTGGGTTTTGATGATCTCAGGGACATGTACGCAGATGATCAAGATTTTAAGGAGGTGTATGAAGTAGCTGAGAATCCAATTCTTAGAGACAAAATTCCATGGATAGACTACATGATCCAGGAAGGATTACTATTCAGGGGTAATCAACTATGTATTCTGAAATGCTCCATGAGGGAGAATTTGTTGAAGGAGAAACACAGTGGAGGATTGGTAGGGCACTTTGGTCACGACAAGACGTTCGCAAAATTGAATGAGTCATATTTTTGGCCAGGAATGCGAGCAGATGTCAAGAGATTTGTGGACAGATGCAGAATTTGCCAGCATTCTAAGGGAAGGAAGCAAAATGCGAGGTTTTATCAACCATTGCCAATACCAGAGAGGCCGTGGGATGCAATCAGCATGGATTTTGTATTGGGGTTGCCAAGAACACAAAGAGGTTGTGATTCAATATTTGTGGTGGTGGATAGATTTTCCAAGATGGCACACTTCATTCCATGTCAAAAGACCAATGACGCAACTCACATTGCGAACCTATTTTTCAAAGAGGTCATTCGACTTCATGGGTTGCCGAAAAGCATAGTTTCGGATCAAGACACTAAATTCATAGGGAATTTTTGGAGGACCTTATGGAAGAAGCTGGGAACTAACTTGTCATTTAGTTCATCTTATCATCCTCAGACGGATGGACAGACATAAGTGGTGAACAGAAGTCTAGGAGACTTGTTGAGAAGCTTGGTGACAGAACACCACAGCCAGTGGGACCACATATTACCACAAACAGAATTTGCTTATAATGACTCAGTTAACAGGAGCACAGGACAGAGTCCATTTCAGATTGTTTATGGTATGCAGCCGAGAGGAATTTCTGAGTTGAGAGGTTCATCACAGACTGTGACTAGGAGCGCTAGTGCAGAAGAATTCGCAGAGGCGATGAAGGAACTTCACAGCTGGGTGAAGGAGCGACTGTTGAATTCAAGCCAAGAGTATAAGCGTAGAGACGATTAGCATAAGAGACAACTTCAGTTCGAAGTTGGTGACTTGATTCTGGCACATTTGAGGAAAGAAAGGTTCCCAAGAGGAACATATAATAAGTTGAAGATGAAGAAAATTGGGCCATGTAGGGTCTTGAAGAGATTTGGGATGAACGCTTATGAGATTGAATTACTCGATGGGATTGAAATTTCTCCGAACATCTCAGATTTGTACCCATATAGAGCTGAGGAAACAGGGACTGGAAATGAGCAGCCAGTGATCTAGTGGACAAAGCAGATGCCAGTTGTAGATAAGCCGTAGATGGAGTGCATACTGGACAAGAGAGTGAACAAGAGGACCAGGCAAAAGCAATACTTTGAGTATCTGGTCAAATGGAAGAACCATCCAGTTGAATATGCCAGCTGGGAGAATGAAGCGGAGATCCAGAAGCATGGACAGACCRTTTGTGAGCTCATGGACAGGAGCCCATGAAATTTTTCAAGCGAGGGAGTATKATGCAGGAGCATCACCAACATCAAGCGAGCYAGCRCGAAAGAGAAAGACAGCTGGAMAAGCCCAGCTGCAAATTTTGAATCTCTTGGAATTGATGCGCGAACATAAATGTGGCAATTTAATGAAGTGCACTTGTATAATGTAAACGGACCTTGAGAGATTTGCTCTCGTCCTTAGTAGATAGAAGGCATTTAAAGTAGTTAATGCAGGTAGATAGAATTTAATTCTAGATTAGACTGTTTGAGAGTGCAAGAGGGAAACAGGATATAGACACCCTCATTGTGTATTGTAACATAATGGGAGATTGGAGCAAGAGCATGCAGAGAGTTGTGTAAGAACACCCATGTACAGATATTTGGATTAATAGAAAGATGTTGATTCAAATTCATGGTTTTGTGTTTGTTCTCTGTGTATTGATGTTGAATGATATGCTCTTGAATGTTTGCTTCCTATTATACATTTTCTTTATATGTTGTGTATATGATTTCATGTTTGAGTTTGAAGTCTGAAAGGAAGTAGGAATGAGTTTCAATTGTTTCTCTATCTGAACAAGGATTCCTGCAAGGAGTGCATTCGAATTGTCCGCAAGGAGTGCATTGAAAAAGGGTTCAGATAGAGATAGCTTTGTTCTCATTCACTATGAGGTGTAGACAGGCACAGGATCTGTGCAAGGAGTGCACAGGCCAAGTGAAGCTTCAGGGTTGCAAACCTGAGTAAACTGTTGGGAGACTGTTGTTGCAGGTGTGCGCAGAGTCGAAAGGATTCAGCACTGGGAAGTGTTTGAAGGTTGCCGTAAGGAGTGCGCACAAGAATCATCTTCAAGATTCAGAGTTGAGAGGAAGCTCAGAAGGTATAAACCTTCGAGTAATCTTCAAGAGAAGCACAGGGGGTTTGTGCCATGAAGTGTTTAAAAAGGCATCGTAAGTTTGCACCGTATGTGGACGAGTTCCGCGGAGGAGCACTTGGCCATTTGCAGAAATCGCCAAAGAAGGAAGAACGGACGGTCGGAAATCTACGAGGAGAATTTGCGAATTTTCGTGAGCCGTTAGATCTCGCGGAGGAGCAGGGGTGATACGGCGAAGTATTCCCTAAGGGTTCAAAGCTCAGGAGGGGCAGGACCGTAGATCCGAGTCACAAGGGCCGTTGGATTTACTCGTGAAATTCCATATCGGGGTTTCGTGGGTTGAAAATCCGAAGCATTGCAACAGGAATCGCGATATTCCGATACGCGATATCCTGACAGCTAAGTGGGATTTGTGTGGACCATGGAGAAGTCAACGAGGTGGACAGATGGCACTTCATATCAGAGCTTCATGGTGAGAAGTCCCGAAACATATGCATTAGGATTCGCGATACCGCGAAGTGCGAAATCCCGAGAGGGTTGAAGTGGCGTTGAAAAGTCAAACTCGCGCGTGTATCAGAGTTTCGGCAAATCGGGATTCGGGAGTTGGTAAGGTGAGTTGTTCAACATCGCGAGTGTCGAAATCATGATAGGGAAAATCCTGAAAGGGTAAAGGAAAAAGGGTCAGCCTTGACTGTTGTCGGGTTTCGGGGATTCGAGAGTCCAACGCTCAACCACTGACCTCGCGAAGTCGCGAAGTCCGATCTCCCGATTGTAAAGAGGAGATCCCGTGGAGAGGATTTATGTGGGTGCATATTTCCCGACGGGGAAATAGAAGGACCATTTAGAGTTCTTCGGGCCGTGGAAAGGAAAAGATCCTGTGTTGACGTAGACCTTCCGACCTACAGGTTCTGTAGGGAGGGCGTTGACATCACTTTGTCACTTCACTTTATTATTTAAATAATTTCTTCTTTGCAAGCACTTTGAGTTTATTTTACCTTTTGGGGCTTCAAGCCAACATATGAGGGTCCTTCAACTTCGTAAGGCCATAACTCTCAAATCGTGAGGAGTTATGTGATGTTCCACGTACCATTGGAAATGGATTGACAAGCACTATCCATATAGGATATTTTCACTGACAAATTCATTGATATTCATCTCAGCATTCCATAATTAATCATGGGTTATCTAACCATACTTCTAGGATAACTCAACCGCAAAGTCTCTTCCCGTGAGGGCTTTCACCATAAGGGGGGCACTTTGGAGTTCACCACAAAGTGTCTTCTCATGAGGGATTTCACCATAAGGGGACCACTTTGGAGTTCATCCATTTGTACAACCATGACAAGACAATAACCACTTTGGAGTTCACCGCAAACCGTCTTCCCATGAGGGATTTCACAATAAGAGGACCACTTTGGAGTTCATCCATTTGTACAACCATGACAAGACAAAAATGAGTCATCTTTACATCAATCCAACTATGCATCATATATCAATGACAACTCATTGATCCATGTTCATCTATGCATATGACTATGACTCCTCTTGACATCAATCCATTGACATCAAGGTCAATACATGATAGATCAATCACTACATCAATATACTATGACAAGATATTGTTCCTTTGACATCAATCCTTTGGCATCAATGACAACATGATCCAACAATATCCCATTTTGGCATTGATGGCAATACCAGCATTGATGTCAACACCAATCATTGATGGCAACATGTAGACAAGGCATTTCTCTACATCAATAGGAATCTCAATCACATCAATATGACTATCTCTCCCCCTTTGACATCAATGGAAAAGGGTCATTCTCCCCTTGGCGCTACTCCCCCTGCCTAAAATCTCATTGGGGTTGCTCCCCTTGTGAATGCCTTTGATCTTCCTCTGAATAATCTCTCCCCTTTTGAACAAGGGATATCACTCTGATGTAATGTTGAATATATATAGCTCATGCTCCCCCTGTGACCATCGCTCCTCTTGGAACTATGCCTCTGTGCTCTTTCTCCAAGTATAGGTCTCTTTTTCAAGTATTTATCTTTGCATCTGATAAATCTCTCCTCCTAGAATCATGGGAAGAAGAATGACTCCCCCTATGGGTATGTCTCCCCCTATCTTCTCTGCAATATGAACAATATGCTACCATTGCAATATGCTTTTGTTGCAAATGCTACTGCTCAACCAGAACATGGATCAACTGTTCTTTTTATGACGATCCTTGGACATGTACATGCATCAAACTCATGCCATACCATACATTATGAATCAAAAGATATGTCAACAATGAATAGAGAATAATGAACAAAACATCAACCAAGTACATCATGTGCCAACCATGTGCAATACCCATGTACATCAATACCATATCATATGCCATAAGATATCATCAATGGAGTGCATCAACCATATGCCTCTACAAACATGCCAACCATGTGCCTCAAACAAGTGCCATATCATTCATGATATGCCTCTACCAAGAACCAAGTGCCACAATCATGTATCTTAATCAATGAATTGTTTTAACTATATCATCCATGCATCAACAAGTGCACCAAACATGTATCACCACTTGTACCAAGAAAGTGCATCAACCATGCACCAATACCACAACAAGATAAACTACAATCAAGATGTGTCCTCAAGCATGTATGTCATATCCACCATACAACATGTGCCAATCATACTGCTAGTAGGTGCCTCTAACCATGTACCAAAAGTGTACCAATTATGCATCAACTATAGATCAAGCTATGACTCATCAATGATGTACAATATGACCACCTCATCAACTCATCAACTACATGTCCCACTATGTAGCCCATCCTCATGAAAAATGCATGCACCAATATATCCAACAAATATGCATCTCATAATACATCATAAGATATATCAATGGAGCTCAAATATGTATCAACCATGTATCCCAACAGATCGGCCTCAACCACCATTCACTACAGCAAATACTAAGTATCCAATAATACATGTACTAGAAGTGTGCCTCAATAGATCAATGACATATCTAGCTATCATCATCATGATATATCTCATAACCAAAGTACCATAACTTCACAATCACAACCAGCATTGTTCCTCAACAGAAAAGTGTCTCAATCCACACTCTAGGGTTAGTACCATGCATCCAAGATAGTCTTTCAACACTCAACCATATATCACCACCATACATACAACAATTATGTATGCCAACATGTAATCATGAAAACCTACAAAAAACCATGTCAGACCCTGCAACACAGAGTTATACCATCATACCATGCTGCAACTCATATGCATAGCCCTTTTCCCAAAGCTTTTTACCACAAATACGCGACTCGTTGCATAGACATCTCGCGTATGTACGCGACTTATTCATAGGTCAGCTTGTGTATGTACGCGACTGTTGCCATTGTAACCCGCGTATGCTTCTGAAGATGACAAACTTGAGCTTCCCTTAAGACTGTCATTATGTTCCGACTGTTCAGTTTTCTTCACCCACTTCTGAAGGTGTCCTAACTTTTCAGAACTTGAGCTTTGAGCTTCCATATTTTCAAAAATGTCTTCCTTCCTAACTTCATGCCTTATTATAGTCATGTTATATGAAGTTGTTGGCACAAGGGCAGACCCAAGTTTCATCTCCAAGAGCGCACCAACAATCCCTAACTACTGGCCCTTTCGGCAACACCTGCGAAGCAGATGCAGTCTCACCTGAAGAATTTATGAGGGGGTTGCAGGACAGAGATGTCTATAACCAAAGGGAATACCAAGTGG
>ML778131.1:1902318-1928513 GCA_009831015.1 Picea engelmannii
CTAACCATAAATGGTTAATGGAGGTTATATCATAGCCTTGGTTCTTGGATTTCATGCCATATGTCAGGTATAGGTCCATTTTTTCTTCTGCAGTAGCTCCATCTTTCTATATGGTATCTCCCTCTTTCTACACTATAATGTGAACCATGAACATGTTAGTGATTTCACTACATCCACACCTCCAAAAGGTCATATGTCCCTTTCATTAAATCCATCATTGTCTTATCATTGTTTCTTTTTCACCCATTCACTCTCCATGGAGACAATGAATGGCAGACAAAGAAATAGTCACAAGACAATGATGGATTCAATGAAATGGAAATATGACCATTTGGAGGTGTGGAGGTAGTGAAAGCATGGTAAAACTATTGGTCAGATCATTGTACAAAGTTATGGATCCAACTCCAAATCACATAATTTGAAGAGGTACCAATTTTTAAATTTAATTATGGTTTAGATCAAGCCTCCTCTAAACAACATGTGCAACAATAGTTTCTATTTGTCAACCATATTTTTAGAATATAAATCTGCTTAGCAACACCACATTGGGCGTGGAAATCCTTGTGTATGTGGGTAAAACCCCCATGAGTAAATAAAACTTGTTTGGACTTGAAAACTATCATGGACACAAATTATCTTCCTCATTTGGCTAAAACAATCACCCTAGATCAAAACCACATAATGAATCTTGCTTCAAATATTTCATAGCTAAAGTTTGAGTTCTCTAGCTATGAAAGCAATCACTAGAGATGAAGAAATATATCATCTTTAGCTAGTCTATACTATCCTTATAATAAAAATGTAAAGAAAAGATATGTTTATGGAATAATTTCATGTTGTTTAGGTTATTTGCACTAAATTTTCCCTAGATGAGAGGGACAATGCAATTAACTAGTGTTCAAATGCCTTACATGATTGGCTCTTAAGTGAGAAGTATGACACCAATGAAAATGAAATTTGCAATAGCCCTTGTGTCATGAGCGTGTGTTTCGGAAGAGATATATGCAATATTGTACATATCTCTATACTTGTTTGAGTAAGCACCGGTAATAATTAGATAACATATTTAAGTAGGAAACACTCTAGTTCCCCTGTCGAGGTTGTGTACAATACACGATGCTTGCATATGTATCCCAATATAGAGTATGTATTAAGATAAGACATGTGTTATTATGGATAAATACCTACTTAACATGAATTATGTTATAGAAGAACCTAATATCTAAAATATATTATTAGTGCTATCAATTTTGAACTCAAGGTGACTTCAACTAGGTTGATGTTAATCCAATATGCAACCACCAAAGTGGAAAGATCTCTCACATCTCTTGAACTCAATAGGAACTTAAAACTCTCCATCATTTCCATTGTTTGTTTTTCTTATAAACATTATGATTTATTGAGTTAAAGGAACCTAAAGGAATTCATGTTCCTAATAGAGAAGATTCAAAAAATTGCATGAAATTAGATTATATATATACCTTCTTCTTACGAGATTCTCCCTTGGAAGTGGATGATCATATACTACAAACTTATTTATCCATATATAAATTCCACATATTTTAATTCCAACAACACACTGGTAGAGCTCAGGGCATCTTAGATCTGGTTCATTCTAATGTATGTGGTCCCATGTCATCTCCCTCACTCAGTGGTTGTTTGTATTATGTCATTTTTATTGATGATTACTCAAGAAAATGTTGGATGTATTTCCTTAAAGATAAAAGTGACACATTTGATAAATTCAAAGAGTATAAAGGCTTTATTGAAAAGCAGTCAGGGAAACACATCAGAACCCTTAGAACAGACAATGGAGGAGAGTTTGAATCTCTCCAGTTTGAGGATTTATGCAAGTCAGCAGGAATAGAGAGACAGTTGATCATACCATATAACCCTCAGCAAAATGGAGTTGATGAGAGGAAAAACATGACAATTTCTGAGGCAGCAAAAGCCATGATGTTTGATCGGGATTTGCCAAATTCTTTATGGGAAGAAGCTACCTCCACTACCATGTATATTCAGAACAATTGTCCACATGTTGTCTTGAAGAAAAAGACTCCTAAAGAGATCTTCTCAGGGATCAAACCTGAAGTAGGGCATCTAAGGATATTTGGGTGTCCAATGTATATTCATGTCCATAAGGAAAAGAGGACAAATATGGAACCCTTAGGCAAGAAAGGGGTTTTTGTGGGGTATAGTGAGAACAAAAAGGCTTACATGATATATGTACCAGGTCAGAGGCAGATAGAGGTAAGCAAATATGTGACTTTCCATGAGAAATTCTCATTCAATCAATCCAGAGAGCTTCAGCAAGAATCAAAAGCAGTTCAGCCAACTTCACCCTCTTCTGAAAATGAAGAGTCAGATGTTCAGAGGGAGGAACCTCATGAAGAGCCAAGTGATGAGCCCCTAGAACCTATTGAATATTTATAAGAAAACTTGAAGAACCTCCAACCAAAATGAATCTAGGGTGGCTTAAAGAAACAGTGCGGGAAGCAGAAAAGAAATATTCCTGCCCAAAAATTCCTGCCAAAAATTGTTGGTGAAAGAGGGATCACGGTCGGAGACAATAGAGTGAGGCATGCCATGGAATTTGAATATATTATCCATAACAAATTGATCCATTGTATATACCATGAACGAGTGTTGGAAGGCACAAAAATGAGCATGTTTGGAAAGGCGATCTACTACAACCAKGATGACAGACTTATTTCCCAATTTGGGTAAGCCAACAATGAAGTCCATATAAATATTCTTCCATATAGTACGTGGGATAGGGAGMGGTTGGAGTGTTCCTAGAGTTTTGAAAATTTCACCCTTATTGCACTGAAAAGTGTCACATTCAGCCACAAAGGTGTGGATGTCTTGTTTCATGCCATCCCAGAAAAAAAAAAAAAAAAAACATTTGAACCATTCATAGGTTTTGTGAAACCCTAAGTGCCTAGTTGTGGGTGAAGCATGAAGTCCTGAGAGTACAGTGGATTTAAGGTGAGACTATTTTGCTTAAATRCATACAACCTTTATAGTGAAGCTCCTCATTGTGCCAATATTATCCCAGAGAAKCTTGAGGATCTTGTTGCAATTGTTGGATTAGACGAGCAAGTTTTGGATATTGCAACCATTCCTGGTGAATGGCTTGTAGCCAATATACAATAATGAAACAGAGGAAAAAGAGGGACCCTTCTTCTTCATATTTCCTTGAAAGAGCATCAATAACCACATTTTCTTTTCCCTTATTGTAAATTATCTCATAATCATAAACAAACATCTTAGTGATCCATTTATGTTGCCTCGGGGAGGAAATTATTTGTTCCAGAAAGTACTTGAGGCTATGATGATCAATTTTAATTTGGAAATGTTGGCCCAATAGATAAGGATGTAAGAGATCCAATACATGTAGAATAACCAACATTTCCTTTTCAGAAGTAGATTTGATCCAGGTGGATAACGGTGGCCACCCACCTATTCCAACTGGCTCAAAACAATTTTATGACAACTTACTATTTTTAGTAGTTTTTTGGTTCCTAAACTTTTGGGACCATTTTGAGGGCCTAAATGAAGGTTTTTTGGAATTGATCTTGTCAATGATAGTCAAAGGCTTTAATTGAGCCCCCAAAATGAATCTCCTCGATGATACCTTCCCAACAAGCTATCGTGCGCCCTAAACAGAGATCGTATGCCAAAGTTACGCCCCCAAGAAGTTGATACACCAAACTACCCAAAACGGGGTCCAAAAAACTGTTGGCTTTTCATTTTCCGGGGTTAGTGTTTTGAATTTTCTTTATGATAAAAACGCCTTTGGAGCCTCAGTGTAAAATTGTCTTCTTGCAAATGCGAGTAGCAAACACATCTCTTCTCAGAGATAAGCTACCATCATCCTATCGAGTCTTTCACTCTATTTTTTTACAGTCTTTATACATTTTCGCTCATTAATAGAAAAGTGTGTATTATTGTATCTCTATGTTTATGGTTGCATCTCTGATGCATTTATGTTATATTATTGGATATTCGAGATATCTTTGTACATTGCCTTATTATATCTCCTCTCTCATTTCGTGCCGAAAATAATCTGGATCAAGATTGGCCTAAATGGAACTCTTAATGTTGTTTACTAGTGAAAGCCAAAGGTCTACCATCTTGCATGAGGACTGCCCCAATTTATTTCCTTGAAGCATCACATTCTAGTACAAAATTATTGGTGAAGTCACGTAGTGCTAGAACAAGATTCATGCACTTAGCCTCTTTCAAGGCTTGGAAGGATTGATCAACTTCGGGAGTCCAACTGAAAACATTATTTTTAAGGAGAGTTGTGAGAGGAGTTTCAATTTTACCATAATTTTGAACAAACTTGGGATAATATCCTGTTAAACCCAAGAAACCATGCAAACTTTTAAGATTTTTAGGGAGAGGCCAATCCTTCATAGCATCAATTTTCTTAGGATCCATGTGTACACCATCCTTGCCAACAATATGACCAAGGTACTCAACTTCAGAGGCTCCAAAAGCACATTTGGACTGTTTGAGAAAAATTCGGTGCTTAGATAATAGATGGAGAAGTTGATCCACATGGATGATATGGGATTTCTAAGTTTTACTATAAATGAGAATATCATGAAATAAAACTAAGACAAAATGATGGAGGAAAGGACGGAAGATATGATTCATGAGACGTTGAAAAGTGGAAGGGGCATTACACAGGCCAAAAGGCATGACCAAGAACTCATAGTAACCCTCATGAGTGTGAAAGGAAGTTTTGGGAATATCTTCCTCTTTCATACGGATCTAGTGGTAGTCAGAACATAGATCAAGTTTGGTAAAGTATTGAGCCCCACTCAATTCATCCAAAAGGTCAATAATGATAGGGATGGGGAATTTGTCTTTGATTATGATTTTGTTGATGGAACAAAAATCACGACACATGAGCCAAGTTACCTCTTTCTTGAGCACCATGACTAAATGAGAATACTAAGGGCTAGTACTAGGGCGGATGACACCTCCCTCTAGCAATTCCTTAACAATTTTCTCAATTTCATTTTTTTGGGAAAAGGGATGACGATAAGGGAAAACATTAGGGAGAAGGTTTCTAGGGACTAGGGGAATGGAATGATCATGGGCTCCTCGGGACAGGGGAAGTCCTTGGGAAGTGTGAAAAATAGATTGTTGTTGGGATAACATAGATTGGAGGTCAAGATTCATAGAAGGTGAGGGGGTCTCAACTTCTTGAATGGAATGGAGCTGGGAAATAATTCTAGAATGACATTTTTTTAGTAGCTTTTCCATTCTATGGGAACTGATGATATCATGGGAGCCTGTCATGATTCCTTGGAACCTATACCATTGTTCCTCCTGTCAGAATTGCATGGTTAAGTCCATAAAATCCACGGTGATGGGGTCAAGTGTGCATAACCATTCAACAGCAAGAACAATGTCGCAACCACCCATGTTAATAACAAACATATGAGATTCCAGATGATAGTGACCAATTTTTAGGGGTACATTTTCACAACGCTCCCCTCCTTTCATGGAACCACCATTGGCAATCATGATTTGAAAATTGTTGACAACATGAATATATCACATGGTCTCTTGAGAAATGTGGAGATGAATAAAATTATGGGTGTTTCCACTGTCAACCAGGCTAATGACTTTCAGATTCCTTATGTAGCAAATTAGATTAAGGGTTTATGGAGTAGAAAACTAGTGAGGACGTTCAATGAGATCAATGGTTTAACTTCTGGAGGATCATCAAACATGGTAGCATAATATACTTGGGGAATATCTTCAATAGGGGAAACATCGGTATCTTCATCAGAAACATCCTCAGAGATGGCCATAAATATTTGTTTCCTTACACTTGTGCCCTAAAAAATATTTGTCATCACAATTATAGCAAACTCCCTTGAGTTGGCGTTCAACCATTTCTGTCTGAGTTAATGTTTGGATCTTGAGAGGAGTGGAAGGAGGGGCAAGATTGGTGGGTATGGGGCGAGGAATGAAGGAGTGTTTTTTAGTTTGGGAAGAGATGAGTTGTTGTGCTTCCTTGGATTTTTTAGTAGCTTCCAACCAAGTTTGGGGGTGAGCCATTAGGACCTAGGCTCATATTTCATCCTTCATCCCACTAATAAATCATTCCCCAAAGAAGGCATCTAACATGCCCTTCGTTCTAAAATCGAAATGCTCAAAGGCAGCGATAAAGTATTCCATTGTGCCAAACTATTTCAACTTGGTCAAATGGCCCAAATGGTGTGTGTTGGTGTCAAACTGTTCATAAATATTGGAAACAAATTGTGTCCAAGAACCATATCCTTGGTGGGAATTTTTACGACACTGCCACCATTGAAAACGTTCAGGATCCAGATAGATAACATTGTAAAGGAGTTTGGCCAATTCATCAATAATGTCATGCAAGGATAAATAATGTTCCATTTGAGTGACCTGACCCATGGGATCTAAGCCATCAAATTTGTTCACCTCCACTCTAGGAAGACACAGTTCACAATGAAGGTGGTTGGATTGAAAATCTTGGGAGTTGGAGGAAGCAGTGCCTTCTGTGTTATAAGGTTTTTCGTTTGAGGTAGGTTCTCTGGTAGGATTTATTAATTCAGTGATCCTAACAACAAAGGATTCAAGCTAGCGGTCCATGTGTGCATTGATGTCCTATTTCATGTCTTCCATTTTATCCTCTATGGTGGAATAAATGGAGGAATTGATGGTGTACATATTGGCATTTATTTGTTTCAATTCCTTATGGGTCCTGGTGGTCTCAGCGGACAAGGAATTGAGGTAATTTTCAAGTTCCTCATTGCGGGTTTCAGCCATGGTGAAGGGAAACAACAGGAATGGGGCTGGTGGGTTTGCATAGAAAAGGGGTTATTGGTGAAGGGTACCACTATGATCAGTGCAAAGTGAGGAATCTAATGGAATATGGTGAAAATAAGGGTATCAAGAAGGGTGGGTGCATCCATGGAAAACAAAGGCTTGCAAGTGATAGGTACCATTGTGATCAAGGTGAAGAGAGGATTCCAATGGGATAGGTCCCAAATAAGGGTGTCAACAGGACCACTATACTCTTTTTTTTACTCTTGCAGAGTTATACTCTAACCTAAAGAATAGTGTAGTGATGGAATGCCCAAATTGTTAAGAGGGAAAATTGTGTAGGAATTTTGTAACTGGGATGCAGAAGGTAGGGTTGAACGAAAAAATATCCCTTTTTTTCCTTTTCTGTTATGTCACGTTCCCAAGGATTAGGGTTTTCAGGGGTCCTACAGACAAAGGCTTGCCCTGTGCTATAGCTCTTTGATATGCGTGTGGGGTCGAACAGTAGTAATCAACCCAATATCTCAGGGCACCAACTAAGGAGGCTCGAACGTACCCTTAGTTTTATTACCCAGGTACAAGAGAGTATCTTCCCAAGTGTTTTTCTCGGTGTCACTATAGCAATCAGGTGGTCGATCGCCTAATCTAGAGTTAGTTTCAGAGACCTAGGGGACTCCCGATATACCTGACGGTATGTGGGATTGACGACCGTGTATAGATTTTATTTAATGTGGTACTACTCAAAAGGATACCAATAAGGGTTACAGAGGTTTCCAACAAGGTGAAATGTTTGTTTCGAGTAACCCTGTGAAGTCCTCTGTATGTCATGTGTGTAGTATTCCCTAGACACAGTTTTACCCACTGAACGATAGATCTTTGTTCTTTTAAATATGTCGATTGTACATGTCTCTACCCTAAAAAAAAAATCCCACAATTAATGCTAAGAAAAGAGCTTTGATACCACTTGTAAGGTACCAAATGTATTATAATAAGTAGAAATGGAAATGTTGCAGCAAATACCAGGGAAACAATGAAATATAGAGAATAAAAACACCAACAATGATACCGTTATTGATAGAAAACCAAGTTCACTTGCCTCTTCGACTAGGAAACCTCCAACATATCAGATCCCTATTACAAAAATTCTCAAGACAAAAATTTTGCATGCCTTCTACTCCTATTTATACTAATTTTATCTTCAAAAGAACATTATAGAGGAAGATCTTTCTAGAAGCGGAAACTTCTATTAATTCTTCCTACATTAGACTTGTTCAAATTATTATCCAGGCCTTATTTAATAATGTTGGCCTTTATTACATAGAAAACATATTATTCTACCTATGTGAGGGGTTAGGGAGGTTAGTTCCCTAACATAAAGGTTAGTAAACATGGATAAGAATGTGATAATAACAATGTCAATAATGATGATGATGATGGTAATGATGACCATGGTCGTGGTCAAGCATGGTCAATGGTCAACTATGATGATCACTGAGTTCACCATGGTTGTCCATGGACATGAGCATGGCCATAGCCAACCTTGATTGTTGTCCATGGTTACTCAACCTAGACCATCATCAACTACTTTTAGTATTAATAATGTTGACTATAGTGCTTTTGTTGAATATGTTGACTATGATCTTTGTTGAAGTTGTTACTATGTTGAATGTTGAAAGTTACATTCATTAATCTTGGAGGGCCAATCTTGGCTGTGAAGGTGTTGACTATTGAAAGAGTCGACTTATGTTGAAATTTATTGGGGTGTTGAATATGTTGATTATTGAAGGATTTGACATATGTTGAATGTGTCAACTTACGTTAAAGGGGTTGACTTATATTCAAGATGATAGAAGGTGTTGTCTTACATCAAATATATGCTCACTATAATGAAGATGTTGACAATGATGATTGTTTTGACTCTTTAAGGAGTTGACTATGTTTATTGTTGAAGGAGTTGTCTTCAATTGAAAATGTGGATAGAGTTCACTATCTTGATTATTGATTATGTTGACTTTGTTGATTGTTGAAGGAGTTAGCTATGTTGACTATTGCATATGGTAAGTACGATGATTATATTGACTATCTTGAATATGTTGGCTATATTGGTTGTTCTTTGTGTTGATTATCTTGAATATGTTAACTATTGTTTATGTTGATTATGTTGACTACATTGATTCTTGAAGATGTGAATTATGTTAAATGTTGCATGACTTTACATACATGAACTATAGTCAATAGTTAATTTTTGAAAGAGTTGATTTATATTCAAAAAGGGAAAAATCAGAGTTACGTTGCATTACAACGTTTGAAAAGGAATACAAGAGGTCTACATTTGCAACATTTGATAAAGAATAAAAAAGGTCTACATCACATTACGATGTTTGAGAAGGAATAAAGAATAGTTATGTTGCATAGTGATGTTTGAGAAGGAATAAAGACTAGTTATGTTGCATAGTGATGTTTGAGAAGGAATAAAGAATAGTTATGTTGCATATTGATGTTTGAGAAGGTATAAAAAAGAGTTACAACACACTGCAAGAATCAAAATGAAATAAAAGATGGTTATGTAATATTGTGATGTTTGAAAATAACTAAAAGAGGGTTAGGCTAAATTGTGATGCTTGAAAAAAGAAAAAAAAGGAGGGAAATATTGTTTTGTGACATTAAAAAAAAGATTAAAAAATGGTTACACCCCATTACAACAATTAAGAAGTAATAAAAGAGGGTTTTTTCACATTGCAACATTTCCAAAATATTGAATATGTCGGTCCTATCTTGATATGTTGACTATTGAAGGAACTCACTACATTGATTACATGAAATAAGCCGACTATGTTGTTTATATTGATTATGTTCACTATTTAAGGAGCTAAATTACATTGATTATGTTGAGTATTGAAGGAGTTAACTTATGTTGACTATTTTGTTGATTTTTGGTGATGTTATTCTAACGGGAAGGGGGATGCAATACCTCATTTTGATTCCATTGTTTTGTACATGGGTTATATGTAAATATCAAGTGTAAATATGCCCAAAAAAAAACATGACCATGTGAATATATATACATTTTTGCATAGGTGTTAAGTTAAGGGTAACTTATAATTGTTTCCCTAGTGTTGAGTCAAGGGTATCAAAAATGTATATATTGCATATATGAGAAAGTATGCAGTCATGCAAATTCTTAACAAGGCCATAAGGCCAAGATCCTACTAATTACGAATGCAAATAAAACACAGACTATGTGTTTCATGCTTCTACCTAAGTCAAGACCCAAATTTAATGATAAAAGTATCTAAATTAAATTAATATAAAGGAAATATGGAATGGCCAATGAAAATGTGAGGATGTGCCATAAATTGAAATGTGATAGTAGGAAAGGAGAGAGAAAGACAGAGAGAGTGATATGGGCATGTGACACTCATAGAAATTCTCTTTTTCCATGTGAAAGGTGGCACGAGAATATGTGCCTTGAGCAAGCAATTGACACCTAACTCTCCATGCATTTATAACCAAGCTACTATAAATAATAATGTTTCCCATTTTGCAAAGTTTCGCTCTTCATCCACATGAGATCCCCATTACTTCTACATTCAATTTTTTTTCCATGTTGTTGTACTGTTKTCATCTCTTGTTCACACTATTTCTAAAAATGGRAGCTTGTGATGAGATTGTTATGGAGAATTAACTATAAAGGGTTGTTGAGTTAGTCCCTTATTGAGAGGGTAGTTGGTTTGGATGGGCTATTTTCTTTCCTACTGTGAGGTGTTTATGAGGGTTCTCATCCATTGACAAGGTTGACGATTTTATACTTGACTATAACATAGGCTAGCAAGTCCCAACTGATTACTGGAACATTATCTTCATGCATGCTTGAGATGTCATGCTATCTTGTTTTGACATGTAGGCTAGTGGGTCCCTTATTTGAAGCTAATGGTAGATGAGTATTTGTGCCTGTGAGTGTTAAGACTGTCACCATTGTTAGTTCATAGCCTCAACTCATTGCTAACATTTATAGACTATACGGACTATAGTTGGGTGGTAAATCATTCCCCGACAACCATTTTTCATGTCTTCGACAAATTCGTATATAAGTATTACTTTTGAGTTAATTATTGAGTTTCAGCTTGTTTGAATTTATTTTTGTAAATATCTATAGGACAATACATTATACAAAATTGCATTGAATGGACTATACTACTTTATTTATAGCCAAATATAATTCTATTAACCTAAGTTCTAACAAGTAGGGTTAGAACACTTTGTCGGTTTTTATCATAAAGCTTCTAAAAGATTGACTTAGAAATTTTCCAAAAGGGGTGTGAGACTATGTAATTGTTTTGGTTTGTAATTGAGTAAAGGTTGTATTGTTAGATTTGTTTCCATGTCTTTAATGTGAATTTGTGCCCCATAGTATCAAGGAAGTAGTTGAGTAAAGGTTGTATTGTAGATTTGTTTCCATGTCTTTAATGTGAATTTGTGCCCCATAGTCTCAAGGAGGTAGTTGAGTATGCCATAGTTTCTTCTCCTTGTTTCAATGTTAGGATTATATATTTTAATGTCCAATAAGTATCCTCTTAAATTTTTAGTTTCACTAAGCTAAAGGATTGTATATTTTTCCATTTGTTTTGTTTGTTTTCATTATAGCCTTATGCTCCAACTTGAACTTGGATTTCTTTTAACTTTCTCTACCAAGGCTTTCTTTGGGAGTGTTGGTCTTGGAAAATAATTTAGACCCAATATTTTATGTCTAATTTAAGTGTTTTGATTTTTTTTCCTCTATATAAGAGGTTATGTTATGAACCAACACTTTGAAAATGATAAAAAGTCGATGAATAACAATCCACTTTGAGGGGGAAACCTCCTTTAACAATATATTCAATGTACAATATGAGATAAGATGATCCTAAGAATAGGTCTCCTTGGTATATATATCGGAGACAAAGGGTACAATTATAATGAAAGGGTACAATGAAGGGTTGTAGCCTACATACAAATATAACACTAGAAATGTGATAATTCAATATCTACAGCTTAATAAGGGATTTTATACTTAACATGGGGCTTTGTCTAGGGCTTAACATACCCCTCCCCTTCAAACAAGTGTTGTCCTCAACACTTGACTAACTATATGTGTTTCGGCATGAATAACTCATCTTCCCATGTCCCCTCTTCCACTGGTAGGTTCTTCCATTTGATGAGATACTCAATAATTGCTCGATTTCACAACCGCTTAATCCTTGTTTCAAAGATTGTTTCCAGTTCTAGTATGATTTTCCCTTCTTCATTAATATCTGGTAAAATAGTTTGGACCGGGATCTTATTACTAATTACCTTCTTTAAGAAAGAAACATGGAAGACTGGATGTACACGTGAAGATGAAGAAACTCTAATTAGTAAGCCATATTTCTAATCCTTTGCACCACCTTATAAGGGCCATAATATTTGGGCGCTAATTTATTTTCCTTCTTTTGTTTCCTAAGGGACATATGTTTATATGGTTGTAGCCTAAGAAATAC
The DNA here is from genome assembly GCA_009831015.1 of Picea engelmannii. Classification (NCBI taxonomy): domain Eukaryota; kingdom Viridiplantae; phylum Streptophyta; class Pinopsida; order Pinales; family Pinaceae; genus Picea; species Picea engelmannii. The sequence goes on from ML778131.1 coordinate 1,914,651, forward strand.
CCAATCTCCCACTTCAAATTCCCTTTCACTACGATGTTGATTTGCTTATTGTTTCATCCTATTTTGTGACATAACCAAGTTGTCCTTTAATAGTTTGAGAACCTCTTGTTGGTGCCCTATGTGGTCCTTGTCAGGAAATGAGAGACACTTCCCCACTAAACCTAGAAGAGAAGAAGAATAATTTAATCAAGAACGTAAATGACAAAGCAATCACACAGTACATAAAGATTTTACCCCGGAAACCCAAACCGAGAAAACCAACATTCTTTGAACGCTCTTCTCTCTTGTTGTCTTATTCAATCTAATAAAAGGTTGCATGTCTAACCTTGGTCCACACCTAAGACACAATCGACATCATACCCTCTTGCCTATGCAAGAAAAAACCTATAGCCAATCTGTCTTACATATGCATGACCAACAACCTACATCTAAAGATTACTCTAAATACATCAATTCATTCATTAGCCTTTACAGCCTTACAACACACCTCTTTATAGGCTTTACAATGGGAAAAAACCTAAAGACTTAGCACCCAAAAATGGTTATAGATCCATGCAGATCATTGGCTACAAATCCCACAAATCTAAGGATTCTATTACAGTCGACTCCAAGTCGTATTACCAGTCGACCTTCATTTGGTCTTCAGTTGGTCGCCACATGTCCACCTGTCGACCTCATGTTGGTTGACCTCTTCAACTTGTTGTTGATGCCTTTACCATATTGAACTGCCTCAACCTTTGACTTCGACTTTACCCAGTCGACTAACCTCAACCTTTGACTTGTTGTTGATCCACCTTGAATTTGACTGTTAGTTGATTCACCTCAACTAGACTTTCACTGTTGTTGGTCCTAAAGTATGCACATGACTACTAAAGGGTAGAGCTAGGCCACCTCACATTATGAATGGTTGGTTTTTTTATTTATGGGTCAGTTAGAGGGTTGGTTTACCAAGACATGAGCATAGTTTGGTTGGCCAAATGACATGGGCCAGGGTCCTCCTTGGTTGGTGACACACTAAGGACAGACAAGTGAGACAGTAAAGGTAAAAAACAAAGAAAAACAACAAACCATTCAATGAACAATATACTGCCGTAAGTTTAGATCTTAAAATATCATTTCAAGCTTTAAACATGTACCAAAAACACAATTATTCCCATAGGTTGCAACAAAAACAAATCTTCATCAAAGCATAGTTGTTATCACAAGTTACATATTAATAAATATAAGTTATACAATAGCTGAAGAAAAAGAAATGTACTTTGCACAAATAAAAATTGTATTCAAGATAAGAAACACATACGAATTTGGACACAAACACACTGTCATCAATAGTATCTTCACCGGGTAGAGAGCTTTAATCCATGCACAGAATGGGTCCAACCAGTTGTTGTATTGATCTTTTTCTCCCAAAAAAATGAACCCTTCTAACATATAAAGAATGCCTATTTATCACAGATGTGGAGACCCTCAACTAGTGTGGAATTGAGGGTTCCTCTACACATCGGTTGTTAAACAACTTACTAACTTAACTAAAACACATTGTTGGAGTCTATTAATAAATACTTCGAGCTTGACTTAATCAAAAGGAGTGGTTCTTATCACACGAAAAAAACCACTTATTATGCTTTAAACTCAAAAGAGTCTTGAAATAAACAATTAAAAATTGCTACTAGCAATGAAACTGTATTGATGCATGCGCTGGAATGAACTAAGATTTGACATAAAATGACTAAGAGTGACAAACTGAGTTCCGCATTGAGCACTGGCATGCATGCGCGTCGTTGGAGGCCATTGTAGATAACTGAATATGTTGGCAGTGTTTTTCCCCTACTTATCCCCTGGAGGAGAGAAACAAGTCATCTGGCATTTTCTAGAGTCTCTGATATTCTTTCTCCAGCATGGACGTGTAGTTTATCCATTCCTAGTTTGGCACCTCTTTTTAAACATTTCAAAATGTGGCATAAATGTGGGTGAGCTAGTTCGAAACTCCAGCATTCGGGAGCTTCGGAGCACGAAGTATACATATCCTTCGGAGGACAGAAATCCTAGAGTCATTATCCAGCACTAATCACTTATTAACCTGAGATTACTTTAACATTTATCATTTAAGGACTTCGGGATTCTGGCTCTTCAGGGTTTGGGAGTTTTTCTTTTTGAATGTTGTGCTTGGAAATCTCCCAAAGGACAATCCCCCGAATTTGACATGGCGGGCTGACATCACATCGTTGACATGTCACAGAAAGGAGGGTGACACATGTCACTTGAAATAGTGCAGATGACATCCCCAAATGTGCTTAAAATAAGTGCCACATGTCTCAACTGATGGATGCCACGTGTCATGATAGAATAGTGCCATGCATCTCTGACTCTTCAGTGCTTCGGCACTTCAGTGATTTGTGTTTTCTCTGGGTTGGAATCTTCTGAAGTGACCATCTCCCAAAGTCATTAATTCATGATTATTGTTAATTGATCTGGGATTAAGAAATATTTACCATTAAATACTTCAGGAGTTCAACTTTCGAGACTTCGAGAGACTATGCCTTCTCTTGATAGAAATATCACGGAGCTGATGTGGCAGCGTGATGTGAATTGTTGATGTGTCACAGACAGAAGGATTACATGTGTCACCTGGAATGGAGAAGATGTTGTACCATAAATACCTGAAATGAATTCCACGTGTCATCATCAGGACCGATTGCTAGGTGGCATGTGCCACGTGTTGTCTTGCGGAAGGACCTGCATGAAAGGAACTTAGGCACTTCGGGACTTCAACACTTGGAAATTGTGTTACTCTCGTTCAAAATCTCTGAAAGGAACTTTCCCCGGAGTGAAGTGGCAGTTGTGACGTCACGACCAATGACGTCTCATGAAAAGAAGGGTGACACGTGTCACCCGGAATGGGGTAAATGGCATGATAAAAATGAACGAAATGAGTGCCACGTGTTGACGACCAATGGATTCCATGTGTCAGCATAGATGAGCGTTATGTCTCTCCGACTTTTCGGGGTTCAGGGGCTTTCAAACGCAAAGTATGTATAACTCTCAGAGGATCGGACTAGTGGATTGATGTGGCACTTCGGGACTTCAACTCTTCAGATTTTCAGATCTGACATGTCCATGACGTCACTGTCTCTAATGTGTCCGCGTGAAAAGAGTGACATGTGTCACCCGGAAATGGGCAGATAACGTAACCAAAGGTGTCTGAAATGTGTGCCATGTGTCTCCACTAATGAATGTCACGTGTCAGTGCTAGATGAATGCCACATGACTCCAATGTTTCGGCATTCGGCAGTTTTTGAGTGCTAAGGATGGAGATCTCTCAGATGGTTGATCGTTGAAGCGATGCAGTGGTTAGGCGTTTGGGAGTTTTTGACAAAGCCAATATTGGACCTTTCAACACCGAAGTCATGGAGTGGCTTATGTGTAACTCTTGCAATTAAACCTCACGCGAGTTCGAGAATCCAAAATGTGTGAGCGTCGTTGATCTAACCAGTCTGTTGGATCTCCACCATTGAAATTTAACTTGTCTATTTTCACAATCCAGGCCCGAAAATGACTACTCTGAATTTTTGTGTTATGTTCACGGGTGTTCCCTGTGGAAGCTTACTGCGCATACAAAGGACTTGGTGGTTATGCATGTCTCCTGCACATAGAAAATACTTGGTGGACATGTTGCATGCTCAATCAATGGAAAACATGATGACAAGTATTTCGAACCAAATCACGACATGCAATTATCCTTCAAGAAAATAGAAACAATTTGCACAAAGAATCAATCAAGAAAGATAATGATGAAAAACCAAGTCATTTAGAGAGGGAAACTGACTTAACCAACTAAAAGAGGAATAATTTTGATGAAGGCATGGGGAAAAGAGGCAGGAGGGGCAGGGGTGTAGACTTAAGTCTCAACAACTGCAAAGAATATAACAACCCAACATTCTCCCACTTGTTTTCTTCTTTTTTGAAACAGGAGATTCATGAACTTTCATTCACAGACTCAGGGCAACAATCCCCATTGCCTCTCTGTACCAAGAGAACTTCACAACACTCACAAACTTGATCAATGAGTCTACTATGTTTTCCAATGTGTCTACTTTCTCTAGTAGCACCTTATTACTTTCCACCATGTCTCTTACAAAATGGTATTGTACATCAATGTTCTTAGTCTTCGAATAATAAACAGGGTTCTTTGCCAGCAATATTACATTTTGACTGTCTCAACTTACCTTCATAGCTCTCTGCTCAAACCCAATTCCTGAACATAGCCTTTACAGCCATATCGCTTCTTTGCTTCCATGAGTGGTCGCCATGTTTTCAACTTCTGTTGTTGACAAGGATACGGCCCCTGTCACTTACTCATCCAACTTATTGCTCCATCAAACATCTTGAAGACATATCCATTGGTTAACCTTCGTTGATCCAGATCTCAAGCCAAGTTGACGTCAACAAAGCCATGTACATTTAATTTACCATTGTCACCTTCAGGTCTTTCTTGGTAGCATATATCATAGTCCTTCGTGCCACACAAATATCTAAATACTTTCTTAACAATTGTCCAGTTCTCCTTTCCAGGTGTCGACATGTACCTACTCAAGATTTCCACTAAATGGGAAATGCTTGGTAGAGTGCATACCATCGCATACATTACACTACCAACAACACTTGCATAGGGAACATGTGCCATGTCCTCTATTTATTCCTATGTCTTTGGACATTGTTCAACAATAAGCCTTGCTCGCACAGGAATTGGCACCTTCACTGGTTTGCAATCCTGCATGCTGAACCATTTCATAATTGTTTCAATACGCTTCGTCTGATTCAACCATAGCTTTCTAGTGGCTCGATCTCTCTATCTCCATTCCTATAATGAATTTAGTTACACAAAGATCCTTCATGTCGAACTTGGAGGATAGTTGTTGTTGGAGAAATTTCTATTTTCGACACATTAGTTCAGTGGGAGTTAACTGACTAGTTCTATTTTAGACTTTCTATTTTTACCATCACTATTATGCATGCATGCATTCCTAAGGAAAGCTATCTGCTTGATTGTTTTTCTTAATTATGGAATGTTTTTCCCTATATATGAGTGCATTCCACTCATTCATTGTATTATATTGATCATGATCTATGTATCAATCATCAGCTCATTGGAGTAGTGTGAAGAATATGCATTGATTCTCATTCTTCATTGTGTATCTCTCTTCCTTTTCTTGATAACCTTTGTTTGTGCATGCTTTAGCTAGATCTCCTATGCAGGTTTCCATGAAACACTGACATGGTATCAGAGCTATGATGCTTGGAGCAAGTCAGACAAGCCAAAGAATAAGGAAAATCATAGTTTTGGTGAGCTAAATCCGTGGTTGTACCTTTCAGTAGTTATTCCTCCCAAAATATTACGTTTTGGAGGAAATGGGTTGCACGTGAAGTAAATAGACCCATTTTGGAAGTGGGTTTTCAACCGTTTGGCGAGATTCTTCACCATTTGCTCAGAATGTAAGCCGCAAGATAGCCTTCTGAAACTGATACGAATCTGTGGTCGTACCTTTCTACAGTGATTGCTCCCAAAATATTAAGTTTTTTAGGAAACAACCTGCTAAAGAAGTAAATCGACCCATTCTGCAAGTGGGTTTTCAACCGTTTGGCGATATTCCTCACCATTTGATCAGAAAGTAAGCCAGAAGATCATCTTTTGAAATTGATATGAATTTTCACTTAAAGTACCCTTTCTGTCATGATTTCTTAATTTTTCACTTGCAGATTGAGAGTAAATTTTTAGGGGTTCTTAGAAATAGTGGGATAGATGGATATGACAACTATTTATAGTCAAACATGGTGGTAATCCTCACACCATACAATTATTTTGATTGGAATCTCAAGGCGGCATTCCAACTCAAAAGAAAAGGACTATATAATTTGACAATGGCGACAGAAACAGAACCGACATCAGAGATTGAGAATATGAGATGGGTGAACTGTAAAGATGAGGCCACAAGACTACTTCTTGAGTCAATTTCCATTGATTTATGGTTTCATGTTGCTGCATGCAAGATTCCAAACGAGATCTGAACCACCTTGGAAGGACTCTTTGGAAAGGAGGATGAGATGCGAGGTCATATGCTCGAGGTAGAGTTGAATACCTTAGACCCTAAAAGTTTTGATAATATACAAGATTTTTTTACTAAATTTAAATCTTTGCTATTGATCTTGGGTGAATGTGGTATTGACAAGTCTACACAAGAGAAACAACTTATTCTAACAATCTTGGCCAAGCTAGGACCAAAATACGTTGTATATGTCTCCAATTTCCATTCTGGCAGATGTCTTTTTGGAACAAATTGGAAAATGTCTACGTTGGGTCAGTTCATTGAGTCTCTTACATAAGAGGAGAAAAAACTCATACAAATGGGCCTCATGAAAGATCCCAAAGCACATGCACTCACCATGCATGATGGAAAAGGGTCATGCAATCAGAAATTGAAGCATAAATGAAAGGAGTTATTACATCCAGAGTCAAAGAAGGAGGGATATTTCAAACCCTTCAAGGATTCTTCAGGTTCCAAAGATTCTTCAAATTCCAAAGGGAAGAAGAAGAAGGGAAAGTAGTGCACATATTGCAATAAACCGAATCATGAAGAATCAACATGCATGAAGAAGYAGGTCGATCTTATGACATAGGTACTTCAGAGGAATAACCTTGGAGACTTCATTCCTGAAGGAGCCAAGAAGAAAAAGGAAGAAGACCATGCACCTAAGAAAGGTAATCATCATGCTCTGGTTGTAATTAATTCCTCRTCTGATTCATGGATTATAGATTCTGGTGCATCACATCATATGGMAACTAAAGAGGAAGTTTTTACTTCTTTGAGTTCATGCTCTGGACCTCCTATTCTCATGGGGGATGATACTCCAATAGCGGTTGTAGGAGAGGGAAGAGTGGAACTCCATAATGGAAGTTTTGAGAATGTATTACATGTTCCAAAGCTTTCTATAAATCTACTCTCAGTTTATTAGATCACTCAAACATGTAAAAGGGTTGAATTGACATCAAATTCAATTATTGTACTTGACATGCATGACAGTTCCATTATTGTAGTTGGTGAGGTAGATCACAAATCAAGGTTGTATAAGTTTACTAAGTTTACTGGATATGACTCCTCTTTGCTACTTACACATGCTAATGATATTAGTAGAGTATGGCATGAGATATTTGGTCATTTAAACTTTAGGTACATGCGGCGACTTTCCAAGCAAGGAATGGTCAAAGGCTTGCCAAACATTCACTTTTCTGAAGGGGTTTGCGAAGGATGCATTCTTGGCAAGCATCCTGAAGAGAAGTTTGAAAAGGGGAAGGCAATGAGAGCCTCCTCTTCCTTGGATCTTGTTCACAATGATCTCATGGGTCCATTTCCACATCCGTCCATCAACAAAGAAGGGTATGTTCTTACATTTATTGATGATTACTCATGCTATACTTAGGGTTTATTTTTTGAGACAAAAGTCTAAAGTTTTTGAGCATCTCAAAGACTTCAAAGCTCTAGTAGAGACACAAACTGGGAAGAAAATCAAGATCCTCCATACAGATAATAGGGGGGAGTATATCAACAAATATGTTCATAATCTTTGTCGTGAAGTTGGTATCCAATTGCAACACACAGTTCCATACACTCCACAATAGAATGGAGTTGTTGAAAGGAAGAACAGGTCTCTCAAGGAGATGACCAGTTGCATGTTGCATGCAATATCACTTCCTTCCAAGCTTTGGGACGAGGCACTTAACTGTGCTACTTAGATACATATCAGATCACCTCACAGATCTGTTGAGGATAGGACACCTTTTGAGGCTTGGACAAGTGACAAACTAGATGTCACACACTTTCGCATCTTTGGATCTAGAGCATGAGCCCATATTCCTTCTTAAAAGTGGAAAGCCTTAGATCCATAGAGCAGACACTGCATCTTTGTGGGATATACAAATGATGTGAAGGGGTACAAATTGATTGATCCCTCTACATATTGGCTCATCATTGAGCGCATTGTTCAGTTTGAGGAGAGTCCTTTCAATGCACCTCCAGTGCAACATGCAGAGACTCTTGTGCTTCCATTAGTTCCAAACATCAGAGATGATGATTCCACACACTCAGATGCTACATATTCAGAGTATTATGTACATGCAGATGAGTAGGTAGTACAGCCAAATGAGGAGACAACGTCAAAGCTTCAACAAATTCCTAAGTGGGCACAGTCCACACTTCAGGTAGCAGACAACCTTGCAGGGGATCCACTGGATTCGAGGAGGAATCAATCTCAACATGTGGACCCTTCTCGTGTATTTTCAGCTTCTGAACCAATGATGCCCATGCATTGCTATATGGTTCAATCTTCTGATCCACATACCTATAGTGAGGTTGTTGGCAATCCACTATGGAAAGCAACCATGCAGAGGAGCATGACTCTCTCCTAGAGAATCAAACTTGGGATCTGGTTCCACTTCCACCAGGGAGGAAACTTGTCAGATGCAAATGGGTCTACAGGACCAAGAGAGAAGAAGATGGTCAAGTGAGCAGGTACAAAGCCATATTAGTTGAAAAAGGATTTCAGTAGATTCATGGGATAGATTATGATGAGACCTTTGCTCTTGTAGCAAAGATGGACTCCATTCACTTGGCTCTAGCCATTGCAGCAGCCAAAGGATGGGAAGTTCACCAGATGGATGTGAAGAATGTTTTTCTTCATGGTGACCTTTCAGAGGAGATCTACATGGAGCAACCATAGGGGTTCATTCAGAACTCATCTTTAGTATGCAGACTGAAGAAATCTCTCTATGGCCTCAAGCAGGCACCTAGAGCATGGTATGCAAAGATGGATTCTTACTTAGTTTCGCATGATTTTGTTAGATGTAAATCTTATTCCAATGTTTACATGTTGAGGAATAATGACTCTGTGATGATATTAGTACTCTATGTTGATGATCTTTTAACCACCAGTAGCTCTTCTTTAGCCATTGCTTTGGTCAAATATATTTTGCATGACAGGTTCTCTATGATGGACATGGGTCCACTACAATTCTTTCTTGGTCTTAAGATCAGTCAAGATGCTTTCGGCATCAAAATTTCTCAGGCTAAGTATGTCAGGGATCTTTTGGATAGATTCCACATGATAAATTGTAAGTCTTCACCTACACCCTTCTTATATGGGATCAGACTTGAGGATGGCGGGGATACACCATTAGTGGAAAACACTTTGTATCAATAGTTGGTGGGGAGTCTTATGTATCTCACCCACACTCATCCAAATATCCAACATGCAGTAGGAGCAGTTTCCAAATACATGCAGGAACCCCATGATCTGCACTGGAAGGTTTCCAAGCGCATCCTCAGATATGTTCAGGGCACCATGAGTTATGCTATTCACTATGCAGTTGGTTGTGCATTAGATCTCATAGGATTTACAGATTCAGATTGGGCTGGTGATAGCATAGATCTCAAGTCCACGTCTGGGTACACTCTCAGTTTGGGGTCAGGCTCAATTTGTTGGTCAAGTAAGAAGAAATCGACCATTGCTTTATCTTTCGCAAAGGCCGAGTACAAAGGAGTAGTCAACTATGTCATTCAAACACTTTGGCTTCAACACTTCCTCGTTGAGCTTGGTATCCAGTTTCATTGTCTGACTATCATATGGTGCGACAATCAGAGTACATTGATATTTTGCAGAGATCCATTACAGTGACAGCGAACCAAACACATTGAGGTCAACATGCATTTCATCAGAGATTTAGTACATGACAGGATCATTGATTTGCAAATCTATCCTTCCTTTGAACAGACTACTAACATATTCACTAAGACATTCACTAAGCATAAGTTTCAGACTTTGTGGGATCATCTTACAGTGAAGAACACAGTTGCCTAGAAACTGCCTTTTCTTCTTTTGATACATTTTCCTTTGAGGGGGGGTTTTGTTCCCACGTGGTTTTCCCTCTTTCCTCATTTTTATTCAGTGTTCATTAGTTCCATTGTACATGAGTACCTAAAATGGCCTAGTAGTCGGGACTCATTTTTTACTCCATAGGGATGTTCAGGGGGGGTGTTGGAGAAATTTCTATTTTCGACACACTAGTTCAGTGGGAGTTAACTGAATAGTTCTCTTTTAGACTTTTTATTTTTACCATCACTATTATGCATGCATGCATTTCTAAGGAAAGCTAACTGCTTGATTGTTTTTCTTAATTATGGAATGTTTTTCCCTATATATGAGTGTATTCCACTCATTCATTGTATTATATTGATCATGATGTATGTATCAATCATTAGCTCATTGGAGTAGTGTGAATAATATGCATTGATTCTCATTCTTCATTGTGTATCTTTCTTCCTTTTCTTGATGAGCCTTGTTTGTGCATGCTTTAGCTAGATCTCCTGTGCAAGTTTCCATGAAACACTGACAGTTGCTTATTCACCTCCTTTATTACGTCCATGTCGTTTCCAATCAACAACATGTCATCGACATACAAAGCTACATATATGAAACACCCACCTTCTTCCTTGGAATATATGTAGTGATCATCTTTTCATCTCACAAATCCCAAACTAAGGATGTATGTGTCGAAATTCTAGTACCACATACTTAGCAATTGCTTTAAACCATAGAGGGATCTTTTCAGTTTGCACACCAACTCTTGCTTGCTCTTTACTACAAATCCTTCAGGTTGTTTCATGTAGATTTCTTCTTCTAGGTCAACATATAGGAATGTTGTCTTCACATCCATTTGTTCTATTTTCAAATAGAATGTTGTAGCCAGAGACATTAGTACTCTATTGGAAATTAGTTTTGCAATAGGGGAAAAAATCTCACCGAAGTCAACTCCCTCAACTTGGGAATAACCTTTCGCTACTAGTTGAGATTTGAACTTCTTGACTTGTTCTACGACATTCATCTTCTTCTTGAATACACATTTGCTACCAACGGGATTTCTTCCACTAGGCAACTTAACTAAATCCCATGTCTCATTCTTGTACAAGGATTCCATCTCTTCAACCATGGCATCCTTCTAGAGTTTACCCTCTGTCGAGTCGACTACCTCACTGACCGACTTGGGCTCATCGTTGATGGCAATTAACACGAATGTGGAATGGAAGTCGGGCAGACTATACCTTTTGACTAGTTTTCTTACTCTTTCTGACCTCCTTACCACCAAAGTGTGTTGTTCCACCTCTTCCTCAGATTCAGTCGACTCATATGAATCATATTTTTCATTCCTCAATTCAAACGACACCATCTCAGGATTATTCTTAGTCTAAACAACTTCAGGATCGAACTTACCTCCAACTTCTCTGAAGACCACATCTCGATTGTACATTATTCTCCTTGATGTAGGATCACATATCTTATATCCTTTCATTCCTTCTTTATATCCAATGAAAATATATTTGACTACCTTCTTGTCCAGCTTGCTCCTCTTTTTCTTGGGAACATGCACAAATGCATCACAACCAAATACTTTGAGATGTGAAACCGAATGATTCTTACCCTACCATACCTCATGTGGAGTCGTATCGGCTAGCGTCAATGAAGGAGACATATTCACAAGATATCTTGCTTTGTCGATTACCTCCGCCCAAAATTCTTGTGTGAGTCCAACACCACTGAGCATGCTCCTTGCCTTATCCATCAACGTTATGTTCATTCTCTTGAAAACTCCATTTTGTTGTGGGGTATATGGTGTGGTATTTTTGCGTTCTGTGCCACACTGCTTATAGAATTGATCAAATTCATTTCCACGAAATCCACCATCGTTGTCATTTCTCAACACCTTAATCTTCTTATTTGTCTAGTTTTCTACAAGAGCTTTAAACTCTTTAAATTTCTTGAAAACCTTTGATTTCTTCCTTAGGAAATATATCCATTTCTTCCTTGAGAAATCATCTATGAAGGAGACATAATAGAGGGATCCACCAAGTGAAGGCATTGAAACTGGGCCAAACACATCACTATGCAACAATTCTAGAATCCCATTTTCCCTTGTCACTCTAGATGGAAACCTCACCCAAATTTGTTTTCCATATATGCAATGTTCACAAAAGTCGACTTTTAAACCACATTCAGGAAAACCTTCGACCATACCTTTGTTATGCATAGCTTGAAGTCCTTTTTATCCAATGTGTCCCATCCTCTCATGCCATAGCATGGTCGGGCCAATTTTATCATGTCTTGTCAAGTCAGTTTGTACCGACTCATCCTGAGTTAGGTCAAGTTGGATCGAAGTCGAGTCGACTTTAGAAGCAACAACGTTGTTGCATCCAGTCGAGTTGACATTCCCTAACAACTTGTATAGGGTTCCAATCCAAACTCCTTTCATTAAGACCATCACATCTCTGACCATCTTGCACGAATCCTTCTGAAACAAAGTGTGTACCCCAACATCACTCATCTTACTAAAATATATCATATTTCTTGTCAAACCTGAAGTGTTTAGCACACCTGGAAGGGTTCTTTTCCTCACATCCTGCAGTATCATTCGAACTCTTCCTCGTCCAACAATTTTGGTTTTCTAGTTGTCCCCTAAGAACACATCACCTCCATCATATCGTTCATACTCACAAAACCATTCTCTATGTGGTTTCATATGATAGGATGTTCCTGAGTCGATCAACCAAACACCTTGATTCATCTGTGTACTGGTCAATGCCAAGTACACATCACCTTCTTTATTTGTGGTTGTATTTCTCTTAGTCAACTGCTTCTCGTTGGATCCCATACTAACTTCCATCTCCCTCAACTTATCGTACTTTTTGTAATGCCCAGATTTACTGCATTTCCAACATATTCTTGTCGACTGAATCAAGGATTTAGATATACCCTTCGACTTAGACTTTATACCAGAGAATTTTCCTTTATCTCTTTCAATCGGTCGACCTCTCACCACTAAAGCATTTTTGGTCGATCTTTCCATGTTCTTTCTTCTCATTTCTCCTGACAACAGAGAGGCAACCACGTCTTCTAGCACTAGTGTGGTTGTATTACTCCCTATAGCCACAACTAAGCTATCCCAGGAGTCTGGAAAAGAGCATAATAGGATTATACACTTCTCCTTCTCAGTGATTTTAATATTCACAAATGATAACTGGCTTAAAATGGTGTTAAACACATTTAAATGATCAGTCATCGAACTGCCATCACTCATTCTCAAAAGATACAAATTCTTTCTGAGAAACAACTTGTTTACCAGAGGTTTTGACCAGTATAAGCTTCCCAAATTGTCCCACATTTTCTTGGATGAATCTTCACCTGGGACATTCAACAGTATCGAATCTACAAGACAAAGCCAAATCATACTTCTTGCTCTTTTTTCGAGTTTCTCCCATTCTTTCGTCGACATTCCTGTCGGTAGGGTACCTAGATAGACCGTTGTCCATTGTTCTCGATATACAAGAAGATCTTCCATTTTAAGCTTCCAAAGCTTAAAATTCTAGCCATTGAATTTTTCTATCTTTATTCTTGAACTTCTTGCCATTCTTTACCACGATCTTTAAAACAATTTATGACTTACAACTCTTACTGTACCTAGGGTTTAGTTCTTATATTCAAGATTGGTAAATCAAGATCCGACACACTTGTCAAAACATAACAGGATGTTGATACCACTTGTTAGAGCAACTCTGATACCACTTGTCAAAGCACACAAATTTGATACCACTTGTCAGGAAATGAGAGACACTTCCACACTAAAACTAGAAGAGCAGATGAAGAATTTAATCAAGAATGTAAATGACAAAGCAATCACACAATACACAGATATTTTACCCTAGAAACCCAAACCCCGAAAACCAACATTCTTTGAGCGTTCTTCTCTCTTGTTGTCTTATT